>PVIC010000035.1:0-82916 GCA_004025085.1 Thryonomys swinderianus
CTCCTCTCCTCTCCTCTCCTTCCCTTCTTCCTTCCCTACCCTTCCCTTTCTTTCCTCTTTTTCATCCCCAACCCTTTTAATAGAAATTCACATGGAAATACAAAGGGTCTAGACCTGCCAATACAACTTTGAAAAAGAACAAAGAACAAGAACATTTCCTGATCCCCAAACTTACTAAAAACGCCGGTAATCCTGGCCCCATAGTGGTACTGGCACCAGACAAACAAGAGATCAGGCACAGAGTACTGAGTCCAGAAATGGACTCATCATGAGGACAAGTAATTTTTTTTTTTTTTTGAGACAGGGTTTCTCTTTGTAGTTCAGGCTGGCCCTGAGCTCACCATGTAGCCCAGACAAACCTGGAATTCAGCAATCCTCCTGCTTCTGCCTCTGCCTCCTGAGGGCTGGGGTTATAGGCATGAGCCACCACGCCTGGCATTGTGGTATGTGGTTACCAGGGATCAAACTCAGGACATTGTGCTTGCCAGGCAGACACTGGAACCCCTGAGCTGAATCCCTGGCCCAACAAATGATTTTTGACAAGGCTGCAAGGGCAGTTCAGTGGAGAAAGGGTCCTCTTCCTGGTAAGCAATAGTGAAATCACTGCATATCTAATTAACTCAAGCTAAATCTCAAACTTACATGTAAAACCAAAAACTGTAAAATGGCTAGAAGAAAATTTAGAGAGTAAAACTTTTATGACTTTGGTGTAGGCTGAGGCTTCTTAGGTACAACATCCAAAAGCATGATACATAAAGAACAAGTCGATAAAGTGGGGTTTACCAAAATTAAAAAGTTCTGCTTTTCAAAAGATCCCATGATGACAGTGAAAAGACAAACCAATGAGAAAAAAACATTTGCAAAGCACATAGCTGATAAAGAACTTATATTGAGACTATGTAAAGAACGTCCCAAGCTCAACAACAACAAAACAAACATTTCAATTTTAAAAACCGACAAAGCTTTTTTTGAACAGAGAACTCTTCATTAAAGAAGACCAAAGGAGGTCAGGAAACAACAGGATCAGATGGACACTACTAGTCATCAGGGAAGGGCAGATTCCTACTACACAGGCAGTACAAGGGCTAAAATGATAAAGACTCAGACCATCAAGCACCATACAATTCATAGCTGCCCCTGCACAGGCTTGTGGGAAGGTGGGGTCAAGGCACACTGTCTCCAGAGGACCCAGCCACTGGTTCTTCCGAGGCGTTTTACTCGAGAGGAGAGAAAGCATGTGTTTACCAAAGACTTGCATGCAAATACCTGTGCGAACTTTATTTGTAACCGCCCTAACTGGAAACCACCCAGACATCCTCCAGCAGTAAGGGGACCAACACGTCCGCACACATCCGTGCCATGGAACCACACGGCAGCCAGCTCATTATAGGCAGCGCCACCACAGAGCTCAGAACCACGATGCCAGTAAGTGAAGCCAAACCACAAAAAAAGGACATATGGCATGGTTCTATTTATATAAAACTCTAGAAAATACAGTCTATTTCCAGTGAGCAGAGCAGGTGTGGGCTGGCCAGGGAAGTGCGCTGGGGAGGTGGTGGAGGAAGGCACCATGTAGTGGCACCAGCGACCTAGGGAGTGAGGGTGTTGGGTTGTCTTCGCTGTGGCCATGGTGCCGCAGGTCTAGACATGCCCTGAGACTCATCAATGCCACATGTCTGGTGTGCTTTTGTCCACATACTTTATTAAAGCTGTTTAAATAACACAAGTGCACAAGTCTGACAAAACTCTGCATTGTTACTTAGATGAGGAATGGGCTACACTGAATGAAATAGACTTAGTTTCCCCTCCTGTGGTGAAGACTCTTAGTGAGTTCCTGTCTCCTCCCACAGAGAATCCTGTCTGTCGCTGATGGGATGGGTGGCCACCAGCAGGCCCACTGCCCACTGAGGGATGCCTGAGGTCACATGAAGAAGGCCCCTGGGCCCCAGCTGTCTGTCGTGGTCATGATGGGAGCCAGTGAGCAGAGGCCAAGTCCAGATGCTATCAGGAAACTGATGGATCGGGGACCCTAGGCAAGAGTCCTGTGCACAGACAGCCCAGGTGGCCCTACCAGAGCTGAGGACAGGATTTTTCTGCCCAAGTCAAGCTTGAGGCCATGTTGTCTGAACCAAGCACAGGCTGGGTCAATGCAGCACCTGGATGAGATCAGGCATGAGAGTATCCAGTGTTTGGTGTAGGAAGCCATCACTCACCCCCAACTCAACAGACGAGCTCTCATTTCTGATGTTCAGGACACACTGCTGTACACATGCACGCACGCACGCACTCTACAGAAGGCACCCTACAGAACATGAGTTAAAATTTCATTGCCTTTGAAACTACTAAAAGCTGATGACACCACCGGGCCATACCTCAGGTGGGGTGGATGTGCCCTGCTCTCACCCTATCCCCATGACTATACTGCATGAAGACCCACGTAGGACACTCTCACTATGGTGTTGGACTTCCTGGCCTCCAATACCATCAAGCTTCTGTTCACCTTACATTACCCAGCCTCAGCTACTGTGTTATAGCAGCGCAGATGGACCTAGACACCACCTAAGTCCCGAGAGCCTACCTGGGGCCAAAGATCGCAGACACGGAATGTCAGCATATTCTAATTTTGTTCACAATAAATCAACACTATTTGTATCATCGTCCCCCAAAATAAGACTGCCGGCAAATTCACAAGGAGATGAGCTGTGGGGAGCAGGCTTCAAGGGGCAATGGGGGAGCAGGCTCTGTTGGCAGTGCCTAGCCTCCCTGAGGAGTCCACACTGGGACCTGAGCTGATGGCTTTCGTGTCCACTCAGAGGGGATTGGGCCATGCAGGGAGGTGAACCAGTCTGGATCAGGGGGCTGGGGCTGTCCGCAGGGTCCTAAGACCTTGCTTTCCAGAGGCTGGGTTAGCATGTGCCTAGGATTTGGGGACAGGCCGGTGGTACAAGGGGGCCTCCAGGGAGGGAGAGGGTGGGTAGGAACAGGAAGGAAGCAGTGCTGCTTCTGAGGCCAGCTGGAGTTTCCTAAAACACACTCCTTGTGCCCATTATGCTCTCCTCTCCAGGATCCTCCAGCATCCAGACCCACCTTCTCGGCACAATTTGGACCTGTCCCCTGTGAGATGAAAGTGGAGGTGCCATGGAAGTGTCCTGGGGGTGCTCAGTGATGCCAAACCTTCCCTCCCAGCCCCCCTCTTCCCCTCCCTCGGGCTCTTGGGAAACTTCAGGAATCCCTGGCATTCATTACCAGCAGCTCCCAAGATGTTCAACATGCTCATATTTGTCAAAAACTATTCAGGAAAAAAAGGAAAAAGTCTTTATACCTTTTATTCAGCCAATTTTCCCCGAGGCACTCTGGGCTCTCTAAGAAAAGAAAAAGAGAAAGGAGAGAGAATCACAATCCGCATCGCCATCCTGCATCTGGATGCCAGAGCGGTGCTTGCTCACTGTGGGCAAGGCAAGCCTGCTGCAGAGCGCCCCGGCCCCGAAGTCCACCCAGAAGGCTGGGCTGGGTTCCCACCACAGGCAAAGGAACTGGAGGGACTGGCCATCCTTTCTCCCAACTCATTTCTCTGCAACCCCGGATGTTCCTTTGTGCTTTCTCCTCTCTTCCCTTAGCCCCAACTTCTCAGCATCTCTCTCCAGTCCTCCCCAAAGCCCCACCCTGCTTTGAGGGTGTCCACAGTGCAGACTTTGCAGGTTGTTGACCAGGAAGTTTAGCTCCAGACAGGGCACCCTCCTACCCCGGCTACTTGGCACTTGGGTGATAAGCATGGTACTCTGTGCCCCTGTGTGCGGTCATGACATGCAAACTTATTTTAATATTGTATTAAAGAAAAACAGGTAAATCCTGAGTCACACTGCATACATGCTCATGAGGGAGCCACTGTGCACTGATGGAAATCTGGGGCAGTTTCTGTCGGTTTCCACCGGCAGGAGCAACTCAGAGCTAAGCACAGCAAGGCAGGGCCCACCGCCGCTCTTGTTGCCATTGGGTATCGGATTCCAGAGAGTTCAGGGTTTTCACCAAGTCCTGAAGCACTTCTGTGTGCACGGAGGCCTCACACCTGAGCCACACTGCTAGCCCTGCCTCATCAGGAGGTCACTGAGCTCAGAGAGGAGGGTGTGTGTCCACGCCAGCACGGCATTTCACCTCTTAAACTTAGATTGTTCTTGTTTCCCTGAGTCATGGCTCATGGTTTTCTGTCAACAGACCTCGCACATCTTTTTCACTGTGGTAGAAGATACACCCTGGAACTGACCAGTTTAGCCACTTCTAAGTACACAGCGCAGGAGCGTGAGATGTTTTTGCACTGTGGTGCAACCTTTAGCACTGGCTTTTCCCCCAAGCCCATTTATGGCCAAGATCTTTAAACTTAGTGTCAGGAGAAACCAGACAAGGAGCCCTGGAACTAAAAGGGAGTCAGGTGGTGCCTCTTTTTCCAGGTCTAGGAAAATCGCCTTACTTTTCTCCATCCACCCCGCCACAGAGAGCATGTGGTGGAGCACACCCTCCTTGAGCCACATGCCAGCCAGGGCAGGTGCCCTGCACTGCCCCTGTCACCTGAAGGCAGCAAGAAGTTACCTGCTTGGAGGGATGTGAGGATGAAAACAGAGCAGGAAGCCAGCTGGAGTGGCACGTGCCTGTAACCTCAGCACTCTGAGAGGCTGAGGCAGGAGGATCACAAGTTCGAGCCCAACCTGGGCAATTTACCAATTTCACAAGACCTTGCCTGTCTCAAAACAGAAAATTTAAAAAGGGACTAGGAAGTAGCTCAGTGCAAAGGCCCTGGGTTCAATCCCAAGTACTGTAAAGAGGAAGGAAAGAAAATAAGAATAGAAAGACGAGAAAGACAGAGAAGAAAGGGGAAGGGGAAGAAAGGAGAAGTGAGAAACAAAGACTGGAGAAGGAAGGATGGATTCACAGCGGCACTGCGCTGGCCAGCACCCCACCGGCCTGTGTAATCCCTGCGCCAGTATTCCACTGTTTCATATGCAAACCTGCTCCGGGCCACAGCAAGGGCCCAGGGGTGGCCCATCCCCAGGCAGCCCCACTGCAGTTTCCGTTCCTTCCCCAGAGAGAGGGAGGAAGCAGCTTCAGCACCCGGAGCTGTTCGGCAGGCGGCTCACAAAGCCCCTGAGCAGGGCAGGTGTGCGAGGCCCTGCCAGAAAAGAGCCATTTCAAAATGAGACAGATCGAATAAGCAGCTACACCAACCGCTGCCTTCAGCCGATTCTGGGGACATTCTTGCTGATTTACTTCTCAGTTTCCTTTCATGAAGTGAGTCGTCCTCCTGGCTCAATACAGTTCAGTTGCATTCCACCCAGGCCCATTGAGCAAACACACAGTGGGGTGCGGGTCTAGAGGCAGGCGACAGCGTGGGCAGGGGCAGGAACCACAGAGGGCTGGGCTTATCACTCCCTCCTCCCGTCCTTAACTTCACATCCTCTCCTCTGCACACTACCCCTCCAGGCTCTGCCAAGCACCCCAGTTCCTCTAAGCAGGACGAGCCTTCCAGCCCGGAATTCTCGGGCTCTGGGCAGCATCAGCACACATCGGTGGGCAGAGCACCTGTGCATCCTCTTGCCACCTCTGTGTCCTGCTCTGAGTTGCTCCGGACCATCCTTGAGTCCTCTTGACTGTTTTCCTTTCACTTGCTCTAAGTGGAATGCTTGGTACCTGGAGCACATGAACACAGTGGGGCTCAGAGGCTGGACCCCTCCCATCCCCCAAAGTCTTAGTGTTTTGGAAGATCCTGAACTACAGGGGCGCAGAGCGCAGGCACTAAGAGCCTCACACCTGCCGGGCCTTGTACTGAAGCAGAACTTCCAGGCAAAGACGTTCTCCCCAGACACCCAGGGGACCTACTGCGTGGGAAGCAAGTGGCTGCTGCACTGACAGGAGCCAGGTCTTGCTCTGCAGTTTTGAGACGAGCGCTGGGCTTCCCCTTCCCCTGCCTTGTCCCAGCATTTCCCACCTTCCCAGGCCCTCTCTCCTTTCCTTCCTCCCCCACACCCTGTTCCACCTGCCCCATCTGGGGCAGGAAAGGAAAGAGGGTCCCTACTGCCCACTGCCCGCAGTGACTCATGGGGGCCAACCTGGGCAACGAGCGCCCAGAGGGAGCCACTCTGCTTTTGGCAGGAATGTGCTTCAGGTCCGTCCTCTTCCTCTCCTCTGCCTTCCTCCTTGATCAGAAAATGCCCCGCAGGGCATTCGGAGTCCACTACCCCTAGAGCATGGCACAGGGCTGCCTATCGACCTCCATCCGAGGACGGCCTCCAACCTGCTCTCTCTCACCCAGGAAGCATACTGTTCTTCAGAAATTAAGCTGGAGCTGAGTATGACCTCGGCATGAAAAGACCGTGTCTATTAGCTAAACCCATTTTTTAGTGTGATCATGCAAAACCCTCTGCCAGGAAAAATCCCCCGTGTCCTAACCCAGACCACCCGGCCAATCACTGGTAACGGTTCTCCAGCGTCATTCTCAGTGGTGGTGGCCTGGCCCTGCCCCTCCCACCCCAGACAGGCACCCGGTTTCTCCACTGTATGATTGGCTGGAGCTAAGGCGCTTTGCTGATTGTGGCTCCCCGGGGTGCACCAGGGAGGACAGACACCCAGTCTGCACCATTCAGTGCACTCGCCTTCCTCTGCTGCTCCTTTCAACAGTTCTCTCCAAGTGCAGTAGGTGCTGGGCTGGGAGCGTGGTGAGGTGAGAGTAGATGTCTGGAGTGCTGCCGGCTGCTGCGGTGGGCTCCCTGGACCGGGGAGGCCCTGGGCAGCTCTTGGCCCGCCGCACGGGCTCATCCGGCAGCCTCTGCTTCTCCCCGCCCCACTCACTGCTCCCTTGCTGTGTACTTTGGATTTATAGTAGATCCACTCCTGCTTTCTTCCTCCAGGGAGCTGGAGGCAAAGGGCTCAATTTTACAAATAAAAAATTAACCATGGGTGGTTCAAGTGCAACTTTTCATGATGGGGATTGTGAAGGGAGAGACAACACAATTTAAGTCTTTTTTCCTCTTCTGAAGTGGGAAGGGAAGGGAAAGAAGCCCTGGCTTGTGGGCCTGAGTCAGTGCCGGGGAGGTTTGGAAGTGTGAGCAGGCTCTGGCCATCAGAAAGTCCACGGGATGGCTTTGGGGGCTGGGCACATGACCTCACTCAGGTCCAGGGGAGGGGCCAGCCCCTCCTGGCCTGCTGGCCATCAGGAATGAGTTTGCCATATTGCTCTGCCAGCCCAGCCGGCTCTCCCACTTGGCTGATCCTGCCCTGAGCTCCCCAAGGCCTGGGCCCCTCAGCCTGCGTGGACCCTGTGCATCTCTGCCTGTACGAGTGCCCTGGGGTCCCTATGACCAGTGCACCCAGCATACAGCTTTTGTAGGCTGAATGCCATGGGATCACTTGCTGAAGACTGGGCTTTTCCAGGGATACACCTCAGTAATGGCCAGTGTGGGGCCTGAAGCAGGGAACCTGTCTGCCCTGACTCCATGCAGTTGGAGCTGGGGCTGCATGTGACACCCACCTGCCTGGCCGCAGGCTTCTCTGCTCTGATCCGGGTGGGACAGACCAGATGGAACCAAGGGCTTCTGTACAGAGAAGACTCTACACTTATTCTCGATTGTGGGTCTCACTCCAACCCACTTTCAGGCCTGACTAGGAGCCCCCTCCCATCTGTCAGCAGTTCCCTGGGACTGTCCTTCTCTCTGATCTTCTGTGGCAATTGTCCTTCTGCTGTGCCGGCCTTTGCAAGGCCCATATACCTTTGCCAGTGGCTGTCACTTGGGACTGGGGATGGGAAGTGACCTGGTGGCATCAGGTATGGGGAAGACACTTTTTTGCATAAACTTATGGACTGAAGTAACTCACTGTCCACCAGGACCATTGGACGGTCACAGATGAGAGGCACTGACTGTCCAAGCTGTGTCATGGGCACTGCTGTGTATCCCCTTCACACCCCTAGGCAAATTGAAACCTGGCTCAGAGGGGGTGGGCTGACACAAATAGGCCCAGCACTGCCCAGCGGATGGCACAAGAGCACCAGAGACCCTGCTGTGGCCCTGGAAAGAGCCAGGGGGCCCAGAGGCCTGGAGTCCCTGCAAGCTTCCAAAGAGATGTCCATCTGGTCTTCAGCATACAAATGAGATGCTGGCTGTGCTGGTAGAACAGTGTCCCCCAAACTTATGTCCACTCAGAACTTTGGGGTGGCATTTATTTGGAAATATGGTCTTGGCAGGTGTAATCAGTTAAGATGAGGTTATCCTGAGTTAGGGCCTGGAATTCAGTGACTGGAGTCTTGTAAGAAGAGGACACGGAGACACACACAGCGGGGAAGGCTGTGTGAAGGCAGGGGCAGAGGCTGGAGCGATGTGCCCGCAGGCCAGGGAAGCCCAAGGGTGCCAGCACTCCCTCAGACCTGGGAGAGCCGAGTTAGACCCTCTGTAGAGCCTTGGAAAAGAGCAGGCCCTCATGACACCTTGTCTGTCTGACTGTAGTGACTCCAGGGACCTCCTGTGACCTTCCACCTCTGGCTCCTTTCACTGAGCATCTCACCTTCAGGGTCTGCCCCCGCCTGGCCTTGTCGGTGCACTGTCCTTTTTAAGGCAGAGCACCAGTCCACTGCATGGATGTGCCTCATTTGCTGATGAACATCTGGACTATGAGCCGTTTTTCAAGACAAAGAGAACCCTGTACATGGCCATGTTTCCCATTGTCTTTTGGTCACTAGCAAATTCACTGAGAAAAACTGTAGTTCGGCCTTGCTAATTGTACCTAAAACTCCTCTGTTTTATTTTCCTGCCCTGTCTTTTCCATTGAGCTTGGCTTCTACCTCTTGTCATGTTTCCATTCTTGCTTAAGTCTTCACTCCATAGACAGAGAGACCAGGGTGAGAGGAGCCGCAGTCTCCTGAAGTCCTCCCAACAGTTATGGGTACTCACCCTGGGGGACAGGCACACGGGCCCTGCCCTGTGGCCCAGCGCGAAGAATATGGGGGGCAGCAGCGCATGAGAGGAGCCTAGGGCTGCAGCCAGGAGCACCACTGAGTGCACTGCCAGCTCTTGCCCCTTTGGCACGCTTCCTCCCGCCTGTCCTTCCTTCTAAGGTGAAGGGAAGGGGCCCGTGCTGTCTGAGCGCCCCTCCGCAAGTGGAGCTGGCTCTGCTCTGCACGTTCTCTCCCACACTCAGCTAAAATGCAGCTCCAAGCCGGCCATGCCTGGGCAGCCATCCAGGCTCCACTTGGCGGGTGCTTCTTGGCTCCTGTCCCTTTTGTTTCTTTAAAAACCGCTGCTCTCCGGCATGGAGGACCGGCCTGGGCTGCGTCTGCAGTTGCAGTTGCAGTTGGGAGGCCTCCCTAGGCTAGCAAGCCCCAAGGCCCACCAGCGTCTTTTGGGGAGGTGCTCCTCAGAAGCCTGAAGGTGTAGCGCCTCTCTGGCAGCGTTGGCACTGCCCATGGGTATACGCACGCAGCCCCCCATGGGGCAGAAGAGGCAGAGATGGTGAAGGGAGCTGAATTGATACTCAGGACAGACAGCATTGTTCAGCACAGACACCCAGGATACAGTAGCCTCTTAGACAAGCACGTTTTGCTATCAATAATTTAGACATGTGCCTTCTCCTTTGGGAGACGGGCAAATCTCATTTCCCGAGCAAATCCCTACGAAACCAACCTGTTCACTCCTCTAAGATTTTCAGAAATCTCTCTCAACCAGCTGACTCCACCGTGCATGTAGGTAATGGGCTGGGTGCTGGGAAAGCAGCTAGGAGCCCGTGGGGATACTGGGGTCAGGGCACTGTCCCAGGACTGGCAGTGGGCAGCTCACCTAGCCCCAAACCTCCCCCTGCCTTCTCTGAGTGATGCTCAGGGAAGACAGCATAGCTGGGTGGTTTGAATTCAAGCAACCACAGATGACCGCTCGTAGCCAGCCAGAGATTCCACTCGGGGACAGCTGTGGGGTCAGAAGCTGTGGCTTCTCCAGCTCTGAGGAGAGGAGAGGTAAGACCAACCTAATATATGGACCTGGGACTCAGGTTGGCAGTTAACCCTTGGTCTGCCAGGGCCTAGGTTGAACTTCCAGAAGTTACTCAGCCTCTCTTTGCCTTGGTTGTTACCTGGGGAGTGGGGTGATTGCAGAACTGGCCTCCAGGTGCTGTCATGAGCAGCAAAGGTGACAGGTCCTCAGCACAAGACCTGGCCGTCCTGGTGAAGGGAACAGCATCACTGAGGCCAAAGGAGCAGCCCAGGCCTGAAGTGTGCCCTCAATGGGTGGCATACCTCAGCAGTGGGTTTTGCCCAAAAAGACCTACAAGGCTGGGTTCTCATGATCCCAGGGCACAGAGGAGGGAAGGAGCTTGGAATAGCTCATAAAGACTTCCACGCCTCTTGGCTCTGATGCCATAAATAGGGTGGCAGCTCTAACTGGGCGTGGTGGCTCATTCCTGTAATCCCAGCACTTGGGAGGCAGAGACAGGAGGATTGCTGAGTTCGAGGCTTGCCTGGGCTACATAGTGAGCTCAGGGCCAGCCTGAACTACAAGGCAAGACCCTGTCTCAAAAAAAAAAAAAGTAGGGTGGCAGCTCTAAAGGATGGGCTGGGTGCCTCCCTGGCACCCAGGGTCTTGGGGACTTTGGTGGGATTTGAGTGCACCGTGATTCCCTCTGTGTGAGAGTAGACTCCACACTCCTTCTGGGAGTCAAACTGCACCCCACCCCATCCTTGGCTAGTGTCTCCGAGAGCTAATGGTTTTTAAGACAGGACCAAGAGCAGCTGGCAGGCATTGCAGTCTCTGTGGGACACCGCGTGCATTTCGTAAGCTCCTCTCACACCCTAGTCACATAGGTCTCTGGTCTCTGGGCACAGGGGAAGGAGCGAAGGACTCCCCACTGGCTGTTGCCATGGTGGCTGGCAGCCTCAGTGAGGTCACTCTCTTTGGGGAGCAAGGCTGTAAGGAGCAGCCGTGGTCTCAGAGCAGCTCAGCGCCCAGCCTTGTTCACGCAAGCCTGCTCAGCAGAGCCGTCTCCACCCTGGAGGCCTGCAGCTTTGGTGTCCATGTCCACTGCTGTCTTGTGCTGAGGGTCCCTGCTCACAGGTCTCCATCCTAAACTAGATCTGCACAGCAGGTTGACATAGGGTCCCTGCCAGCATGGCCAGTCCAGCCAGGACCCAGCCATCTCCATAGTTCCGCACTGTAGCACCTACCTCCCTTTCTGCAGCTGACAAAGGACTCTAGGGACCATTAAACCCCTTGAGCCCTGCAGAGCTATCTCTGAAACTGCTGTCAAGCCTGGTGACTTGGACAGTTTCTGCTGCTGCTGGGGCGCCGGTGGCCATGGTGAGCTCACATCTTCCGCCTGTGCCAGGGTTGCTGATTCAGGCCTGGCACACACGGAACTGCGAAGTTGGAGACCACTCCTAACCACCTGGCTCTGGCCAGTGTGCTGCTGGCCTACTGGGCTCCAGCCCTGCTATGCTCACCATTCTTTATTTTCTGTTTTACAAATTTTTTCCTTGTGGTGCTGGGGAATGAACCTAGGGTGTCCCCACTGAGCTGCATCCCCAGAATTTTCTTACTTTTACTCTGAAACACTGTCTCACTAAGTCACTGAATTGCTGGGTTTGAACTTGTGATCCTCCTGTCTCAGTTTCCTGAAGTACTGGGATTATGTTATGATAGTAACATCCTATTACTATGGTGCTTGCCACTACATCCGGCTGTGTTCGGATGTTCTGACACTCGTGGCCTTGTTCTCTGGGGCAGGATGGCCCTCCCAGAGCTAGCTGCTTCCTGCAGGTCCCTGCTGGCTGTCTTGGGAGTGCACTTTTCATATGCATATGCCCCAGCCTAAGACCCCACCAGTTCCTCCAGTCCATTGTGTGGCTGTAATCAGGTGTTCCAGGGACAGGATGCAGATGCCCAGAGCCAGGACCTGCAGGCCAGGCCCTCTTGCTCTGTTCAGACTACGAGTCAGTACTGTTCTCCCTGCATTCCTGTTCCTTCCCACAGAAACCACAATAAAGACAGTGGTCCATGCCCAGCATTCCATCTGCCTCCTGACTGAGCCTGGAACTCCCTGGGTGGCCCTGGTGCTGGCCACACCTCCTGTTTCTAGGCATCTGTGTGAGTAGTCAAACTCTCCCACTGTGACAGTCACATCTGTGTCTGCGCCTCATCACACACATTGAAAACAAACCTGGGGCCCCAAAAGCCCCAGCGGCCCCACTTTCCATGATGCACCTGTCAGTACTTTGCTTCAGATCTTGGCTTCTGCAAGAGGGGGTCAGTTTGAAGGGGTGACACTGAGTGCTTTGGGGGGCAGAGTTAGACTGGGAGACAGTGGGGAAGCCTCTGGCTCAACCTGATTCACCATAAAGAGTCACCTTGAAAAACAGTTCAGCTCAGCCACAGACTTCAGGATTAACAGGTCTCTGCTCACATTACCAACTCCCGGTCCTCTACTGGAAAGGTGCAGATGTACAAAGCAAGTGTGGACTTCTTCAGGCCTGTCCTGCACACGGCTTCCTGCACCTAACCCACATTGACAAGCTGCTAATTTGCGGGCTCTGCCTGTATTGACAGCTCAGTTTATTTAATAATAGATAGGTACTGTCTTTCCCGGCTTCTGTTCACACACACAGTCTTGTGAAACGGAAAACAAGATAAATTGTGAATGTGTTTATGCATGCAATCCTGGGGCCCCAGGTTAGTGGGCAGGATTTTAGATAATAGTAACAGAAATAATTTCTTGTAGCTATTATTTTGGAGAGTCCCTAATGAGGATGGTTAAATAAGCAGATTGCTAGGTAAAGAAAGAAGTGTCACTGAGGGCTGGCAGGTCCAGCCAGTGGCTGGTCAAGCTGGAGATATTTAGATAAATGTGTCATCTGCCTCTTTCCTCTCCTCTTTCTGGAGACACATGCCCTGCATGATCCTCTCTGTGCCTCTGGCTCCTCCCTGACCACCCTTCATTGCTCCTGCATACAAGTGTCCATCCCTGGCCACAACAGAAGACAATGGTGATGCCTCCAAGGACCTCTGTATCCCGCCCCCTCCTATTTCCATCAGTGGCACCGACTCAGACCCAAGCTCATGAACTCAGAGCTTCTAGGGCAGCCACTTCCCTGTCCGGTGCTTGCCCAAGCTGTCCCCAGGGTTCTAGCCCTCTTCCTTCCTTGGCACCTTCTATACCTGCCACGTCCTCACAGCCCACAGATCACTTGGTTCAGACCCTTCCTCTTCCCAGAGCATTGCCCAGGCTGACCATGGTCCGGGCCCAGAAACCCTACAGGCCCAGCCACCACCAGCTCAGGGGCCAGGTGTGTATACCATATGGCACAGCCCACCCCATCATGCACCGTGACAGCCGTCCCAGGCTCAGGAAAGGTCAGAACCTCTCACTCGGTGTGTGCTGCTCCCATCTGGCACTACTGCCTTCCTGCTCTGCTATCCTCATCCCCCTTACAGATCAGCACTCAGGCCCAGGATGGCGCCTGCTGGTATCCGGTGTCCCTTCTCATGTCTGGATCTTGCCTCTCCCTGCCTGAAAGACCTACCCTTTCTGTCTCCCCAGTAAATTCTGACCCAGTGGAATATTCATGTGGCCTCACTCAGCCTCATCTGTCTTGGCCTCTCTGTGGAACACAGGCCTGGTGAGCGGCCTGGTAGTCTCTCCTGGGCTGGCCTGGTCTCCTTCCAGCTGCCCTCGCCTTTCCTCCCTCCACCTCCTCCTGCAGCTCCCTCTGGGCATCTTCCCTTCCTTTCACTCTCCCCACTCAGTTTCCTCGGTGATCTGACATCAGCCCCACCCAGACGCCCTGAAGCTCAACTTGGCAACTCCACTGGGGTCTTGAAGGCCTGAAAGCAGCTGATTCCGTCTTCTCTCCACTTGGGTATCTCCAGCTCAACATGTCCGAAGTCATGCTCAGGGTTTTCTCCTGGAAGCCTGGGCCTATCCCCGCCGAGAAAGCCATCACTCAGTCACGTGAGCAAATTGCCTGGAATCCCTCTCTATCTCTCCTTCCTTTGCTCCATCTTCTAGTGTGCCGCTGATTCTACCAGTTTGATCACACTTCCCCTCTCAGCTTGGCAGCATGTCCTCTGGGTCTGTCACTGGGAGTCCATGAGGTCAGGTACAGGAGCATACAGAGCTGTGTCTCTACGCTTACAGCATTTTGGTCACTGTGTGGCCTTTGATCTGTCTTTCTCTCTCTCTAGGCCCAGCTCCTGGGAGCACCCACTCGGAGTCTCTGCAGCACCCGCATCAGGCAAAGAACCACGAATGCATGCTGGTTAGCTGGACCTGATTTCTGTGCAGCTCCAGGCCAGAGGCCCTTCCTCTCATGCTCTGGTTCCTGTGGCTGTCAGATGCTGACAGTGGCACAGGGTGACCTCCTTCTGATGCCCCTGGCTGGGGTGCAGAGAGAGGTACAGAGGACTCTCCTGTCTCTCCACGAGGCTTCATGGTCTGAGGACGGTGCAGAGAGGAATAGATTAGCCCACACTGACTGCCTTGCTCCAGCCAAGGAGCCACTTCCTTCTCTCTGGCCTCTGCTCCCAGAGATGCCCTTTCTTAGGGCATCCACCATGTGGCTCTCTTCTCCCAGGTTCCTTTCGTTCTCCATCCTCAGGCTCTGGCCCCTCATAGGGCCAGTCAGGGCTGCTTTTGCTTTAAATGCATCAGCAGCCCCAGGTCTTGGGGTTCCCTGCTGCGGGGCCCCACATTCACCTCAGGAAGAGACTCTGCTTGGCTCCAGAACTCCAGGCAGCCTCTCTTCTCAGCCTGCAGCAAAGTTTTCGTCCAGCTCTTCTGGCTGGTCCACTGGGGTGAAGAGACATCCCTAGGTGCCTGCACTGGGGCCTGGAACTCTAACAGCTTCCCACCAGCGAGAAAGGACACGCTGTGCTTGCAGAATGTGCCCTGCGCAGGGCTCTAAACCCCAGCCCTGACTTTGTATGGTCACATAGCAACGGGGATTAAGGCTGCTCCTCAGCTGACCTCAGGCTAGGAACAGGCCTTGGGCCATCCAGGTGGGCCTGCTATTATCACAGGATCCGTCAGTGTAGAAGAGGGGGGCAGAGAGGATGCTGGCCGTGGGATGTGAGAACCAGTTCTCACTAGCTTCGAAGTGGAGGAAGGAGCTGAGAGCCAAGGAGCAGGGCTTCTGGAAGCTGAAACAGCACAAAGCGGTTCCCTAGGGACCCCAGCAGGACACAGTACTCCTGAGCCCATTGCAGGCTGTTACCTCTACAGCTGGGAGAAAGCACATCTGCACTGTTTCAAGTTACTGCATGTTTGTTACAGCAACAGCAGGAACCGGGTACAGTTTTCGTAGGGAACGACATAATTCTGCCTCTGTCTGCTTTCTCTTTCTCTTCTTTCCCTATTCTCCATCTTTCCTTTTCATGTTCTCCTATTCTAGTAGAGAGAGACGTATACTTTATTCCTCTGATGCAGTGAGAACTCCACTAGAGTGGAGCAGGAGGACCCCAGGTCCTCACAGCTCGGGGCCCCGGGTATGAGTCTGTGTCCCTCTCCCCAGACACATGCCCACCTCCCACTGTCTGCCATGCTCCTCCCTGCCTCTGGGATGCTCTGGGCCTAACCAGGTATAGCTAGGAAGGAAGCAAGGGACAGGGACAGGCTGTCTGTGGACATTCTTCCTCCCAGCCCAGCCAGCACCTGTGGCCTGAGTACACTCCAGGAGACCACTGTTCTCACACCTAGCACTTCCTAAAGGGGGGCTCTTACCAGGGAGGCCAGCTTTTCCCTTCCCTCAGCCCCAACTAGACAAACCCAGGAGGATGTGGATTAATTTAACTTTTAATTATACTTACACAAGATTATTCAGTTGGGGCAAAGAAAAAAGTCTGCCCCTCCCCCTGGAGGAGAAGAGCCCTCTCTTTTATCTATTTATATCCAGTATATACGTAATCAGCAACAAAGATTTCTTTATGGACCATTAAAGATTTAATGTTTAATTTATAGCCACTTTCTCTGGCGGGGTGTCCAGGCACAATGTCAACATTTTTAATTAAATGAAGTTTTTTTTTAATCACAAAGAAAGAGGTATATATTAAAAACCATCTTTGAACCAGTTAGCAACAGCCTCGTGGCTGCTGCTTGGAGATTCCAGCCACAGGTTCTGCTGGGGTGGGTCCTCTGTGACAGTGACACCGAGGTGTGGCAAGACACTTGGGATACATATCAGGCACTGTTTTGGGGGTTGTGTGAGTGCTCCTCTTTAGTTCTCCTGCTATGAGAGGGTAGGGTGAGACCTAAGCCCAGAGAGGTCACGTAGTCGGGGGAGGGGGTGAGATGGGGCCAGGCCTGAGCTCTCCAGTCTCTCACGCAGCTCTGAGAAGGCCCGGACCAGCTTCTCCCCTGCAGGCACCACGGCTGCTGAGTCACCCATGGCTTGGGGGAATGTGCTCCAGCTCTGTAGCCCTGTCCCAGGGACCCACACGAGACCCAGGAGGGTCTCAGAAATTGCTTGGCAAGTTTGTGACTCCTAAGGGTGAGGGAGACGGGACACTGAGCTCTGAGTCTGGCTTTGGGGAGCTGAGCTGCCGCTCATTGCTGGCCCATCTCTTGGCCACTGCAGCTGAGGCACATTGCTCACTCCCAGAGCCCCTGCCTTGCAAAACAACCCTGACTCTGGAGTCTTGCTGTCTGCTCTCAGGCAGAGGGGAGGGCCTCTGCAAGGCAGTATTGCCTGTCTGAGGGCTAGTGACTGGGGCCAGCTCTCAGGGATGCCTCTGCTTGGCCTCTGTACCACCAAGGACACTCCTGAGTCCTCTGGGCAGCTCACAGGGTCACTCTGAGAGTTGGGTGAGCTGGGGGCAAAGGTGACCCAACCCTTGTTGTATGCAGCTCATGGTGTGGCAGGGACACTGTGTGGTTGGGCTGGCACAATCCCTAACAGTCTAGGTACAGACACTCTGGGGTCACCTCAGCTGAGCCTTCTGGGAAGGTGGCTTGCAGGCTGACCTGGCAGGGTGGCTCTACGGTTTAGCCCCATGCAGCACCTAGAAGCTGACCTGTGGTCTCAAGCTGGAGCCTCAATGGCAGGTCTTCCCCTGGGACCAGATGGTTTTTGCTGCTCTTGGCTCCACAGCTGTCTCTGGGCAACACCCCTTAGTGACCCTGTGATACCAGAACCTCTGGCCAGCCCTTTCCTGTGGGTCCTGCCAAGGTCCACATCTCTCCAAGTCAGTGTGGTCCTGTGCAGGGATAGGAACAGGAAGTAGATACCCAGGGGACCGTGTAATCCCATGTGTGATGGGGGCAGGGTGTGAGGAGAAGCATAGAGCAGCCAAGAGAGGGTGTGGGGGTGACAGTGCCACAGACCTGCCTTGTTCAGACCCCGCCCACCTTAATGACACAACGCTACTAAGCCTTTGATGCTCCAACCTCTGTCCTGCTACAGCTGTTCAAAGTAACCTCACAGGACACAGCCCCAGCCCCTCCAGAATTCTGTTCTTGCCACCTGTACTTGGGGCAGGGCCACCTTGATTTGAACCAAGGTAGAGATCAGAGGCAGCCAAAGCTGAGGCCAGTGTGAGCCAGCAGCTTTGCGTGGGATGCCCCATCTCCCCAGCAGTGAAATCTCCCCGGGAAGATTCTGTGGCAGCAGTACCTGGATAGGGGCAATGGTGGGTGGGTGGCCAGCACCCTACATGGCCTCCCAGGTCACATCCATGGCTCAGACAGCACCCCTGGCTTCTCCCCATTCCCATACTTCTAGCCTCTTTCCAGAGAGGCCTGTGCAGGGAGACCTCCTGAGGCCCCCAGGGACAGCTGGTGCCCGAGAGGTGTGTGGGCCTGACTAAGCCCACTTGCTGGAGCCAGGCGGCCCAGTGTCCACTCCGCTGCTTCCTTCCGGGCCTTCCCCCTACAGCTGCTCCACATGCCACAGGAGTCTTCCGGGACCCCTGGAGCTGTCTTCCAGCACCATGACCTTCCATGGTGCAAGATGGAAGGGGCTGGTGGACCAGCCATGGATGGAGAAGCCCTGGGCCATGTGAACCCTCACCAGCCACCGGGGGGCCCCCATCTCCTCAAACTTCAATAGCTCTAGAGGTCCAGGGCCCTACTGCTCCCTCTCAGCTCAGCTCTTCCCCGCAGGGAAGCAAGCACGCCGTCTCTGGAGCTTTTGATTCCCATCAACCAACCCTTCATTTCTCATGTGAAGCCACTTTAATTACAAAGCTAAATAACAAGAAGGAAATATTAAAATTAAAAAAAAATCCTTACACAAAGCAAGTTTGCTTGTACCGGCCACCAGCTCTGAGAGCCGAGGCAGGAGAGGATGGCACCATGCCACTCACTAAAAGCATGTGTCACTAAATCAATAATTCATTTACTTTAATGAGATAAGTACTTTGAAAACTAATTGCAAACCTGCTCCATTTACTCCGACCCGTTACAGCCCTTAATGTGAATCACAGAGCCACTGCCGTGGGAAGGAGAGAGTTTGGGTAGAAACCACTGTCCTCTTTCCCTTTCTTCTAAGAGACACTGTCAAACTTGGGGGCAAGAATGTGGGGAACCTGCTCAGGGCAGGTATCTAAACACAAACCTGACCTTTTCTGGAAGAGCCCACAGTACTCACAGTTGACGTCCCCAGACACCCTGGAACCTCGAGGTGCTCTCTTGCTTTGCTCCTAGGTGCTGGCTGGAGCTCCCAGGTTAACTAGCACAGGCTGCACAGGGAGGGGCGCATCTGTAGTAAAGTCCAGACGGGAGGGCGCCTCAGGTGCCATAGCCATGGTGGGGAGGCATATGATGCCAATTACCCCGTGTCTCACCCCTACTAGCCACTCTTGTACTGAGGAAAAGCAGAGGAAATGCCCATCCACTCCCAGGCCAGCAGGTGTGTCACTATGGATGCTGATAGAGCAGATTGCCTTTCTCCATGGGCCAGTGCATGTCTCCCCAGCTGGATGAAGCCCCGGGTACCGATGCTGCTCAAGGCTCAAATCCTGAGCAGATTCAGAGGTGCTCTAGAGTCCTGGACCAAGGGAGAACAGGGAAAGAGCCTGGCAAGTGCATCTCAGTTGCACCAGGAGATCAGACCAGTGGCCCCAAAGCCACCATGCCATTCAGGGAAGGCTGCCTCCCATGGGAATCCAACCACCTGCCCTCACCCTCCTGGTGGTCGCAGAGAAGGGCCCCCAGACAGGCAGTCTTGCCCTCGACCAGGCTCCTCCAAACCACCTATCTCAGGGAGAGGACAGGTGCTACCCGGAGCTGCATTCAAAGACAGCATCCTCATGTGCAGGCTGAGGCCAGGCCCTGGGCACTCACGCTCGCCTCCAGAGAAGGTTGATATGTCTGTTCCTTCAGAAGTGGGGGTGGAATGGACGCCTGTCTAAGACAGTAGCTGGCATTGCAGGATCACTTACTGTTTGTAATTCTTGCTCTAAGTCATAGCTCAAAACCAGAAATGACACATTCTCTTTTCCTTGTAATCCTGCACTTTAGGCTGAACTGCGTGCAGGAGCTAGTGAGAAGGTGTGGCCTATGCCCAATACCATCTTTCTGTGGCCTCATGCCACAGAAACTGTTTCTCCCCGAAACTGTGCCTAGCTACCTAGAATGAGACTGGTACATCTGAGGACTCTGCCGGAGCCTCTACTCTCATCTAGAGTCCTGTGGGAGGTGACATGGGGTGGACCCAAGCTGGGCCTGGCCTGCAGGACATGCCATCTGTGCTCTAGAGGGCACGCTGGGGGGCATCCAGCCCCTTGGCTGCTGGGGCAGAACCCAGAGGCTGAGGGCAAAGGCTGGGATTCAGAGGGGCCACCCCCAGGAAGAATATGCTCACCCCCACTTCTGAAGGAACAGACATATCAAACTTCCCTGGAGGCAAGGGTGAACTCTCTCCTGATTTTTTTCCTTCTCCTCTCCTGGCCTGGCATCCAGAGTAGAGCCAGTGCTTCTTAGGAGCAATTCAAGTGAATACAGTTATTTTACAGGCACTTTCTAAATTCTGTAGCACTTTAGATTTATGTTGTTTGTTCAGAATACTGGACAGGTGCAGGGAGTTTCTGCTGATGTGGATGCTTCTTTCCCTACTCAGGTTTCCCGCCTGCTGCGGCTGGGCCCTGTGGCCAGGCTGCCCGGAAGGTTCTGCACTGCTGGGAGCAGCCGCTGGAAAGGGGCAGGAAGCAGAAGGGCTTTGATTTGTCATGAGCTGCCCACACCCTCAGGTCCCAGGTCACTTTCAGCCTGAAGGCAAACTGTGAGGCCTTGCAAGTGGGAACACATGCTTCCTTCCTGGCACCTGGACATGCTACTGTTACCCAAGTCTTCATGCCTGGAGTGGCGCCCAGCTCAGAGCAGAGCCCAGGAAACATGCATCAGGATATGTGGAGTGCAGGCTGACCTGTGTGGCAAAAAACATATGCTCCCAGACTCTGTGGGTGTGAAACTTTTGGAAATAGGGTCTTTGCAGTTATGATTACATTAAGGATTTTGACCTGAGATCATTCAGGATGGAGGATGGGCTCTGTTCCATGCCTGGTGCCCTGCTAAGAGAAGGATGAGGTTTGAGACAGAGCAGAGAAGGAGATGATCAAGGTGGAGATCGGATGGCGTGGCCCCAAGCCAAGGGACACCTGGACCATGGAGAAGCCGAGATCAGCAGACCCCCCTCTCTGCCCCACCCATAAAAGGAGCATGGGCCTCAATTCAGACTTCAGCCCCCAGAATGGTGAAAGAATAGACCGCTGCTGTTTGAAGCACCTGGTGTGTGACATTTGGAGCTGAGTCCTGGCAAAAGCAGCCCCTCAGGTCCCTTCCCTAGCTCAGCCCACTGCTTCTGCGATTGCTTTCCTGGGCCCTTGGCAAAGCCAGACCCGGGTATAGACACTGGGTGGTGTCTGCTGGCTCAGGGCAGGAGGGCCTTGGTCTCTGTGCTCTGGAACTTCTCCCTGTCCTGCCTGGGAGGATGACGAGCAAAGCATTCATGGCCCAGCGGTCTGCACCACTCCAGGGCCCCAGGCAGGGAAAGAAAGTTTGTGGCTGTTATCAGAGCAGCCACAAGAAATCAGCCTGTGCAGCGTCTGTGCCAAGCAGACTGGTGACCATGTTCTTTGCCATATGCTGTCCTCAGCACTGGTCAGGGTGCTGTCCAGGGCCCATGGGGTTCTGACCCCACATTTCAAAGGACAGAAAGCAGGAAACAAACATAAACAACAGATAAAACTCTCATTGCCCTTCGCCTATAGGAAAGTTCCCAAGCAAACCAGGCTGTTAGGTCTTTAAAGGGAATGGCCGTTCCCTCCCCACAGTCAGCCCTGGGGTCTACAGTTATTATCTGTCCTCAGGCAGATGGAGGGGGACAGGTGGCCACTAGGACCCTCTTGGCCACTCACTTAACGAGGGCTTCCCTGCGGCACTAGGCTCTCCTCTCTTCCTGGCTGCCCCTTCTCTAACAGGCTCTCATGGAGGAACTCATCAAAAGCTTTTGAAAGCGCAGGTAAATTATGTCCACTGGGCGGCCAGGATGCCTGGCACTTTATTAACTTTTTAGAGCGCTCTGGTGGTTAGAGCCCGATTTCCTTTCAGATGCTGTGGTGGTCTGACCTTATTACCTCTGGGCCTAGGCCTGTACTTTCCAGGGTCTCCCTGGCTGATGTTAGTGACTTTCTAATTTCCAGAAAGGGCTTAGTTTCCAAATGCCTTTCAAGATCACTGCTATTTTATACTTTCTAATTCCATTAGGTGAATCCTCTCCCATCCTGGAGATTTACTGGGCTGGAATTTTGCAGGTAAGCTTATAAACTGCTTCCCAATAGCCTGTGGCTGGGAAAGCCTGCTGAGCCTGGGCAGGTCCTGTCTACCTGACCTTGGACAGGTGACCTTGGACAGTGACTCGGTACTGCCATGGGGTGGGAGCCTCCAATAAGTCAAGAATGCTCGTGGCTTGATGTCCCGAATGCTTAGGCAGCAGGAATTTAAATGTTTGTCATCTGAACACGGCATAAATCCACTCCTGTGGTGACAGCCATGCAGAAGTTGCTTTTCCAAGAGGCCATCCTCTTGGAAGGATGCACAGGTGATGTGTGTCCTGCTGGTCCCCACTGGCTTCCTTCATCCAATGTGACTTCATTTCAATTTGAAAGGACCTGAGTAAGAGCTGCCCTTGTCCCAGGTCAGAAACAACCAGGAACAACATCGACAAGTTTCCTGTGGGTCCTGGCCACATCCTGTGGTGTAGACGTGACACACAGCAAGGCCATCTGCTCTAGAGGACACCTCGGCCTGTCCAGAGGAAATGCCCTCATGGGGCTGTTGGACCTGCCAGTGTCCTGTCTGTTTTCTCCACTTTTAGCTCCCCTTTCTGCCATCAGGGCTCCCTGCCCATTCAGCCAGGTGTGATTTCCGTGTCTTGCTGGGGATGGCTGAAGAGCAGGACTCTTTCCCCAGAAGGTGTAGTTTGCAAGTCACCAGATGGAATCATCTGCCTCGTCTCTGGATCAGTGACTGATGTCCCACTCATCAAGGGCTGAGGCAGCTGGCTCTTCACACAGAGCTTTTGTGGCTCTGGGAGCTCAAGCAGTAGGACAGTCTTGGTAAGGCTCCATACAAGATGGCTTAGTAGCCTCCGGAGAGCATAAGGTAGGGGGCAAAGACTGACTTTGAAGAGTAGATTTTAGGATCAGCTTAAGTCCTGCAGAGAAGAGGGAGCTGCAGCTCAAGCCTGGAGCCAACGACTCTACCAGTCAGGACTATGACATGAAGTTTTCCAAACTCTGGTTTAGGAGAGTTCCTGTTTGATGAGTGCATGTGTGTAGGGGAAGGAGGTCGTCCTCATGCCAGGGAGGTTATATGCCCCTCTTAGCCCTTGGTCAGTGTGAGTCTTTCCTATAGAACCAGTAAGTAAACAGCTTTCTTGAGTCTTGCAGAATTTTCTAACAAATCACCTAACCTGAGGGATATCGTGGGAATCCCTGAACATGCAGAGAGTTTCCCAGAAGTGCAGGTAAAGTGAGGTGAGGAGTGAGCAAGGTCTTCTGGACTTTGCTCTGAAGCCTACCAACTGGGGTGGCATGGGGTGTGGCATCCAACCCAGATACCACCACCTCCCCTCGATCAGTGGTGTCCAGGGCTCTATTCTTTGGTGCCTGTGAGGTCTTAGGTTCTTGCCTATGTGCTGGTAAGGTTAGACACTTGACCCCAAGGTCTCTCCAGTTCTGGAATGAAGTGGCCAGGCCACCTTTCTTCTCATCAGCTCTGTGGAGGACGATGCCAGGGGCTCGTGCTTTTCCTACTTGGAACCCATGGAGCCCAGTCCTCTGGGGCAGAACCAGAGCTGCTGAGAAGCTTGGAAGGGCCTAAGTGAGGGGCCTGGTGGGTGAGAGGCAGGAGAAGTGAGACATGTCCGTGAGTGGGAAGGCAAGGGCAAAAAGAAGGGACCCATACCTGGGTCCTCATAGGCCTCCTGCCATTACCCCAGCTATGCAAGTGTGACTGAAAGATATGGTGAGCATTCAATTTAAAAAACATATTACAGGGCTGGAGATTTAGCTCAGTGGTTCCAGCGCCTGCTTCGAAAGTGCAAGGTCCTGAGTCTGATCCCTGGTAATCCCACAGAATGCTGGGCGTGGTGACTCACGCCCACCAATAATCAATACTGCATACTACAGTGCTGGGTGTGGTGGCTCACACCTGTAATCCCAGCACTCAGGAGGCAGAGGCAGGAGGATTGCTGAGTTTGAGGCTTGCCTGGGCTACATAGTGAGCTCAGGGCCAGCCTGAACTACAAAGCGAGACCCTGTCTCAAAAACAACAACAACAAAAAACCCCCCAAAAAACCACATTACAATAAAGACACATCATGAGTGATGGATAAGTGTGCTCCTAGCAAAGGAAGGGGAGTATTTGGGGAGTTTTGAGGGGGATTAATGTCAATATGACTTTTACTGTAATAAATTTTAAAATTGAAACAATTACCAGATTTTATGATCACCACTCATTGGTCAACCATTTATGGCAATTTCTGTCAAATAAAAACCTTATGGTGTGTCCTCATCCACATTATTCACTGATCTGGCACTGTATGACTTCTGGCTCTTCCCCAAAGTTAAAACGACCATGAAAGGTAAATGTTTTGAATCCATTCAACAGCCATGACAGTGCATCGAAAGACACTCACAAAAGAGGTCTGCCAGACCTGCTTCAGAAAGTAGGAAGAAGGGTGTGCTAAGTGTCTTGGAAGCAAAGTGGTGTTCTTTGAAGGAGATTAATGCCAGTGAGGATTTTACTATCACACATCTTAAAAATTTGCATTAACTATATTTTTGGTTACATCTTATAAAGAGAATTCATCCTGCACATCAGAAGAGCCCTCAGCACCTTTCCAATGCTCCTTTTCTCTGGGAGGCTTTGAACTTCCTTTACCACCCCTCTCCCCATCATTTCTTCTCATCCCATTTTTGAGAGTCCTGTCAGTGTAGCTCCAGCTGCCCATGAGTTATGGAAAGAGCTCCATTTCCCCACGAAGGGCAGGTGCATCAGTGTTCAGGGGCAGTGGGCTGCACTGGTCGTGCGACCCCCATTTCTGCTGCCCCCACTGCTTTTCCAGTGACCCCCTTTTAGGGACTCCTGACCCACCCCCTCACCTCCCATTCCATTTCCTGGAAATTACCTTATTAGAAAGTTCTCAGCTGGCCCCGGTAAGCTTTGTCTCTTGTTTTCCCCACTGGTCAGAGTGCTGTGCTCTGGATCACAGAGGCCAAGTTCAACCTCTTTGTCCGCTGCAGACTCTCCAGCCACTCAGCCAGCCCCCATGTCCTTGGAGCTCCCACGCAGCCTGGCCTCACCACCTTGCTCCTCACAACGACTAAAAGCAACTTCTATGTGACCCAGACATCTGGCTGTGACTTTCTGTGCCTCTTCCCCTGAGCACCTGGCCACACATCTGCCTTGGGCAACTCCAGCCAGAGGGACAATCCAGACAGAAACCGATAAGAGTGACAACAGCGGCAGAGAATGGAGTGAAGTGGCCACAAGCCAGGAAGAGTGCCCTCCCCCAGGCTGGGAGGTCAAGGTGGGGGCGTGGTCCTGTGATGCCCAGTTTCCAGAATCATGGGACACTGTATTACTGTAGTTCAGCCACTTGGGTCAGGGCAGTTTGCAATGGCAGCAGCAGGACCACACAGACCCTGTGGCCCAGTGTTCCCATCCTTAAGCCTCGATGCATGGCAGGGATCAATAAGTATTTGTCCTCCCATGCATGCCTGCTTCTGTCTCCTAGAGCTGCGGGAGAAGAGTCACAGCCAAGGCCGCTGCTTTCAGCCTAAACAGCCTCTGCGGTCAAGTGGACGAACACAGCTCCTCCCTACATCTTTGGGGCTGCTCCACAGGCCCTTGCTATGGACATTTCATGACCTGTGCACCCCAGATCTGTGCATCTCAGGCCCTTCCATCCTTGGATGGAGATCAGGGATCTTCTTCCTCCCTGTCCACCCTGCCTCCTCCTGGGTCAACGCCCTCTTTCCTTATCTCTATAGCAATTCAGTGACCAACTCCATTGCAAAGAAACAACCCCCCAACCCCCCACCAACCTCAGACACAGCACCGCGGGGTGACTGCTTACCTCATGAGGCCAGCTCTTCCCAGCCACTGACCTCCTTGACTTCTGGCCACCCCTAAATCTTTTTTTTCCTGTTCCTTCAGGTTCTCACCCCAGCGTCTGTCCCTTGTACTCTCTGCTCCTCTGCTACCACCTTCCTGTGCTAAGTCCCACCGGCACCTGTTGCCCTCTTGGCCGACTTCTCAGCTTCTGGGACTCACCCTCTCCTTGCAGCCTCCGAGCAGCCTTTGGCTCTTCGGCCCCACTCCTGGTTTTCCTCCACATCTCGGCCCCTTGTCTCCCAGTGCCAGGGGCCTCTGGGAGTATCCCAGACCTCCCTTCTCCTCCTGCTCTGGCCCTGCCTGCCATGGGCTTGAGAAGAGTCACGGAGCAGGGACCTTGTGGCAGGCCTGGGAGTCACAGTGCTGCAGCTGTGCTGGGTCTGTCCTCCGGCTCCACAGCCACCAAGCCTCTGAGGCCAACCCCCCCATCCCCCTCTCAAGAGCTGACATCGTCTGTTGGTTCCACTGCAGATTGCCCACCTCAGAACCTTCTTCTCCTATACAGTCCCTGAGTCCTGTCCGTCCCTGTTATTTTTCATGTTTCCTTCCCTTCTTTCCACAGGCTGGGATAACAGCTGTTATTTCTCATCAAGAAAAACACCCTGATGGGGCTGGGGATTTAGCTCAAGTGGTACCGCGCCTACCTTGGACGCACAAGGGCCAGAGTTCAATCCCTGGTGCAGCAAAAAAAAAAAAAAAAAAGAAAGAAAAACACCACAGTGTAGTCCCAGAAATTTCCCTGTCCACAAACAGGAGGGGAGCCTGCAGTTCTGCTCCCTGTCCTGGCCCTAGGCAGGTGGTGGTAGTGGCTCTGCCACTTGTGACCCACACAGCAAGAGGCCTACAGCACATCCACAGACACATGGGGACGGTGGCCTTTGTCCCTTGCATGGAGCTTGTGCCATGTATCGTCTTTATCCCCTTCTGCACATGAATGAAGCATACAGGTTAAGGTCACTCACCAAGACATTAGGCTGAGCTGCAGACTCATATCCGCCCTGGGTCCCAAAGATCAGGACGGACTATTAATGCGCAGACCTCAGTGCAATAGGGAACTGTGATTTCTGAAGAGATAAGGGGACAGCTGAACAGCAGTCTGTGAGGCCCCTCTGTGCCCAGGCCCCACACTCACTTGTTCTCTGAAGAGCGCCACAGCTGCAGCCTCCTCCCAGGGATCAGAGCCCCTCTGTGGTGACAGCACCCTGGAGCCCCTTTCTGAGGACAGAGGATGTGTGCTGAACTACACCCCCAGTCAGCCTTTTTACATTTTTTATTTGGGGACAAGTTCTTACTAAGTTACTGAACTTAGTACTGGCCTTGAAATCATAGTCCTCCTGCTGCAGCCCCCTGAGTAGCTGGGGTTCAGGTATGCAGCACCTTGTCCACCCCTAGGCTATGTGTCCTCCATCTGGTCCCTCTGTTTTCCCTCCTCCCATGCATCCCATTCCACCTGATGTGCTGATCCCATGGCCCTCGGCCGGGTGGCCTGAGTGGGTCCCCAAGCGTTCTGTTCCCTGTTTTCTTGTTAAGAAAGTGGTCACTGGAGGGTGTGGAGCCACTGGTGGGAATGCAAGCTTGAAGGAAGGGACAGGCCCAGTCCTGCAGCTCAGCTGGCTGGGACCTGGGGCACACAGTGCTCTGAGCTAGTGCAGTCCAACTTGCAGCCACAGAGCAGAACCTGCACAGGCCTCCAGCCGCTGGACCTTCTCAGGGGACAGTTGTCCTCAGAACAGTCCCCACGGGCCTGATGAGGGCCAGCTCCTTTTCCCAGGTGAGCACACCAAGACTCAAAGATGACAGATGCACTGAGGGGGTGGGGAGGGCATGCTTCCACAGTCGGTGTTGGCGCTGGGGACACGTGGGGCTCCCTGGGGACACAGCCTTGAGTGAACATGGAGAAGCAGTGATGACCGGGACTTGGTGTTTTGTCCCTGGGGGCAGCCTGCATCACTCAGCTGCATTCAGACCTGAATTCAGCTGACAATGCACAGCGATGTCACTGACTTAGAATCTCAGGAGATCGAGGACAATTGTGAGGATACAGTTGCTTAGTGGCCTCAGGGATTGATTCCAAACCCTCTGTGGACACCAAAATCCGGGGAACCTCAAGTCGCTTATGTAAAATGACCTAGTACTTGCATATAACCTGTCTGCCTCCTGACAAATACTTCAGTTCCTATCTACATGCCTTAAAATACCTAACACAATGTAAATGCTACATAAATAGCTGTTTTACTATCTCATTTAGGGAATAATGAAAACAAACAAACAAAAAGAGTCTGTGCATGTTTAGTACAATGCCTATTTTTTTGCCCAAATATTTTCGATCCACAGTTGGCTGAGTCCAAGCATGGGGGACTCTCAGGTAGAGGCCAACTCTTTCCTCCCGGGCACCTCTAGTACCAGAAGCAGGTCCTACAAAGTCCCAGGGACAATGCCAGGGCCAAGAACTGGGAGCCACTGTCCCTTGGTCATTTTCAATTGCTTGTGAGAACAGTGCTGGCACCAGAAGTGGTGCGCAGGTCACTTGGCCTGAACTCTGTGTCTTAAGAACATTCTGGAATGCTTTGACTGTGCAGGCTCTGAGCGGTGGAGGGTGTTCTGGTGTAGGTCGGATGGAGCTGAACAACTGGGGGACTGTGCAGAGCCTAGTACTGAGAAAGTTGCTGCGGGCCCCCAAGACCCACTGTCAGCCCCAGGGAAACCAGCAAGCCAGGCTCAGCTCAGGGGACCACTGGGGTTAGCAGTGACCTGCAGGTGTCAGCTGCTGGGCTGCTGCAGGGGGCAGGGCAAGGCCAGACCCGTGAGCAGGACTGGCTCCAGGGCCTGTGGTTCCTGTGCTGGCCAAGGCTGTGGAGCAGGAAGAGTTAAGGCCAGAAACAGAAGCTCGGGGCTGCAGGTTACAGGGCAGGGTCTGAAGGGGAGAGGACATCTGTGCAGAGAAGCCTGACCTGGCCTGGCCAAGTGGGAGCTGACCCAGGGCTCTCTGCCCCAGCTTCCTGCAGACATGTCTTTTAAGCTGGTGATTCAGCACAGATGCAGCCCAGATCAGCCTCTGACACTGCCAGAGATGGTCAGGTATCACAGGACTGTCATGCCAGGGCAGGGTGGGGCCGGTCCTGCATGTGATACTGGAGACCTCCTGCCCCGGGACCCATCTGTCAGGACACAGCCACCCTTGTGATATTCCTGGGACATGTCCCTGCCTTCTGGCTGGGGTGGGCAGGGCACTCAGATTGTCAGATGGCAGGGGGCTCCCTGCTCCTGTCTATGACATGGAGACCAGTGCACCGTGCATCAGGTCAGATTGCCTGACCTGAGCCATGCAGACTGATTGAGGGACTGCTTCCAACACACGTGACAGCCTGGCATAGAGTTAACTCTCGGCAAGCACTCGGGCTGTGCATGCACCCTGCAGGGAGCTCCTCCACCGGCTGGGGACTGGCTGGGGACTGAGCTTCTGTGTCTGCAAGGGAGCAAGGTTGAGCTTCCCTCCCACCTGCCCTGCACAGAAGCCATTCCTGCTATAGGCTCAGGGAGCTCAGGAGGCGGAGGTGCCGAGCTGGCCCATTGGTACCTACTAGTGATGACTTACAGACCTAGAGGGGCTTCTGTTCTCCAACAGACTGGGATACAGGTAACAGGTATCCCCACCTGCCCTCTTCCTGGTCTGTTTGTCCCAATTTCCGCCTCATGAGAAATGGCCCTGTGTCCAGCTGGCTGCTTGGACCAAAGCCCAGGGATTATCCTCACTTCTTGTCTGCTTCTTCACCCCCACGGAAGCTGCACACTAGTCACAGGCCCCTACTCTGGACCATGCCATGTTCCTTTCTCCCTGCGCCCTGCTTCTGCCCTTGCCGGGACAGGTCACCTCTCCAGGGCTCGGCCTGGCCTCCGCTCCTGCCGCATCCACACATACCTCTATGACCCCCAGCCCTGGGCTGGGGCGGGCTCCTCCTGTGCAGGGCTCAGGTCAGGCAATCTTGGGGCTGCCCGCCCAGCTTGCTCCTGGGCCTCAGCTTTTACACTTGACCCCCTGTGCTGTGCTCTGTTCCCTGCCCCACTGCAAATCTCTGGCCCCCATATCAGATTTGAAGCTCAGCCCAGGTTGCCCCACCCTGCTCTCCTCTCCAGGTGGCATCCACATGGGAACCTCTTCCCTTGTAGGACTTTGCTTCTTGACTCCTGAAGAGGTTCAACAGCCATGCCCTCCCTAGACTGTTGACCCCAAGAGCTTAGGGACTGTGTGTCTTCCTGCTACTGTGCTGCATCTGCCAGACCCTGCCTGCAATAGCGCAGGACTTCACTAGAGGGTGCCAACCATGAGTGACACAAGGAGGGTGACCCTTGTGCAGTTTGCCAGGCAATGTTTGCTCAGCTCTCTGCTGTGAATGTCTCTGCTGGAGGGATGTGAAGGCATGCTGTGGAGGTCCCTACCCTTGCTCCCCGCCAGCATCCTGGAACAAGGGGAACCTAAGTTGGATCCAGAGGCAGATAAAAGGCAGACAAGCTGAGCTATGCAGGTGGGAGGCATCCCTGAGGAGGTCTGAACCTGGTCTGTCAGAGTTGGCCCCACTTCTACCACAGATCTGCCTCTTTACCAAGGTGCTCTGCCCCACACTCACCTAGGAGATACACAGACACAAGTTCACACAGCACTGACCACAGCACGGTCCACAACAGCTAGGGGGTGGGAATGACCCAAATGCCATCACAGGAGGAGTGGATAGCCATGGTCCAGCCAGGCCATGGGACACTGCGTGGACCTCAAGTGACAGGAGCCAGCAGGAAAGGCCACATAGTGTGTGAGTCCAGTCCTGTGGGGTGTTGAGAGCAGACAGGGGCAGAGTGGATGGGGTGGGGATGGTGTCGGGGCTGTGGCTAAAGTGGAGAGTCCTAAGGGGTATACAGCTTCTTCCTGGCTCTATCACCATCTGTAGCAGTGGTGGTACAACTCTGGGAATGCACTAAAAGCCACTGGAGTTTCTCAGTAGGAGGGGGATTCCATGGGGTGTGAATTATATCTTAATAAAGTTGCCACTTAGAAAGGAAGTGTTTCCTGAAGAGCTGCTCTAAGCAATTTCTGTGTCTCGGCTCACCCAGCTCCTGCACAGAGGAGGCCAAGGGAATTTGCTGCCCGAGGTGGTGAGGGGACCATTCAAGGATCCAGGGACCCAGATTCTGTGCCTGGCGCCCCCACCACAGAGCCACTGTGAGGACATCAGCTTTGCTGCTCCATGGACTCCAGGCTTGGAGCCTAAGCTTAGGCTGGGTGCAAGAGGGGACATTATGCAGGCTGAGTATCACCTTCCGGGGGACCAAAGGGGGCTCTGGGGGCCTGCCTGACAATTCTCAGGGTTGCTCACTGGGCCTCGGCCTGGTGGTGCCCCTGCCCTCCTGGCTCTGCCTGAACCTTTCAAAGACTCCAGTGGGTGGGGGAGCTCATCCTGTGCCTCATACTGTAAATACAGATGGAAGTATTACAATCAAGTTTAATATTTAATATAATCGGGTTACTGTGCATTCCAAACTCCATAAATAATCATTAGCTGAGGGTTCTAATTGTGCTGGTGGGATCTGACTTCATGACTAATTTAAAGACCAGAAGACATTCCCACACTCAGCTCTGAAATACCATGAATCAACCCATGGCCCAAGCCTTGCAGTCAGAACCAGGGGTGAATGAGCCAAGAGCCAGTCTGTCCTGGGCCTCTGCTGCCCCCCCCACCAAAGTGCATATCACACCGGGGCTGAGACTCGTGGGCCAGGGGTGCCTGTAGGCCCCTCTGGGTGCAGGGGAAGGTTGGCTATTTGGAGAGTGGGGCAGTGGTAGGGAAATGAGCTGCTTGCAGAGGCTTGAGGGCTCTGGGGAGAAGCACACAGACCGGGGTGGGCAGTTTTCCAGGCCCCAACTGGAGGCATGTGTCCGGGCCCATGGCTGTGGTGCAGTGTGGGGAAGAAGCCTGGAAATCTGGCCTCAGCTCCAGATGCACCGAGTCCCGGGATTTCTGGAATGTGTGCTGACAGCAAGGGCCACACTCTGAATGGGGACCGTCTCGGAGAAGTAAGACATGGGTCTGTTACAGACCCAGTGTACCTGCTCTTGGCCTGGGCAGGAACAGTACCAGGACCCAGGAGTCCCGTTTCCCAGGCTCCCACATGCACCCCAGCTGTAGAAAGAGCATCTTAAGAAAGAGGAGTCTCCACTCCTGCCCAAAATGCCAAGGCACCTGCTCCAGGCACCTGCTGGCCTCACCCGGTCTGATGGGATGTCTCAAGTGCATGCCAAGAACTCCTTGTTCCTTGGAGGTGGGACTTGAAGCCAGACATTCTCACCTTTCCTCCTAGCAGCTTCAGGAAGCTGCCTTCTGCCCAGCTGGATCCTACTGGTCAGTCACCTGCCCTGCAGGTGAAGCCCAGAGTGTGGGACCCCACCAGCCTTTACCACCACAATGACCAGGCCAGAACCCCGCCCGGAGCTCAGCACTGCTGACTGCAGCCCTCACAGCTCAGTGTCCCTTGGCCTGTAGCCTTCACACCAAGGATGCCGATGTCTTAGCCTTCTGGCCCTGTCCACAATGCAGACTGCAGCCTTATGCCAGGAAGTGGCCCTGTCTGCTTAAAGAGCAGCCAGGGCCAGTGTTGTTGGCACAGGGACTCAGACCCCTGGTGACAGCTGAAGGGATGGAAGTCAGGGGAGGAGGGGTCACACTGCCATGAGTACAGGGCCAACATCTGCACCCTGTGTGGGTCCCAGAAAGCACCATCCACCACCAGCCCTGGCTCAGTGCTTCTGCAGGCTGGCTGCCTTCCCCACACACCATTTTGTCTGCTTTCTTTTGTGCTCCTCTGACATCCCTCTCAGGCACTTGCCCATTTTACAGGGGAGGAAACTGTGGCTTAAAGAGCTCCAGGCAGCCAATTATGAATTGGCAGAAGGGCGATGACAATCCTGGTTCACCCATCTTGGAGCCCCACTGTGAGGGGGAGGAGGCTGGGGCAGGGCAGGGGTAGGAAGGAAGCCACTGGCTCTTAGGAGTTAGTAGAATGACAGGACAGTCATAAGTGGCAGGAGCTTCTTTCTCTTTCGGCTGCATGGCACAGGGTGGGTCCTGGTGCCCAGCAGGTGCTCAGGATGCTCTGCCACATGGCCACAGCCCTCGGTCTGCTCCATCTCCATTGTATCCTCCCACCTCTGTGTCCCGGGACCTATCAAATGTCAGGGCCCTTGGGGGTGAGTGTACCTCCTCCCCAGGGTTGAGGGCACTAGGAGAGCATCAGGTGACTGGCAGAGGAGGACCCTGTCCTGATAGGGTAATGTGTGAGCCCCAAGCACCTGCTTCCTGTCACCCTGCTCTGCCCAGCTACCATTTGCTCAATAAATGCCAATTCCAGCAAGATGCAGCTACCACAGAGAGCACATCCCTGCCAGGCTCAGAACGCAGACTCGACTTTGTCCCATGGGGACTCTGGGTCCCACCAGCCTCCTCTGGCAGGGGTATAGCTTCTCCAAAAAGTGGATGTTTGTTGAGGAAAACTGAAGAGAATGAATGAACGTGGTCTAAGGGAGCCATAGGAGGGCCTTGGCACCCCAGGTAGCAACACTATGAGATGCTAGTCCAAGAGGCTGTGTGTGTGTGTGTGTGCATGCGCGCGCGCGTGCACGCATGTGTGTGTGTATGTATATCTCTGTGTATATGTGTGCCACTCTCATGTAGTGGTGAGCAGTCCTGAGGAAAAGTCAGCTGCCAGGCCCATCAAGGAGAGTGAAGCACCCTCTGGCTGTGGACAGAAGTCACATGTTGGCATACATGCACCTGTGGGTACACACAGCTCTCTAATGAGACCACTGCCCCACCAGGAAACTGCACCATCATCCTACAGATACTGGTGTGAGCCAAGTGTGAGACGCCACCCTGGGTCGGGCACACGTGAGACTTAACACTCTGGGCAGAAGTTCCCAACACTCTGAAGAAGACAAGAGCCAGCGAGCTGACCACAGGGTGAGGGCCAGGGAGTGGGCTCGGCAGCTGTGGGCATAGTCTTGGCACTGACCAGTGCTGTGGACTAGAAGCCCCAGTTCCTCCTCAATCCTGAACCCCTTTCTCTGCCAAGGCAAAACCAACGCAAAGAACTCAGAGCTGTGATGGGCACCATGCAGGCACCATGCGTGCTATAGGGCGGTTATCCTGAGCCGGCCCTGCTGCCCTTGGACTCTTGGCCTGTATCCCACCTGCACAGCCCTGTGCCCAGATCAGCCGAGGTCCTGCTCAGGGATCTGATCAGAAGGCCTAGATGGAATTCAGGAGCGGTGGTTTTTGTATTTAACTGCTTTCCTCAAGGGTTTTCCACACATCAGAAGGTGTTAAAATCAATAAGTAGCCTTGAAGGTGCTTCTTTTTTTTGGTTTGTTTTAAACAAATCTATGCATAATGCTGCAACTGGTCAATCTTCCCCGGGTGGGCACTGGGTGCTCAGGGACCCTGATGAAGGCAGCTGCCACCAGGGGAATAAACAAGCCATTAGGCTGAAAACAGACATGTCAACACAGGCACGACCCATTAATTTGATCATTGTTGAGCTGGTCCACGGACTTTGCTGAGACACATATATCTGGAAAGAAAACGCTGAAGGGGTGGGGACACGCGGGAGTGACATTAATTCAGAGGTTGTGGGACTAGGATGAGCTTTTATTTGTTCCTGGAGATAGTGCTGACCAAATGCCCTGCAGTTTATTACTGACCCAGGCCACTCTGGCGGGGCTCAGAGAGCCACAGAAGGGGCTGGGCCTCAGGGAGGTTGGGGAGAAGCTCCCCAACAAACCAATCAGCAGGAGAAGGCTGACTGAGAATCTCACACAGGCAGGGCGAGGAGAGGGAACCTCGCTGTGTTGGCTGAATCAAGTGCAGGGAAACTTCCATGTCAAAATGTTTCCCCCTCAGGGATTCGCTGATGCATTTCCTTCTTAGAAAAGGGCTCTTTTCTGTTCTCGGGAGCTTAATTTCATTCGGAATGAAAAATGACGAGAGTGAATTGAACCTGCAGCTTGTACCCAGCCTGAACGGCTGGCTCAGTGCACTTCATGTTTATTTCACTGAAAGCCTTGTTGGAAAGCTTGTGCCTTCACTAAAGCAGAGAGAAGAGGGGCGTGGGGTGAGTGTGGAGAATGGCTGCAGGCTCTGGGCCGGCTGCTGACTAAGGGGGCCCTCAGGTAGTTTAGGAGATGGCTGAGCAGGGTGGGCTGGTCCCCGTGCTTGGCTAGACCTGGGGAATGTAACACCTCAGATAGCAGCCTGCCATTGCTGTCCACTCACTAAGCATTCTGGGAGCCTCCACTGGAACAGGTGCCAGTGCCTTCCAAGCCCAGCACAAAGAGACCAGAGTTGATCCAAGGTATAAGGGTGGCCTGTGGGCAGGGGTCGGGTGGCGGGTGTCCAGAGACCCAGGCTGACCTGCACGGGCACCAACTTCTTTGAAGTAGTTTGTGTTTAAAGCCGCCTAGTGATGGGCTCTTCCTGGGTGTGAAGAACAGGACCCTATGGCAAGGAAAAGAAACCAATGGAATCCTAGGCAAACAGGCTGAGGGGTTTTGTTTTGAAAGCAGGGCTGGAAAGTTTTCATTTTTAGAAAAGAAATCAAGGCCAGGGTGTGGAGAAGACTTGCTAAAGTCATCAGTGATTTGTCACACAGAACAGGAGCAGCCGAAGGGGGCAGGTTGGTTTCTTTCATTGTTCCTTGTTCACAGTTTCCAGAACAAATGAAATAGATGAACATTCCCTATGTTAAGATAATAATTCTGTTCTCTTGGTGCGACATGGTCTGGGTTTAGAAGTTCACAGAATCAAGGTGAGATCTGTGGTGTGTGCTGGCAACAGGGCCTTCAGAGACCTACAGTGGAGAGGAAGCTCCTGAGCCAGACTGCATTCCTGGATTTGCTGTTCCCAGGAGTCCCTGGTTATCACGCAGTGTGGACAAGCACAGCAGTGGGTGTTGTTGCCTTGAGTGTTGCATCCAACTCAGAACTGCATGGCTGCTATGGGCCATGTTTTCGTGGGTATTAGCCAGAAGTGGACAGTCTGTCTCAAATACAAGGTTGTGGGAGAGAGTTGCTCATAAAGTCTTCATGCTGTTTGGAATTTAGGAAATATTTGGGGAGAACAATGTCATGGTTACAGTATTTCAAAACGTCCTTAAACTGTTGTTGTGCCCAAGTGATGACCCAAATGCCTTCCCTTGTTCAGGAAACAAGAGCAACAACACGAAGTCATGAAAATACATGGGTGGGGGGCATGCAGCGATCAGGTCTGGGCACTTCCACTTGCAGTAGTTACCAGGAGGAAGCTGGAATTGGCTAGAGATGGAAACTCCTTCTCCCCGGCTGCTGTTGTCAGGGACCTCTGGCTAGGGAGATGGCAAGCCTGGGTGGAGGGCCCTCCCAAGGCAGCTGAGCTTTGTAATCAGATGGCCATGGCTTTGAAACCCTGCACGGCCACTTATCACCCACATGACACTGGATAAGTGACTCCAGGTTCTGAGCCTCAGTATTTGCCTGTGCAGGATGGGAGTGGTATAAGCTGTATGCAGAGGTGGTAAAGGATCAGGGAGGGGATGCTAACATCACCTGCTATGAAGGAGGCACTTGGCAAAGAGCAGCTTCCAGGTCCCGCATGGAGAAGCTGACAGGGCCAGCCCACCTTACTGCTCCAGCCAAGCTGACAGCTAAGATGTAATTAACATGCCCAGAAAATTTCCAACTCCCCTGTCCTGTCTTTCAGGCCAAGGTCAGCTGGTAAGAGGTTCCATGTGGATAAGAACAGTGCTTGTTCCTAACCACACGTTCTTGCTAATTTATATGACAATCCCAGGGATTCTTTATCTTCATTTCTGATTGTCTTCAATTAGCAGTGGCTTCACATACTCTGGCATACAATTTTCTCCTGCCCCAAAGCCTTTCCATCAAGCAGGTAATGGTCTGTAAACAAATATTTAACTGCCCTAGAGGAGCTGGATCCTAAGGCTTCCCACTGGTAGCCTGCATGGTTTCCAAAGATCCACTGATTGCCAAGAAACTCCTGTTCCTTTGTCCACTTTGAGATGCCCCCATTTTGGTGCACTGAGTTCTGTTCATGTGGACACATCTGGTCTACACCAAAAGTTGATGGGCAGGGAGGCCACCGAGGCCGGATGATTCTACAGTGACCTGCTGGAGGCTGGGTACAGATGCAGAAGTCCATGGCTGCTGTTAAACAGATCCTTGCAGGATCCTCTGACACTATGTGTGATTGATTTGACTGACATTGTGGAAACTGGTTGGCTCTTGTGGCCTAGTGGTCACCTGGAACTTTCTAGAACTTTCTGCCTGTAGGAGAGCCTGGAAGTCCCAGCCTTCTCAGACTTAAGATGCCATGGGATGGGGCTCTGTCACCTCTTGCTGCCATTGCCATCCCTGGCTCACCAAGAGAAAGTGCTGTCCTGTTCTGAGTGCTGCCATGTCACTTCCCAGCTCTCCTGTCTCCTAAACCTATTCCCAGAAGCCAGCACAGCCTGCCAGACAGAAGGAGAGCACCAGAAGAGACCGAGATCCAACAGCTGTGCTGCAGGAGCCCCTACATCCCTGGGCTGGTTTCCCCTAGTATGTGACTGAACACATGAGGGGACTAACCCTGTGGGGAAATTCCTGCTTTTTGGTTCTCTACCTTGGCGTTAGAAAAGGTAAGGTGGGGCCCTGTAGGGGCAAATCTGGCCCGTGGGCTAACACGGAAACTGGAGAAGGAGGTCCAGCCCCACTAGTAGGAGATACAGGCAGGCCGAAGTGCCTGGCAGGGTGGTGCTTCAACATGGTGGGAGCCTGGACTGAACTCCCCGTGGCCCCGTGGGTATGTGTACATCCTCTTCCAAGTGGGACCCCTTGGCCAGAGACCCTAAGGAAGCAACGTGGAGACAGGATCTGCCCACCAGAGGTGCACTTCCTGGTTCCACAGGGGCCTGCTGCACCTCTGGCCCTGGATGATGCGTTGTCCCATGGAGCAAGACTACCTCTTCCTGGTGGACCACAGATGGTGGCTTGGAGAAGCAGGGCTGCTTTCCTGAGCATTGCTCACCTCCTTGGCCTCTGCCTGGGCCAGGGGTCCTATCCTCACTGAGCAGAGGGACTTGGCTTCCTGCTCCCAGGAGCCAAAAGATCCATAAGCAACACTATTACCAGGAAAGTGCAGAGCTCCCAGAAGGTCCTGCCCAACCACCCCTGGACCCCTGCAGCAGAATCCGTAGGGGGAGTGAAGACTGGATCCCTTTGGCACATTTTCACTCTTGCTAGGTCTATGCTGAGTGGCAGATGAGGAAAAGGGACACCCAAGTCAAGGAGCCAGGGACACCCTTGCCCTCCAGCTCTGGGGCTCTGCGATACACTTGGGCAGGACAGACCCCACCAAGCAGAAGCTGGGCAAGTATAATCTCGGGCCCAGGCTGCTTCCAAGCCCCCATTTGCTGTGGCTTGGGGACTCCACGTGGGCTGTGAGAGGGCAGGAGGGGAAGCAGTGACAGACTCTGGACCCCACAGGAGCCAGTCTCTCTGTCTGGCCTCATACTTATTGTACATGGCCTCCTCCTGCTTCTGAGAACTCCTGGTTCATGGACTGAGTACTCTGGCCTACTTGTCTCTACTCAGAACCAGAACACTGGCCCCACCACACTGTCCCCTACACTCCCTGCTCCCCCAAGCTGGCACCAGCCCCTCATTCTGGACAGCTGCTCTCACGAGCCCACCAGGTGCCACACGTGGCAGCTGGTTTTGACCCTTTGTCCCTCTCTCAGGCCTCACTCACGTGGAAGGTTGCTCCCTCCTTCCTGAGGCTCTCTGCTCCCTGCCCTGGGGAACAACCCAAGGTCTTATGGCTCCCTCTGGATTCTCTTTCTCCTGGGGCTTTCCATTCAACTCCTCCTTTGACTTTATGGATAGAGGAGACTCTATTGGGAGGAGCTCGCTCAATTCTTTGCCTGAGGTCCTGCTAAATCCAGGACCCCTCAATTAATACATCTGATCCAAAATCTTCCCTGACCTTGGATCTCACCAGAGGGACAATAGGTGGAAACAGAGCGTTCCAGGCGGAAGGCATCTTTGGGGAGGAGCACAAGTCCTGGGGGAGGAGGAGCTGGGTCCCGTGGAGAGGGGAGCAGTCTCAATGTTTAGTGAGGATGAAATGTAAGTGGGAGGGAGTGAGGGAAACTGAGGAGCAGGGACAGGGATGGGGAAGTACTCGGGGTACTGCACATATGGTGAACAGCTGGGGAAAGTCATCTTCCTGGAAAATTACAGCACAGAATGTTCTAGCTCCAATCCTCTGCTGCCCACTACATCCTGAAAGACTTTCCTCTAGGGCAGAGAAGGGCACCAGGCCTCTCTGACAGGTCTGCAGCCTTTCTGCCCACTCTGCAGGCTCTGGCCAAATTGCTGGAGGTCACTGTGGAGGTGAGTGATCCGGAGCCCTGGGCTCAGTGCCCTTATGTCTGTGAGGAGAGGCCAGGGGCTGGGGGAGGGCAGACCCACACCTCTTTCCCAGAGGCTGTGCAGATGCCCAGGATCACTTTTGTGGACTATCAGACCCTGGAACCAGGGCCGTCTCTGGCCCTTGGCACCTACAGGAGCCAAGTCCTCACCTTTATCAAGCAGCAGCCTTTGCCCTTCACTCTCCAAGCGGAGGCCTCCTAAAAGTATCTCTGTACTTCTCATACACACAGTTCCCAACTCCTCCCCTTTGAGCCATCTCTGTGCCTTCTCAGGTACAACTTCTGCCCAAGACCAGCATCTTGGCCCAGGGGACAGATGCCAGGTCTTCCCCCTCTGGAGTCATACCTAATGTAGCTTCCAGCATGCAAAGCTGCCTCCTAGCACTTGGCCTCTGCTTCCGAGCTTCCCCCAGAAAGTCGTGTATTTCATCTTTATGTGTCAGGATTTATATAAAAAGGGGATAGTTCAACTTTCAATGTAATGAGTTGGAAGAACAGCTCTCTGGTGGCTTTCTCTAGCAAACCTAGCATCAATAACATCGATTGCTAAAAATAACTAATAACACTAGGCTAGGGGTGGCAGGGAGTGCTCCAGCCCTGCCTCTCTAGCCAGGAAGCAAGGGATATAGGTGTCTGTCTCTCGACACACACCCTCCCAACAGGTGGGTTCATGGAGAAGTGAAGTGCCCAGTGTGTGCCAGGGGGGGCAGTCATGGAAGTGTCTCAGTGGTAAGGAAGGGTGGGAGGCAGGCACGGGCTTCTGGGAGGTTGATCACACACCCACTGAGGCCCAACACCTGGCAGGAGAAAGTCCTCAGATGGGGCCACTGCAGAAACATTTGCAAGAAAGTCCCTGGGGAATAGGGGATCTGGTAAAGGAGCAGGAAAGATGGGGCAGGGGCAGGAACACTTAGGGCTGGGGTCATTTGTTCCCTCACTCTGACATGGCCAGTGGAGGTGGAGGCCTCCCTTACACCTCAGCAGACAGACCAGCGAGACCCTAGGCCCTTCCCTGGAGATGGAGACTTCTGATCCTCGTGGGTCAGCATCGTGGGCTTCTTGTGAGGATGCGGGACACGGCCATGAGCAGCATGTGGGGCATGGTGTGCACATGCATGCCACTGTACAATGTGCAATCCTTCACACACTGTGGGGAGGTGGCCCCTAGGGCAGGCAGTTAGTAAGTGGAATCTGAGGTTGACATAAAAGGCCCTTGCTAAGGACCTCTGGAGATCAGGCCCAAGGGAAATAAATGATACCGAGGGTTAAGGCCTCAAGGATTAAGTCAGAGTCGTTGTCTTTTTTGACAAGGCAGATGGACAGGCATAGATTATGTGCATCTCATTGTATCTCTGGAGGTTCTCCTCTCAGCACGGTGGCTGCAGAGGCAGATGTATCCTCATACATGCACAATCAGTTCTCCTGTGCCCCAAGCCCTGGCCACCGTACCCTTGACTGAGAAGCCTATCTTCTCCCAGAAGCAGAAATCTGTGCTGCAAGAAGCCGGACTGAAAGGTCTGATCAGTCCACCTATGTGGCTTCTTGTCTTTCCAGAAGGATTCTTTTGCCTATTTTCTCCCTGTACCTCTCATCTCTCTGTGGGACTTTAAGAGAGAAAAAGCAAATTATAGGTGATGGGTGGAGGCTGGGGAGTGAAGGGTCACAATAAAATGCCAGCCTGCAGTTAACAAAGTGGCTCATTTAGCTGGCCAAAAGATGGGTCTAAGTGTATAGAGGAGAAATAATGTGCCTTAGAATTAATAGCAGGAATGTCAGCTCTGATGGCCAGGGCACTAGCCCATATTGTGCCCTTGGGCTCCTCTGTGAGGTTTTCTCTCTCTCTCTCTCTCTCTCTGTCTCTCTCTCTCTGTCTCTCTCTCTGTCTCTCTCTCTCTCTCTCTCTCTCATCCCCCAGGTATAAGGAAAGAGCTGCGACACCCTCTCACAGCACCACACTTTGAATTTGGGGTAACTTCATCAGTGGGCTGGGAGTGTGAGAGACAAGAGGGGTGCCGTGGGGCTGTGCCTGGTTTGTCGGCCCACATGGAACAGTAATGAGCAGCATTTGGCTTCCTGTATGGGACTCACTGAAGCTTTTGGTTGGAGACGCTCCTCCTCCGTGCAGGAAGAATGGGCTGAGGATGCACCTGCAGCCCTGTGTCATTAGTCCACCTCCTTGAACCAAATGATCCCCTGTGGCATCAGTAACAGGCACTGCAGAGCCAGAGAGGCCCACAGCACTGAACACTGAGCTCCCTCTGACGGCCCCCTTGATCTCTGTTCCCGGGGGCAGGTGGCAGTGCGGTAGAGTCCCTGTATTCACAGAGCACGGCAAGAAGACAGCCCCTTTCCCACTGCAATTCCTAGAGCCTTTCTAGGTGGCCCCATGAGGTCCTCTATGTTCTGGAAGAAGAAAGTGGACTGTCTTTGTAAGCTGGATATTAGAAACTGGGGCATCATGTGACTGAGCTTATTCCAATGTGCTGTGGAACCTTGCATTCCACAGTCCTGGAAAGGAGACCCAGGCTTGACCATAAACTAGCCTCTGTCTTCTAGTGAAATGCTACCCCTTGGGACCCCCAAAGCCAGTCAGTGAGGCCCACCACCAATTTCCCCTACTTCCTCTTCCGAGGCTTTCACTGTGGTCAGTACCTTGGTGTTGTTCTAAATTATTATGAATCTTCCAGTAATCATCCTAGGATAATAAAGAGGTCCAAAAACCAAAGGAAATCATGAGCTGACAAGATTTCAAGATATATACAAGGACAGGACTAACCCTGAGCAGAGGACAGGGAGGCATTGTAACCAGTACCAGGGGCATAGGTCCTCAGCAAATACTGGCCGAAAGAGGAGTTAAAGTGTTGGCCTATAATGTAACATATTTGGACTTGCACGGCACAACACACACGCCCCCTCCCCTTGCGGCCCCTGGAAGTGTTCAGCGCTGCAGAGGAGAATGCTGGGCTGTTCTGGCTGTATAATGAGAGAACAGCAGGATGCCAAATGCTTAGAAGAGATCCTTTTGCTTTCTTTCCTCCACTCAATTCTGCCACCAGAGACCTCTGACTATCGTATTCTGATTCCACCAACGCGAAACTACATTTTGGGGGAAAATCACCCGTTCCCTTTATATTAGGAAAGTAAGAAGGAAAGAGACTTCATTTTGGAATCTGGCCTTTCTTTTGGGAGTTGGTATAAAAGACGATTCCTCCCTGAAGGCTTTGCTTTGGCTTTACAGGGTTTTATATCTGCCCCTGCCTTCTATTCCCCCTGAAAAGGGGGCCCTGAGGACTTTGGTTGCTGGAACACTAGAGACAGAGGTCTGAGAAGCATCTTTTCCTTTACAAGGCCACAATTATCAATGCCTTATATTTATATCATATTTCACAGTTTTTTAAAAAGCCACTTAAAGATGTTTTCTCATGTGACCTCTGCAACAGCCCTGTAAGATTGACAGGGCGGGTCTCTTTATCTCCATCTAACAGGTGAGGAAATGCAGCATGTGCCTGGTGAAGTGACCTGCTCCAGTCCTGGGATATCACTGGGTATCTCCCCAGTTCCTCATCTAATACTCAGGCCAAGCCTTTCTTTAGTTAACAAGCCCTTTAGGAGAGGGACACTAGCAGGAGGGCCACTCTGCAGCGATGGGATGGTGTAGTCCTCAAGCGAAGTGGTGGGAGTAGGTAACAAACACACTGGCAGGGCCCCAACTGGTTACAGGATGGGGACAAAAGCAGGGCTGAGAAAGAGCCCTTTGTTGGCATGGCATCTGCTAGGACTTGGGGAGCCATGACACGGTCACCTGCCAGATCTCCAAACCAGTTACATGCACTGTGAGCTACAAAGCTCCCTGGCTGTGGCCAGGTAGCTGCAGTCCACTGTCAGAAGAGGAAGGCAAATTTGAGCTGGTTTTTCATAACTCTCCAACAAAGCCCTGCTTTCTCTTAAGGTTCCCCACCTTTGAGAGCTCTGAGCACAATGTTGAACCCGAGTCCAGAATCTATTAGACTAGACTAGGAACATCTTTCATTCGATCCTGCCACCAAGGCCCCCGTGTCCTTCTCCAGTGGACATATGTCTTCTTACAGAACCAGGGCCTCTACTGAATGTGGGTCAGCACCGTGGACAGCGACCAGCGGCTGAGTCCTGAGTGTTTCTTGGGCTGCAGAGACCTCCGCTCAACTGGCCAGGAAACTGGGCACTTATCTACCCCTAAAAACAGTAGCCAGTGCCCAAGGAAGCTCATACCACTGCCGACTTGCCTTCATTCATTTCCAAACATGATGGTCTGTCACTGGTTTTCATTCATTTCTCTGCCACCCCAGCCCAATTGAATAACTTCCTGAAGTTCTGGAAGAAGCTCACCTTTGCAGGGAACAGTAACCAATTATTTCATGGAAGGGGTGATTTCATAGAAGGGACTGGTAACCAATTTGGACAGCCTGATATCTTAAATTAACTAAGGAGAATGTGCTTTCTGCAGAGATTTTCCTCCTCTCCTGCCCTACCAGCCCAACTCCGAGACACCACATGTGAGAAAGTGTCCACCACGGAACATGCTCAGATTCGGGATCCTCTCAGAGGCCACAGTTTTATCTTGGCAGCAGTCACTGGGCCTGTGAGCCGTGCAGTATGCAGATGCGTTCTGCCGAGTGTGTCCTCACTAAATCCACCGCCCTGGAAATGCATTTGGAAACAATCCCGCCTGCCCACAGCAGATTTTCCAGATCCTGGCAATTGGAGCATGTTAAGGATGAGATACAGCTGCCAGGTCTGATTTCTTAAATCAAGATTCTTTTTGTTGGGAGGGCAGGAGGGAAAACTAATGTGCAACCTGGCAAGGGGCGGGGGAACATGCCTGTTGCCTGGGCACAGTTCCATCAGGAGTCAATTCCCCTGTGCCAGGGACTTTCTGGGGAACAAGCAGTACCTCACTCCAAACTCCAGGGTGTGGGCTCTGAGTGTGGGTGAGGGTAGGTGGCAACCGAAGGCTCTGAATGCAGGAGTTTCTTTCATTTGTTTTTCCCTGAGTCTGTGACCATTCTTGCCCACACACACAGGGTTCATGCCCTGCTCCCAGGCCCAGCCTCCCAGGGCGCACTGCCCATCCTGCAGAACACCTGGGGCCAAGCCACTGTTGGGCACAGCTTGGAGGGACCTGGCACCTCCTTGCATCTTACTGTGGAGTGGCAGTGTTTAAGGACAGCCAGGGTTGGCACTTGGCAGGTGGCAGTGCCAAGGAGTAGGGTGCTTGAGTGTGGGGGTATCTGTGGCTATTATTTGTAAATAATAATTAATGAGTATTAAATAATAGATAAGTCCATCTCATCCATGACAGTACTGATAATCATCTTTTCTCCCACCTCTCAATTACTGCTGGGGTGGACGGTCTGGGGGCTGAGGAGGGGTGAGAGGAAGGCAGGGGTGGGATCAAGGTGAATTAGAGGGGATTTGTTGTGTTTAATATCAATTCATTTTGTAGGGTGCTCACACAGCAAATTTCACAGCTGGGAATTTATGGGGTTCCTCGATGCACAAATGTTAAAAGAAAATAAAAAAAGAACTTTTTACAAAATGACCTACTATCAACAAAACATTAAAATAAAATGTTAGCTTCTCACTTCTTCAAAAAATGTCACATAAATATGTAAAACATACACATGATATGATTTTGAAGTTCTTACTCGTTTAGGGGACTTGGTTCACTATGTAATAATCACACCAGGTATTGTTGATACATTCCTTCATGGCATACCTGATATCATGCACACATGTAAGGAATGTCAGGAAAAGGCACACACTGAGTGAGGGGCACAGTCCCCTCACTGTAGAGGGCTGTCTGCCTGTCTTTTCCCAGGAAAGAGTCAGGCCCAGGAAAGTCCCAAGAGACGATGCCAATCCACCCTGTGTGTGCACATCCTTAGCAGTGGCCTGCTGTGAGCTGGAGTTCCTCCTCTTCCCCTTCCTCCTCTGTCCTCCTCCTCTCCTCTCCTGCCCTCCTCTAGCAGCTCTGCTTCTGTCTCTTTCATCTTAGCCAGTGTCCTCCAAGGCTACTCCCTACTTCCTTACTTACTCTGTTGCAACACAGCCTCCTCTTCTCTCAAGATGGAGGGTACAGAGACCCATAGGCAGATGACACCAGCAGGTGGGTCCCTATCTCCCTGCTAATGCAATTTCCCTAGGCTAGCACCAAAGCATCATGGAAATCCTTCCACCTCGCTCTAGCAAACCCAGGCCCTTGGGACAGGGTCTGGCCTCCACATAGGACAAACACTAGAAATTGAGTCCAGCTATCATCTGGCCTGACGCTGGCCACAGAGCAGGGCAGCATGTGCCCTTCCTAGGGATATGGAGGTCAGGCTGTTATGTTTTATCACAGAGACCACAACCAGCCACACTGGCCAGTCCACACAGCCTCAGAGTGGCTTCCAAGAGCTAAGTCCCTGGAATTTGGCCTGTAGAAGCAGAGAGGCTGACTCAGAGGCCCAGGTCACCGTAGGCATGGATAGGTATGTGGTTATCCCCAAATGAAGTGGAAGAGGGGTGTAGGTCTGTGTTGTGGGCACCACTGCAACATGACACCTTGGGGATATTGACCTTGGTGGCCTGGAAAGACAGAAGTAAACAGATTGTCCTGATGGCGCAAATTGATCGGCCGGCACTGCCTCTGAGCAGCAGCGTCCTGCTGACTGTGAGGCTTAGAGCAGAAGGGCAGAAGGTGTAACCAGAGAGCCTTGTTTTGATTCGGCACCATTCTAATACCCCTCCAGTGGAGGAGATATGCCTGGGAACACGGGATGGCATGGAGAAGAACTCAGAGGTAGAGGCTATGTGTGGCTGGAGGCGGCTGGCCAAACAAAGGTTAGAGGAAGTGGGCCAGACTTGTTCTTGCAGGTGAACTCCACGGGGGTGCCCAGCTCAGCCATGTATGACTCAGACAGTGTCAGGCTGTGGAGTGTACAGCCTGGGTCCCCAGAGTATGATGCACTGATGTCTTAACCCCAGGACTCACAACGTGACTAGAGACAGGGTCTTTAGAGATAACTGAGTTGAATGAAGCCAGAAAGGTCCTAACCCAATGGATAGTGTTGCAGAGAAGACTGCAGTACAGACACATGAGGAGGGATCATCGCGTGAACACAAGGAGAAGACAGTCAAGGTTTGAGGCGTGGCCGATGCTCCTAGCCTCTCTGCTGAGCCAGCCATCTCAAGACTACACAGTCTTTTGTTTATCAGGCCTCACAAGGAACCCATCCTGCCAGGGCCTCAGTCTTGGACTGCCAGCCTCCGAGTGAGGGAATACATTTGTGTTTGAGCGAGCCAGACTGGGTGCTCTGTAGGGGAGCTCAGGAAGTAAATATGGATCCATTCACCCCTTAGGGCTCAGGGGACAGCGAGAATTCAGCAGAGCTGGGAAGCAGTGAAAGGAAAACACATGCCAAAGGGGTGTGTGTGTGTGTGTGTGTGTGTGTGCGCGCGCGCGTGCATGCACATGTGTGGTGTGGCATGATTTTGCTAAACTGCAGCCTGAGTTTCTAACAAATATAGTGTTTGTTTCTTAATAAAAATGAGACAAAGATACACACTTGGGGACAAATCCTAGGGGAAGGAGGTAAAACGAGCTTGAAACACAGATGAACACAGGTGGGTAGTAGTCATGATTGACAATAGCATGAATGAGTTTGTGCGCTGGAGTAAGGATGGTGAAGGGCCAGGGATGCCACTCAGTGGTTCTGGTGCCTCCTTGGCAAGTGCAAGGTCCTGAGTTTGATTGCCAGTACCAAAAACAAAAAGGCTACAACAATAAAGACCGTCAAGAAGAAGATCCTTCTGTTCTGTGTATTTTCTCACTGGTAGAAATAAGATTCAAAAAGTGCATATACTCTTTGAGCTCCCCCTGCGGGCTGAGCACCAGATCAACGCCCTCAAACACAGTAGGCATCCCCGCTCCTTGCCACCAGCCTTCAGGGAACAGGGAAGAAGTGCCCGAGGACTCAGGCTGGGACAAACTGAGTCATTCATTCGAGGAGAGGAGGTTCACACTGCATGTTCTTGGTGCCAACAAACACTACAAAAACAGACGCTGGGGCTTAGGTGGGGCAGGTAAGTGAGAGACACCGGGTTCTTGGCCACCTGCCCCAGAGGTCACTTGTTAAGTGAGAAGAAGGAATAGGCTGGTAGTTAGGGCAACTTCTAAGACAAAACAATTCTAAAGATTCAGTTAAGATTACTTGAGTAAGGAGGTCGCAGGGTCAGTGGATACACTCTGGGACCAGACAGATGGGGAGGGTGCACAGAGTCTGAGTTTACTAACTGCATACATAGATGTGATGGAGTTTTAAACGTTTATACCTGATATTGAATATAAAGATACCAGAAATATGGCTGTGGGTTGTTTGGGTGGCATGCGGACACACACACACACACACACGTTCACCTGTGGGGAGAGTTCCCCTGAGGCTGGACTCTGCTCTTCTCTGCTGGTCTTGGGAGGTGGTCTCCCTTGCAGCCCTTGGGGTGGGGTCTGTTGGGGTGCTCTCGTTCAGTACTTATGATACAGCTCAATGGATAGCCAACACCCAATCTGTGGACACTGACCTACAGGGCTGGGCTCCAGAGCTTCTTTTCAACCTGTCCGCATTCAAAGTCCCTAAGCATTTTTCTTCTGAGGTCTGCCTGCTGGTCTCATTAAATAATAAGCCATGTGGACTGGGGTCACTGACTTGCCCAACCTCATCAACATCTATTTCCCTTGATCTTTTAGAAAGAAATGATAGTTTATTTCCTGGGAATGGTTGCTAGGAGACCACCTGATAAATAGAAATGATTAATACAGAATTAAATTAATGTCACCCTTCAGCTGACAACAGGGACAAGCATTCAAACATTGGGTGTATGTGCACAGGTGCCCATATGTACCTGTGTGTATGTGCATCCAACTGTGCATAGTTATATGTATGGGTGTCTGTGCTGGTGTGCACAAAGCTACAAATGTATGCCTGCCTGTTTGCATGTATACATGTACTTGTGCATGTATGTGTGTCTATGTACACACCCCACCCTCATGCATCTTGTGTGCCCAAGAAAGACATTTGTGAAGGAAGGGAAAGGATGGAAGAGGGATATTCACCCTTTATGTGAATTGGGATTTTATGTACCATAGAGGTTTTAATGCCCTTGGGGAGCCCATTTTTCAAAGAAGCTCTTTGGAGTATGTGTTTGCAGGCTGCTTTATAATGTGAATAATCATTTTCTAATTCCTGCTCAGAAAATTAATCTTCCAGCATCTCAAAGTGTGGCATACAGTTCTGGAAACAGGTCAGTGGCTAAGGTCTGACTTAGCACTTGGAAACGGGTCTGAGGGGACTGGTGAAGTCATCGTGGTGCTTCAGTGAAATAATATTCTTATGGAAACGGAAGCGAATATCAACCTAGATGTTCCTGAAAGTACAGTTAAGCAGCAGTGACAACAAAAACAGGTTACAGAGCAATATTCTCAGCATGATCCAGTTTTCACACAGTGAACTCTGCACACCCTTCACACAGAAAACCTGGGAGACAGCAGTGCACACCAGCTGCAAACTGGCCCGTCCTGACAGGAGGTCTCTGGGTATGCTTGCTCACTTCCTTTTTCTTGTCTATCATTTCTTTTTTTTTTTCTCCCTCTCTTTTTGCCATACTGAGTATGGATCCTGGAGCTTCTGCACTGAGCTACATCTCCAGCCATTTTACTTTTTTATTTTGAGACAGAATCTCACTAACTAGGCTGGGCTCAAACATGACATTTCCTGCCTCAGCCTCCCAGAGTACTGAGATCACAAGCATGTGCCATCACTTCCAGCTGTCTTGTCTGTATATTTCTGAGGAACACCTGTAACTCATGTGATAAAAAAGTACCAAGAAAAATATCCACTGTACTGAGGGTTTCCAGACTCCCCTTCCCCACAATGTTGGGGGAAGAATAGCTATAGGGCCATTAGAAGGAGGGAACTAGAAAGACAAGCCAAAAGGTCCACTGTCCTTAGTCCCAACTCTCAGGCTCCCCAAAGTGCTGGTGGTACTTGGGTGACGGTGAGGATGGTCTGCTCCGCACATGTCCTGCCCTTGCCTGTGGGAGAACCAGACTAAATTCCTTCCCCGCCTGGCCTTCCTTGACCTGTCTCATGATGGGTCATATGGTCACCTTCTCAACCATACTGAGGGGCCAGGTGAAGCCCCAGGTGCCTGTACTCTCGGATGACACTGATGGGGCAGGTGGGAGGGCCCAGTAACCAGCCAGGACAAAGCATTGCTTCTTCCTGATGGTGGCTCCTGGGGGCTCAGATGGACAAGCAAGTCAGGGTATAGGACTCAGGCCAGTGTGTGGGAGGGAAGCTTGGGCTGGGACAGTTCAGCTGTATAGTCGAGATGGGACTGGCTTCCAGAGCACACTCCTGGGTGTGCCTGGCAGGGGCACAGAAGCGTCCCTTCTGGGGACTGCGCCTGGTCCCTGTCTAGCGCTCCTCCCCGGCTCTGCTTTCTGGCCACCATGAGCTGAGAAGCTTCCTCTGCATGCTCTTCTGCCATGATCTTCTGCTTGGAGCCTGCCTAAAGTTTCGGAAACCTGAGACTAATAAACTTCTCCTCCTGAAGTTGTAGGTGTTGGGTACTTTGACCCAGGACAGAAGTACTGACAGGTACCAATGGTGTAGCTTGGTCAAAGCTGCTGTTGTAGCTCTTATGCTGAAACACCCCAGTTGATCAGTTTGGTCCCATCTTCAAGTCATTATTTTTTTCTTTCCATCTCACCCAACTCCACAAAACAGAAACATTAGAAACCCTAAGTCCACCCACAAAGCCACCAGAAAACCTGAAGTACTGCTGGGCTATGCCTAGGGCCTGGCTCTCAGTTTCAGACAGACGATGCCCTGCCCTGCCCCTGCCACATGACGGTCACTCTGGACACAGTGTGATGGAGAAGGGCTTGGACACCCCCAGCAGTGAGCCCTGACTGAGTGCAGTGAGGAAACCTTCAGAGAAGCCACCCAGCGTCCTTCTGACTCTCCCAGCCTCACTTCCTCCTCCCCCTCAGCCTGTGTAGGCTACAGCAGCCCAGGGTGGCTGCAGAGCTCTGAGTTAAACAAACTCTGGAAAGGGCAGGGAGTCTCCACTGGGCTGGCTCTCAGTCTTTAATTCCACAGGGTGAAATTTAGAAGGCCTTTCTATTTGCTCAGCTCAAACTCCCTCTGCCCTGGGCAAACTGTCCCTCTGCGGAGGCAGGACAACCAGCACTGAGACTGTGTGGCCCTCTGACTGTCCAGGGCTGACGTGCTGCAGCACCCACACCCAGCCTGGGGTGTCAGCTGTGTCCAACCAACACTGGCCACCCTGCTAGAGCACAGCTATGAACCACTCCTGTAAAAGCACCAACATCCATGGTCTGCCATCATTTCCAACAGGAGCAGAAGCAACCCACAGAGGACTGAACCAAGGGGGAGAGGCCTCCAACACTGCAGAGAACCCTCTGACACAGGGCTCATAGGCAGCAGGCTGCTGTGACCAGAGGACCCAGACCAGGCTCTGCCAGTCAGCAGTGTCCACACACGCACCTCCTAGGGGCGGTGAGACAAGGATGCGGGATGGTGGCCAGAGGAAGTGGACCCGTGGTCCAGGCAGCCCGGATCTCTATGCTGAATCCCCTGATCCCACACATGTGGCACTCTGGGTGCTCTGCTGGCCGTTGAGCCAGGGCAATGGGAGACGTGGGTTCACCTGTCTCAGAGAGCCTCGCTGTCCCAGCTCTGCTCCTGGCACTCTGTTCTCTTCCTATCAGAGTGTAACTCGGTGACTCTGGCCAAACTGCCCTGCCGCAGGCCCAGAGCAGGAAGGGGACCAGAGCTCTTGTTTAGGGTTACCCAGGGTGCCCCCCTGCACTGCCTTCTGAGGAGAGGCCAAGAGCATGGTAAGTGGGGAGGGGTATAGGCTGTAGGAATGCACAGGGAGCACAGGACACTGCCCTGGCCACCAGCTGCTCGAACCACCCAGGAGCTACTTCTTCCTTCAGCCCAGCTCCGCAGACACCCCGGAGCAGATTTGCCACCTGGGCTCTGGCCTCTGTCAGGAGCAGGATGAAAGGCTGGGTGAAGGGAACCCTTCCCTTGCTGGGTCCCTGTCAGCCAGGACTCTTGCGGAGCCCAGGAGAGCCTGGCCTCAGGCCCTCTGACGGAGTTTTCTTTTATATTTATTAACCCACTTTCTCGCTTGGCATTCAGAGCAAGGAGGAAACCTCGGCCAGAGCTATGAATAGGCTTAGGCGGTCCCTGGGGAGTAGAGTGAGCTCATGCCTACAGCACAGGTGCCAAGTGCAATAAAGGTTCCCAGCTGGGCTGGACCAGGCTGCGTCTACCTCAAGGAGCACAGGGCACCTCAGCTGAGCCCAGTGCCACCTTCCCTGCTGCTCCCCACCCTGGCCACCTGGGCCCCAGTCAGAGATGGAGCTTGCGATCATGTGAGTTTTTCTGCCCCAGGTCAGACCCGACGGGAGCTATGGAGGAGGAGGCAGGGGAGGGATTGGCACAATGACATGGAATATAAATGACTCCCGTAAACAGAGGGTTTAATAAAAAGGCAGTGAGGGAATTTATGGGCAGCCCAAGGATAATTAAAATTATTTATCTACTTACCTCCCTTGCTGGCTGATAAGTCTATTAATTATCTATTATATACCCGCCGATTTGCATTTTAGTGAGGGGATGGGGTAAGGATAGGTAAAAGCACAGAGGGGCCGGGAACCAAACTTTGAAGGCCCCGTGGACCACTGTTGACAACCATCATGCATCACTCTCATGCTGTGGGCCTCCACAGGCTCCAAGAGCCAGTGGGGGGCAAGTGGAAAGTGTCACACCAAGGGGTACACACCTGTGTGCAGGAGGGACACTCTTAAAAGATGGATCCTGCGGAGGGCCCGCAGACCAGCTCCCGGGAAGGCCAGCAGGGTTTTCTCTGGCAGTTCTGACTTTACACTGCATAGTAAAAAAGAAAACAAGAGAACAAAAATCACTTTCAGTCTATGAATATCTGGAATGCATCAGACACACGCGGTCCCTTGCTCTTGATTAAAAACATCACAGGATCGAGTGTCATGGGAACCGTGTCTTTTCAACACTGCAAACGAGGGAATGTTAGGAGGGGAGTTAAGTGAGGTGGCAGTCTACCACCCAGCACGGGAAGAATGCCTTGTGCGACTGCTCTGGGCACTGTAGATACCATCTGAGGTGTCAGATGTAATGTTGGACCAGAGAGGTGGAGTGCTGGTGGGAATGGGGTTCAGCTGGCTAGGGTGGCTGGGGCCACAGTCCACATTTCTAGTCTTCCAGATGGGCCAACTGTTCTCTGTGTCACAGAGCTCTCTCAGGGCAGAACCTCCAGCACCAGCTTGGTGGAGTGTTGGTTCTCATTGCAGGGCTTGGCTCCAGGGAAATGTGAGGCCTGCAGGATGGACAGACCCTCATTGTGCAGCTCATCCAGGCTGCCCCTCCCAACCACCACCCTCAGCACAGCCTCCTACATGGTCCTGAGATGTCCAGCAGCTGAGGGTGGGGCCTCTGGCCACCAGCCCTCAGCTGCACAGTGGGGTGCGGAACATGGCTAGGGGAGACTGCTCCTGCCTCTCAGCCATTCACTCTGCTGGCTGTGTTGGTTGTCTGTGTCTCCAGAGTTCTCACAAGGAAGCCCCCGTCCTCTCCCCATGTGAGAAGGCATCTGACCTGCCAGCACCTTGGCTGTGGAACTTCCTAGTCTGCAGAACTCTGAGAAATTATTGTTCATTATTTAAGTCACCTGTGCATGGTACCTGTGCCACTCCCTCTGTCTCCCTCCCTCTCATGGTCTCCCTTGTCTTCCCATGAGGGCAGTGCCATAGTGCTCCCCTGTTCTCTGGCTACTGCCTGAGCCAGGGCTCTCCATGAAGGAAGCCAGCTCCACTGTCCTGCATCACACTGACAAGTGCCCACCAATGCTGGCTCAACTCCCACCCCATGAAAGTGAGGGACTTGTCCTCCTTGAGACACACCATGAGTGGCACCCTGTTTGCAGGAGCTCATTGTCAGCTGGGCCCATCTGTGCAAATCTTGGGGAATTTTATGGTCTTTTTCTGGGTAACCAATTGGCCACCCATAACCCATAGTGGCCCAGACAGTGAGGAATCTAGGTTTTGCTTGGATGGTACTTAGTATTTGAACAAATCACTGCAGTGACAATGAGCTCTGTGCTGGGGACTGCAGCCCCAGCCTCTGCCTGAGGTTACAGCTTGTGTCTGTCTCACAGCTGTCAGACTGGCAGCCCCCATAAAGTCAGTCTATCTGTCCATCTGTCTGTCCATCCTTTTCTCCACCTGTCCATCCACCCACTCACCTACTTAGCTTCTTCTACTAGTTCTTTTTCCTGACCTTATTGAGTCTTTTTGAGTGCTTCCTACATTAGACTCAGAAGGTTGACCTTGTTCATCAGCGGAACCAAAAAACCCCTCCTCCACATTTGGCCTTGCACTCCACTTTTGCTGAGAAGGGCAGCAGTGCCCTACAGCAGCAGCAAAATAGGAGGAGGAAGCAGGGAGCAGGGGCTGCAGGTCTACCTCGGGAGGTGTAGTCACACGCCCAGAACTGCCATCCTGTGTGTGAAGTCAGTGGGCCATGTTGAGGATGCCCCAGCCCTGCTTCTGTGTGAGCCTCAAAATCCTTCCCCATCCATGCTGGGCACCTGAGTCTGCAGGACAGTGTGTCCAGCCTCTTCCTGCCCCTCCCGGCCCTTCCTCCCCTTTCTGGCTATTGCTTCTCAATTCTGATGATGTATCAATAACTGCAAAGCAAAATGCCACAGTTAGCAGCGCCGCTGTACTGTAACTAATCGTTTTCTGAATCGATTCTCAGGGTTGTGTGTGCAGCGAGGTGGGGCCGCGTCTGCAGCCGCTGCAGCCTCCAGGAATTAGGCACACCAGGGAAGTGCCAAGGGACAAAGAGACAGCTGGGTGGGCCGGGGTGGGAGATGAGGACGGAGCAGGCCCAAAGAGATTATTCTTCACAACACGGAGGACAAGATGACCCCACCCTGGCTTGCTTTCCCGCAGTGGCAGCAGTGGGAAGGGATGGAGTCTGAGTGTCCCGGATAACGACAGGTTCAGTGGCAGGTGTGTCCATCCAGCCGGACCTGCTTCCAGGACTGGGACCAAGTCTGTGTCCATCTGAGTCAGGACACCAGGCCAGACACCCTAGGGTCCTGAGATGGGCATCCACTGAGGGCACGCTTGGCTTTAAGGTGGCAAGCGTCTTCCTGCAATAGGAACACAGAAAAGGGGCAGGCTTCTGTCCACCCACCTGTTTTGCGAACATAAAAGACACAGGTCTAGGAAATTCCCAGACTCCTCTGTGCACATAAAAAGACCTCTGGCAAAAAAAAAAAAAAAAAAAAAAAAAAGACCTCTGGCATCTCTGGAGTTTGTGCACTTGAGGTTTTATGGGCCCCATAAACTACACTGTCACACCAGTGTCTTCCTCGGCCCCAACCCACATGCACATGGAATAGGGAGCTGCAGAGTGGAGAGTAGGACGGGAAGCGGAGGCAGAGCCTTGGGGCTAATGTAGGAGGTCTCTCTGCAGTGCGATCTGTTAGCATCTATGGTGCCTCAGGGAAACTGAGACACAGAGAATTAGAGGAGCCTGCTCCAAAGTGCACAGCTTGCCCAGTGGCAGAGTGTGAACCCAAGGCCAGGGGTTCTGTTTTTTCCAGATCGTAATGGGTACACTGCCTTAGTCTTCTTGGCCTGCCCAGTTGGGGACTCAGTTTCTTTCTCAGTTGTATGAACTCTAACAGCAGCCTCACTTGCTTTCAATACTTCTTGGTTCTTACACAGCCCTAGTGGGACAGGAATCATCAGGAGGGGAGGCAGCAGCACTGAGCAGGTGGCCAGTCCTAGAGGCCTGCTTAGCAAAGGGCCAGGGGTGGGACAGGAGAGTTTACAAACTTCCCGAGCACAGACCCTGTTGCAGAGTTAGTCTGATGCAGGGGACGCTCCCCACTTCTTCTCCCACATACTGTCTGCCCAGCCCTCCCACCCTGGGCATGTTTACCTCAAGGCTTCCCAGCTAGGTCCTCACCCACTTCCGCAGGCAGGGCCACTAGGGCCAGACCAGGGCTGGCCAGTCTGGGTGTAAGGGAGAGGTCAGAGACTCCCTAAGACCCCTGAACACCCCAGGAACACTGGTAACTGAGAAGATGGGACAAGGCTGGTAGGTCAGCCCTGGTTCTGCTGTTTGCATGGCATGTCCAGAGCCTCTGCTTTTTTTTTTTTTTTTTGCTGCAAACCTCTGGAGACTTCGGCACTAAGTTCTGGTCGGCAGAGTCCTCTCTCCAGGCAGAAGGCTTGCTCCTAGGTTCCAGGGTTCACCAGACCCTCTGCAGCCTCAGGGATCCCCAGGGCCCCATACCCCACCATCAGGAGCTCCTGTGTAGCTAAATGCAAGTCCAGCTGTCCCTAGTATCCATGGGGAATGGTTCCAGGACTCCCAAAAGATACCTAAATCTGCAAATGCTCAAGTCCCTAATATAAAAGGTTATAATTTTTGCATATATAGCATTTGCACATTCTCCCATACCCTTGAAATTATCTCTCAATTACAAATAGTACCAAATACAATATAAATGCTATGTAAATAGCTGCCGTACTATATTGTTTAGTGAATAATGAAAAGAAAAAAGCTTGTATGTGTTTAGCAGAGAAGCTGTTATTTTTTCTGAATATTTTCGTCCTAAGCTTGGTTGAATCTGAAGAAGAGCAACCCACAGATACCCAGGGCTTTGAGAAGATCTACTGCCTCTCCCAGGAGGCCATAGGAGTTGCAGTCCTGCCGTGCGGAGCCAGGGACCTGGGGCTGGGAACCCTGGGAGGACAGTGAGTGTCCCTACCCAGGCAATTTAGCTGCAGGGTCCTCAGTAGGGCCTAATAAGAAAGCCAAAAGTTTGTCAATGGTTCTCTTTAAAACACATAAAATAATTTCAGGTTTGGCCCTAAACCTTTCCCAGGTGAAGGCTGCTCTCCTGAGTCAAGGGAGGACATGTAGCCAGATTGCCCAGGAATAGCAGGACACCCAAGTCTGCTAATACACGGGAAGGGGCAAGAATCAGGCAGGCCCAGCCTCCACAAGATGCCATGTCCAGCTGCCATGGGGCAGGACAGGATGAGACAGGGCAAATGCCCAAGGCCGGGACCCAGACAGACCAGGTCTGAGACCCAGACCCCAAAGAGTCTGGCCTCAAGAGCATCACTGGGCCATTTCCCAACAGCCACACACTGCAGACAACCACTGTGCTGTCAGTGGAAGTTCAAGACCAGACAGGGCGTATTCTTAAGATAAGTTTCCATCCAGTGGCAGATCAAAGGGGGGGACCAGCAATACACTCACTGGTACAGAGAAGCCCGAAGTCATAGACTGAACGCAAGAAGCAAGGTGAAAGAGACCACACATCTGTGCACTTGACAAGCACGACACGGTGTCATCTGTCGCCCACCTTGGTTATGTGTGTGTGGACTTGTTTTTTCAAGGGACAAAATTACCAGACGCCAAGTGATAATCAGAGTGGCTTCCAGGTATGGGGGAAGGGAGTGGGGCTGGTGTGCCTAGAGGGGACAATAATTTGTTTGATCCTTTTCTTTCCCCCTTCTTCTCCTCTTTGCTTCTGCTTCTCCTTCCTCTAGTGCTGAGGACTGAACCCAGGGCCTTCACACGGAGTTACAGCCCCCACCCTTTTTTTCTTCATGTTGAAATGGGGCCTCACTAAGTTGCTAGGCTGAACTCAAACTTGTGATCCCCCTGCCTCAGCCACCAAGAGTGGTAGGATGACAGGTGTGTGCCACCACACCCAATCTATTTCATTTCTTCCATAAGACTCAGTGCAATGTAAGGAAATGTTTAAAAAGAATTAAGATATTTTATATGCCAGCTCCCCACAAGGCATGTAATCATTATGTACTGCAAACATATACAAATAAAAATTAAAAATAATAAAAAATAGATGTTAGGTAATGGGGAGATCGATCTTCTGCAAACAGGAAAGGGTCCAAGAGATGGCAGGGTGGGGAGGGAGGAGTGGGAAGTAAAGATTAAGACGTGTACATGCATCACCTCATGGGGAATATAGTCATTATGGACCGCCAACATGGACTAGCAAAAATAAAAATAAAAAATGAAGTGTCAGCCGTTGTTAACTGTATGTAGAGGAACATACATAATTATTACATTTTCCCTGAATTACCCAAATTTCCCCAACATTTTTGAGGTACACATGGTGAAAGCACAAAGCCCAGGAGGGGCCAAGGGGCCTGCTCACCTGCATGAGGGACACTGGCACAAAGTGGGGTGTGGGGGGGCACTGCAGGGTGGGGCTTGGAGAGCACTTGCCCAGGGACCCAGCTCCAGAGGCCCCCTCCTACTGCTGGGTCTCACACCGTACCCCGGAGCCGTTAGCATGTGGAGAAACGCCTGGAGACCAGTGTCCAGGCTAGGGACTCTCAGCACAGCCACCACCTCCGGGGTGGCCCCTTGCCGGGACCTTCCTGCCCACTGGTCCATCTTGAGCAGCCAAGGCTGGATGGGCATATGTCTGGCTTTTGCGTTGATCTCACAAGGCTACACTTCCAGTGTTACAAGCTAACAAAAGCCGCGTGATCAGATTCCAGGTCATTACTCAAGGAAAGGGACCCCTCTGTGGTCGACAGCGGCAGTTTCAAACCAATTAAAATAAGCCCGTTGTTCCTGCGGGCTGCCGCCGTGCCACCACCCCGGAGGTCTCCGAGGGCCCATGCTCGCAATGAGCAAGATGCACAAAATGTTAATGGAGACACTTAAATGGCGCGCCAAGGGGATTCTGGTAAATAAGGCCACTCCAAGAGGCTGGGGGAGAAGTCTCCCGAGCTAACCCTGGAGGGAACTTCAATAAACACGAGATTGGATTGAAAACAATTCACGCTGCAAGGGGTGGGTCTGTGGCAGAGCTGGGAGGGGCTCTGAGGGAGGAAAGCTATTTCATTTCCTATTAGTTCTCTCTTTGCAAGTGTCTGTGCCCCCTGCCTCTGTCCCTAGAACCTGCCAGCGCCTGAGAGCACCCACTGGGCAGGCTGCGAGAGCCGATGAAGAATTTGCCAAATAAAAAAATGGGTGGGCAGGAGGTTGAGCAGACCAGGGGTTGGGATGGAGGCTGAGGGCTGGAACAGACTGTGGGGAGACCCTGGGGCTGAGCAGGCAGACAGAGCTTTGCTAAAGAGGCGAACATGTTTCCACAACCGTCTGGCAGCTGCCTAAAACTCTGTGGGGCCCTGTTTAGAGATGATCAAATGTGATCCAGAAAACAAATAAATAAGGCTCCAGAGACTATCACCCATGCCTAGGTCAGCAGAGAGATGGGCACAGCTCAGCACGAACTCTGGGCCCCTAATTTAGGTCGTCCTTGGGCCAAGGCGGGGCCAATACAGGCTGTCCTCAGCTCACAGTCCACAGTTGTCTTGACACCACTGAGGGCACTCTCAGTGTGACACGTGCGGAGGTCCCCCTCCAGGAAGTTGGGGAGCCTGGTCTTGGGGACCCAGCCCCAGCAGCACCTGTTTTCATCAGTCAAGCTTTACAATAGAAAAAAAAGACCTTGTTCCAGCCGGATCTGGCAAGTAACAGTGCCAGATTTTACACTCAGGGTAAAATCTTAGATGAACAATGGTGCCTTGGTCATTTTGTCTAAGTATGTACCTTGCAACATTCAGGACACATGTTAATAATTATTTATCTTGGGTTGGAGATTTAGCTCAGTGGTTCCCATGTTTGCCTAGCAAGCACAAGTTCCCTGGTTCGATCCCCGGAAAGCACATACAACAACACTGGCATGGTGACTCACGTCCACCAGCAATCAGCACCACACACCACAGTGCCAGGTAGCTCATGCTTCTAATCCTAGCACTTGGGAGGCAGAGGCAGGAGGATCACTGAGTTTGGGTCTTTCCTGGGCTACCTAGTGAGCTCAGGGCCGGCCTGAACTACAAAATGAGAACTTATCTCAAAAAAGCAAAAAACAGCCGGGTGTGGTGGCTCACACCTGTAATCCCAGCACTCGGGAGGCAGAGGCAGGGTTGAGTTCGAAGCTTGCCTAGGCTACATAGTGAGCCCAGAGCCAGCCCGAACTACAAAGCAAAACCCTGTCTCAAAAAAAAAGCAAAACAAACAAACAAACAAACAAACAAAATTGTTTACCTGAAATTCAAACTTAACCAGACATCTTGTATTTTTTGCAGCCCTAGCTTCCAGTCATCTGAGCGCCCAGCCTAGATACAGACATGCACATTTATGCCCAGCCACACATCCACACAAGGCAGGCACACTCATCCATGCACACATGTGCATACACTCCTACACATCCTTCAAAGAACAAAGTTAACACTTCACAAGCCCTCCGAGGAGCCTAGTTCTTCCGATATACTTGCTCATCAACTTCATATCACCCGTGGATGATCCTGTCATCATCAGACCAAAGGACTCGGACTCCTGACTGTCCCTTGTCCAGGGCCATGGTGTCAGCACATGGCCTGGCTGAAACTGCAGACTCAAGTCCTTGGTATCCCAATGTACCTGATGCATCAAATTTGAGATGTTTCTTTCCAAAAAGGTCACAAGGAAGTCACTATCAAGTCAGTGCTTAGATGAATGCTCTGGGGTGTGGCTGTCCTATGCAGACCCCTCAGCCTGATGATGTAGCTACACCCCAGTGCAGGCCCTGCTGTCAGGGCCCCTGGCTTCATCTGCATGCTGGAAGGAGCATGCCCAGCTGCCAGGCCTATGCTCTGATCATTGTGCTGGCAACCAAATCCTGAGCAAGGCCAGAGGACAACCTTGACACTCAGCACAGGGCCTTCTAGCACAGAGTGTGTCCTCCTCTGGACAGCTAAGAGGGGACAGAAATTGGGCCTTCTTGGATTCCGAAACTAGCATGGTGTCCTTAATCATCAGTTTCCCCTAATCAACTAGTTGCTTCTAGGCACAGAGTCACAGCCTCTGACGAGGCTGGGTAAATGCCAGAGAGACATGGTCTCCACAGATCCTGTGCCATCCTCCAGGCTGGGAGAAGCAGAGATATCACAAGTCCTGCTCTGAATATCAGCAAGGCAGCTCACACCCCAGGCACTGACTGCCAGAACTTTACCTGTTGGCTCCTGAGATTTTTCTAGGAGTGGAAGTGAAGATCACCACCTAGTCATTTCTAGAAGTGTCTCTTTTACCCCTCCTTTTAAAACAATCCCAGCACATTGTGAGTCAGCCTCCTCTCCTTTTGCCGGGTGGTGGCGGTCTGTGAGGATTCTGAGCTAACAGTCTGCATGCTGTCAGCTGGAGCACTCGCAGCGACTGTGCCTAATTCCTATCATGAGTGAAATAAAAGCATTCTGAGCCTGAAGATCTGGATGCTCCAGGTGTTATTTGCTTAACCAGCGGCCAAGAAGAAATCCAGCATGGGAAGAAAAAAGCAAGGAGAGGAAGGAGGCCAGCATGGATCATCAAAAACTCTAACACAGAGGATGGTGCTAATCAAATGTTAAAATCCAGGACATGAAATTGCTGAGGGCAAATGAGCCAGGGAGCTCCACTAAATAAACAGCAAATCTCCCTCCTCATAGTCATCACCTCCATGCCGTTCGCCCTCTCTCTGTGTGATGCTACCCAGACAGCACCACAACTGGTGAGGTTTTCATTATTTACCTAATGAGGTTGTGTTGGAAAACTGCATACTCGGATTTGGTCCTGAAATTTGGCTCTGTATGGAGCAAAGGTGTGGGGGTGGGGGAGGGGCTGGGGAGGAAGCCGCTCCTAGATTCTGCAGCTCTTCCGGAGACAGCCCACTGGAAGGAGCAGATTTAATTATAGACAAGTTGTTGCTTTTCAGGTGACCTACTTCCCAGATGGTTTTCCTCTCTTTTCTTTTCTAACACAAAGTTTTGACATATTGGAGCCAAGAAGGCAGAAGCCACACTGTGTTACCAAAGGAGTAGGGGCTCAGGCCCTGTGACCCGAGGCAGAGAGTGAGAGGAGATGCCAGCACAAGAGAGGTGGGAGAAGACGGGGAAGAAAGAAGAGCAGGTAAGTCTTGCCTGTGGCCAAGATGAGACTTGTCCAGCCTGAGGTGGCAATGACCCAGGACACCACCTAGGTTCTGCCACAAAGCTGAAAATCAGCTCGCCTTTGCACAGCCTGAGGATCCCACAGGAATCCTCACCAGGTACCTGGTGCCGTCCTGTGACACTCTGAAACTCTGGAGTGGCCTGCTGTGCCCAGGATGGGAGAACTTGCTACATCTTGCTGCTGATCACTGTTCAAGTGGCTGTAAAGGGACGGCTGGGTGTACTTTTGCATGGAGTCCTTAGTGCCACCTCAAGGCCCTCCTTGGGAAGAGAAAGCTGGGCCGCCTCAAAGGCCCACATAGGTGGAGGCAGATGCTGCCCCTTGGCTACTCAGCAGGATCCAAGGAGCTTCCTGCTTGGAGAACAGCCATAAAATGTGCACTCTATCCATTTTCCTGCCTTCAGGCAGCAGCCCTCCACCTGACTTCCATCATGAGACTCAGTGTTATTTTTAATCCTGCCCAGCAAGAAGCTCTCAATACGTGCTCCCTCTCTTGGCACACCTTTTCCATATTTAACCAATTTCTCTACCAGAAAAAAGTGCTTCTTCTGATCTACCCCAAATCTTTCATGCTGAACCACAGGATGGTCCATCTCCACAACCTGCCTTTGATAGGTTTAGTAACAGCTGTTTGCCAACATGTGCCCAGGGTCAGGCGAGCCCTGACCATGCAGACACTGTGCCTCACAGCTGTGAGCTCTGTCTGCCTGTTCTCTGCATGCATCCATCTTTCTCTCCCCAAAGCCTCCGAGCAGAATTCTACTGCTTGCAGTAAAAACTGTTTTGAGGAGCCAGCCCAAGTTTGCATCCAGCCTAGCTCTTGGCAACACTAATAGAAAAGCAGGAAATGGATTCTTCCACCTCCCAAGAAGGCACCTACTTGGCACATTCAGAGGACTTATCATATCCAGCAAGAGGAAAGCTGGATCCTGGATGTAACTGGTGGCACAGCTAGGGGAGGCCACCCAAAGACCCAAAAGTGTCCTAAGGGGAGCAAATCTTCAGGCCAGAAGTGCCCATTGCCAATGTCTACATGCCACAGGACACAGCCCAGTGATTTGATTTGATTGCATTTTGCAGATTTACGTAGGCTAGGAACACAGCCTGGCTTAAAACTTTATCAGGTTCAAAGTATATGCAGAAGCCCAGGGTGTGCAGGCACCCTGGGTGACATCCATGGATGTGTGGTGGCCTTGAGGCTCCAACCAACTCCGTGGGGTCACACAAAGGAAACGAGTGACCTTGGGACACTCCCTTGCAGCTGGAGCAGCCTAGGGAGACCAAGGCATCCAGGACCCCTAAGCCAAGCACCCCACTCATGCCTCCTCTGACCCTGCCCAACACGCCCTGCTGCTGGGGCAGACATGTGAGCACTTCCAAGCATGACGGAGAAACATCAATGTCCAATTTTCCCATGGAGCACAGGTGAGAAAGCTCTCATCAGAACTGCAGATGATGTGCAAGCTCTACCTTAGCCGGTGACCTAGTGGGAAAGGGAGGAGATGACAGAGCAAAGGAAGGAGGGAGAGGAGGAGTGAGGGGACAGTTACTTGGCTCGTGAAGCACAGGCAACTCTAGTCCCACAGCAGAGAATGCAGAAGACAAAGGACCACAGCTGGGGGTCTTCAAGGAAAATGCTAAAACAGGAGTAAGAACTTCTGTTCTCTGAACTGGTCTCAATGTTATATGCAGCGTTGTGATCATTAAATAAGGTTGCACAGAAAAATGTCAAAGAACAAGGACAGAAGGGGTTGGCATGATGGAGAGCTCTGAGGGACAACATAGGCACTGGGGCTTGAGCTGAGCTTTGAAAGTAGTGAGAAACACAGGGCAGGGAGAAGACAGGGCAGCCCTAGCAAGAGGCAGCAAGAGCAAAAGGAGCTCTGTAGAGCTGCCGAAGCAGGACAGCTCTGGTCTCCTAAAGACCGTACTCCTGGTGCATGAAAAGAGGGTTCCAAGGCACTAAATGAGATGTCACAGGCAAGGTGCCCAGGCAAGGCTCTAAGCACAGAGCCTGGCACCCAGTAAGCCTTTGATAACAGTCAGCTCCCATCCTCTCTCTCCTGGCACAGACTGACACAGGTTGGAAAAGCCAAGGACCTGCCTGCAGAACAGTGTTTCTGGAAGTGAAGAGACCCAAGGTGAACCCCATGGAGAAGACAGAGAGTAGGAGCCAGGCTGAAGTGAGGAGGGGCTGTGGCCGGCGCCCAGCCACCCAGACAAGGAGTTCTAGGCTGGCTTCATGGACTTGGGAAACCTCAGGGCACATGCACACTGCTGAGGGATGGGCAGCACTGGGTTCTCCTGGGCCCTGGTGTGCTGCCCAGAGCTCCTTGCAGGAAGGCCCTTCTAGCTCTAGTGCTGACTTGTATGCACAGCCCAGAGCAAAGCAGTGGGAAGCATGTTGGACTGGCCCCACACTCACACACCACAGGCGTCAGTCCAAAAGGAAGATGCACACAGGGTCTTGCGCTGGAGGGGGGAGGGAGGGCTGCAGACTTCCTGCCACACTCTCCCTGGAGGTGGGCTCCTACTCAGCCTCTGTCACATTACTGTCTTAGGTGTCACCTGGAGATAACTGCTTTTCCAGTCCCCAGTCATGGGATCAGAAATGCTGTGGGTGAAAGACACACAGCAGGCATCCAAACTTCCATAAGACACCTGTTAAGCTGGGATGTCTCAGAGTGGCCCCACAGGCTGCAAAGTTAATTCTCTGGGGTCACTTGCTCTCCTCCTATTTAGTTTTACCTGTTGTGTGGTTGAGATGTGGGGTGGATGCCCCAAGTTCATCACAGTCCCCAGGGTGGCTTCCCAGGGTGGAGACCTGAGAGCTGATTGCTGAGGCTCAGCATGCCGTGAATTGAGTTCTGAAGCCACTTTCCTAGCCCAGGGAGTGGATATGAAGCTGGCGTGTTTTGCAACCAGGAGAAGGGCCTACAGCAGCAGCTGGATGTCACCAACAGGTGCTGATGCTGTGAGACCCACTTGCCATCCCCGGACGCCCTCCCGAGCCTCTCTGCAGAGGGGTCATGCTCCTCGCTTCCTTCCCGCCTTAAACGATGCCAAGGTTGCTGAGGATGTGGTGGCTGTGCTTCAGGCAGGATACTGCTTGCTGAGAGCTGGCGCGAAGCATGATGTGCCCACAGCCAGCAGGGCTTGGGGCAGCATATCACCCCAAGCCCACAGTGCAGGGCACCAGCATCAGATGCAAATGGGCGGTCCGAGACCAACTGTTTGGATGGAGAGTTTGCTGTGCAGCTGCCCAGGTGAGGTGAGAACCCAGAGTCATGCTTTTACATGCACTTTGCAAATCTTCAGGTGCCCTTGTCTAGGAGGGGCTGGATCTGGCGCATCCATGGTACCAGGTAGAGCATGTGTGAGAGAGGCACCCATGGAGCCTTCTGGCTGGGTGTCACCACTGCTAGGAGCTCCGCATGGCATCTCTGTGGCTCGGGCCTGGGCTGGGACGCGCTGGGGCTTCCTTATAGGCAAGGGCTGAGGAGGAGCTACTCAGCATCCTCCAGGCCAGCTGTGCAGACCCAAGGGCAGCATCAGCACCTTCTGTTTCTAGAATAATCTGTGGGGAACAATGGTGGCTCTGGAGCTGGCTGGCATCTGGCAACAGAGTGGGGGACCCAGATCCAGCTTTAAAAGCATCACTCTGTGCTCTCAGGAAGCCCCTAGGGGAGCCCATTTTCAAGGGCAGTGAGGAGGCAGCGCCAGTCCTGGACTCTGCTGGCAGTGTCTCATCCTGTAGGAAGAGCATGGGGCTGGCCTCCATCTCCCTGGGGCAGCCCCTTGCAGGAAGGCAGCACCTCGCACAGGCGAGTGTTTCTGTGGATGACTGCAGGTGTCAGCCTGTACCACCCACACTCTGCTGTGCTGACAGCAGCAGCCCCAGCCTGGAATCATGAGGAGCTGGGTTCTGGGTGCTGGGCTGAGGCAGGAGGCACCTGAGCAGAGTACGGAGGCAGAGCGTGGCCTTCCTCCTACAGTGCAGCACCAAGGCATTGCTGGGATGGCCCCACACTGGCAGGAGATTCACTCATTACTCTCCCCCTGCCCTCACTGCTTCTGGGAGGGGCAGAGGACAGGAGTCATGAAGTATTTCCCATAGCCCAAGGCACAGCAACCTTCCTTTTCTGTGCAGGCAGGAGGACAACCTGGCAGTCAAGACTCCACCCTGTCAAAGGAGGAAGGCATAAGGAACAGCAGGATTTAAAACTCAAGCCTTTAGCTCTCCAGATACAACAGGCCTGAGGCCTGCGCCACGTCACCCAAACCCCAGGTAGTGCCACCACTACTCCCCTTCCTGCTGGCCTTAGGGGAGAAGCAGGGAGGAGAAATAGGCTTGATGAGAATGGCCACAGGTGATGTTCCCTTGCATGTCCCCAGCCTCATCCGGGACCTCATCCACAGGTGGTCAGGCTGTTTGTTCAAGCAAGCCTGGAGATGAGGAGAGTGGAAGAAGTCTGGGTGAGGGCCAGGGATTTAGCTCAGGGGTTCCGGCATCTGCCTGGCAAGTGCAAGATCCTGAGTTTGACTTCCGGGAACCATGTACCACACTGCTGGGTGTGGTGGCTCACGCCTGTAATCCCAGCACTTGGGAGGGAGAGGCAGAATGATTGCTGTGAGTTTGAGGCTGGTGTGGGCTACACAGTGAGTTTAGGGTCAACCTGAACTACAAAGTGAGACCCTGTCTCAAAAAAAAATCTGGGGGACAACTCAGGCCATCCTGTAAAAAGAAAGAGCTCAACCCCAAAGACATAGTTGATGCACCCAGGAAAATGTGGGGCTCTACTAATCCCTAACGTCTTCTACTTCTTATCTACATTTTCCCAAATGGCCCCTCAACCTAAAGTCTCCTTGAGGTGGTGGGGAAGAGGGGCCAAGAGGGAGCTGCCTGAAAGGTCTCCGAGAGCCATCCCTCCCCAGGACATGACCACTCACACTGGTAGATAACTAAGGAAATGACACACCCAAAGTGTAACCACAGCTTCAGCGCACCCCCACTCCCTCTGCCTCCCACCTTGAAGCGCCAGCCTCTGGGATATTTATTGCTCGTCCCCTCTTAAATCATTCCTGACGGCTGGACCGCTCACACTCCATTACAGGGAGAGGCTGTGCTGCTTTGCAGTTCCGTTGAGTTTGCAGAAAGGGATCCTCAGAGGAAAAACCCGCCCGGGAGCTGTCCGGTGCTGAACTCGGGCATGATGGAAGATTATGGACCATCTGCACTTTCTGAGAGGGATAGATTTATGAGTAGGAGAGACAGCTAGAAGAGTGTCCATCACCATAACTCACCACCTTCTTCAGAGATATTCTAATCAGGCCTCGTTTCCTACAACTGAAAAGCCCAGGTTGAGAACCAGCAAAAGGGGAAATCAATTCCATATTTCTGGGATATTCGGGCATGGCTGCAACAGTGTTGGGGTGAAGAGGACATTAGGAGGTATAGGTGAGGCAGCTGGTGGAGGGAGCCTCAGTCTGACAAGCAGATTTCCCATCAGCATCTCCAAGGGTCCCCTTGGCACCATAGCCCTTGATTTCTTGCAACTGGTGTTGAGAAAAATAGGAGGTACCAGGATGTCCACACCAATCTAGTTGAGATTTACTCACAAGCTGGAATCATGCAGAGGATGCAGTAAAAACATCTGGGGCTTCCTGGTAGCCTGCATACTTCAGTATTTATGTGCACGGGGGAAGGGGAGGATGTGGATCTCGAGGAGACGCCAGCTGGGCTCAGGGTCTGTGCTGACACTCTGTGCATTGCGTACACCATCCCAAACTGTTCTACAGATGAGAGAACTGAGGCCTGAGGGTATGGGCATCTGGTGCAGGCCTGCCCAGAACCTTCTGACCCACCTGCTGCCCATGGACCCCCTTCAGCAGGACAGCTCTTGACCTTGCTGTGCAAATGTGAGTGCTATCTTTTGGGGCCCAAGCCCCTACTAGAAAAGATCCCTCAGAGAAGTGAACAAGCAATTAGACCCCACCAAGTCCATGGTACCTCTCATCTCAAAGTGCTCTGACACTTGCCTGATCTGAACAGAACCCGAGACAGCAGATAAAAACAGGTACTGCTGTCCCCATTTTAAAGATGAGATTTTAATGTCTAGAGAGGTTAAGTGGCATCCTCAGAATTACACAGCTAACTAGCAGCCAAATGGGTCCAGCCCACACCTTTGGCTCTGCATTCAGGGTCCCTCTGGCCTGGGCTCTCTGAGCATGGTCTTTCCCTCCCTGGGGCCCAGCCGGGCTTGGTTTCCCCATCTGCCCTCTACCCAGGTCTCCTGCTGTGACTTCCACCTCTCACCTTTACCCTATCCCCAGCCCATCAGTTGTCCTGCTGAGCCATAGCAGAGGGCTGGGTTTCTTGCCCTGAACAGGTCCAGTCTGGTCCTTCCCTGGAGGATCTCTCTGGTCCAGTTTCCCAGCTCTTTAGCAGAGCCCGGAGAACTCAGCCCCTGGCCACTCACTCCAAGCTGCTAGCAAAGACATTGAATCTTAGCTCCCACCACTGCCAAGACCATGCAGTTCTCAGAAATGGCAGATGGGACTGGGTGAGGGTGCCAGCTCTGCAGCGGTCCCACCCAGTGTTCTGGAGCTGCCCTCACGGGGCTGGCCAGGCTGCAGCTGAGGAACAGCACTGCAAGGGATTTTTACTTGGTTGCTTTTCTTTATTTTTTCTTTCTTTTTAAAGCTATAGTCCTACCTGTACCTCATCTGTGACTGTCTCACCTAGAACCTCCCTGTCCATGTCAAGGCCTCTTCCACCGCTTACCTACCTATTCTAAGGTGGTTCAAACACACAGGAAGCCCAGACCCAGCCAGCTCTTGTCTGGGAGTAGGAAAGGATGTCTATGGCAGGAGCACATCTCCCAGGGTAAGAGCCTTATCACAGAACCTTCCCCTTGACCCTTCCTGGAGGAAGAGCTGCTGTCTGCCAAGCTCCTGGGCACAGGGCTCACTGTGGAACCTGCCACCTGTCCAGTACCAGAGCTGTTACCACGGCTGACTCTTCCTGGGGACTGGCACATCCAGCAGATGCTAGGACCATAGCTACAGCCAGTGATGAAGAGACCCAGTCCCATAGCTCCACCACAGGTGAATTCTGAGCCCATGAAAGGTTTCCTGAGCCAGTGTGCCTGTACAGCCAATTCATAATTGTGTTCCACTTTTGTTCATTTAGAGAGAAATGGCTGCTTGTAGCTATGGGCCACCATTTGGAACCACACAGCTCTGGACAGTGGCAGCCACAGATGGCCTCAAGGTCTCAAGCCACCTGAGCAGCAGGTTGTGACAAGACCCTGGTGTTCCAGAGCCCCAAGGCCCAGGTGAGCAGCGGCTCAGCAGTGGAGGGAGAGCCACTTTCCATCCCAAGACATTTGGCTTCACTTGTGAAAGCAGCTTCCATGTGATGAATGGCCAGTTCCTGCACTTTGTGAAATTAAATTCTCAGCTTGGATTGAGCAGCATGGGGGTAGCCATGGCCACTACAGGACAGCAACAGGGTATCAGGGAGGGTTTGGGCAGCCAGGGGCTCAATGTGCAGGTCCTGGCAGCTACCTCTTTCAGGGAGATGAGTCTGGGCAGAAAGCTGCACCAGCAGATGCCAGGGAAGGGCTGAGGGGCAGGGAGGAAGAAGAAGCCACCTGCAGGGAGAGAGGGAGAGAGGGAGGCCGCTGGGACACTCTGTAGCAGTCACTGCAGGGACAGGCGCTCTCCAGAGAGCCATCCCATCAGCGCTGACCTTCCCAGGAGCACCTCCTGCCTCAGACACAGGAGAATTGATGGGCTTCTGTTGTGTCCAGGCTAACTCTGCTTGCTTGCGCTGGAAACAAACTGCCCTCCACTTCATTACTGCTATAGCTTCACTAGTGTGGCATGATGGGAGCCCACTGCAGCCTACCAGGCACTTCAGGGAAGGCTCCTTCCCAAACCCGGCCTGTGCCCCTGTAGAGCTCCGGCTTGCCCTGGTGGAGGAAAGGGGAGGTTGCTTCACCTGGGCTTGTGTCTCCCGGGATGAAAACTCCTGGCTGGGATGCTTTATGGTCACACCATCAACTCGAATCACCTCTGAGAACTACCTTCATTAAACAGCCACTATATAACCTGGTGATTATTCCACACTCTGCTCTCTCTCCCTTCCCCCAGGAGGTGTTTTGCAGACCCATGAGGTAAGAAAATGCCCTCTGGCCTGTGCCTCTACCTGCCAAGGCCACCCTGGCTACTGCCAGCCCCTCAATGCACCTTTGGGTGCAGAGAATCATGAGAGAACCCCACAACTGCACTGATTCCCCCCTCCTCCTCCCAGGACGGCTCTGCTGCAACCCCATTCCGGTTCCTCTCACACAGTCCCTCCTTTCAGGAAGCAGCTTTTACACCCTAGGCAGGGGTATTAGCAGGGAGCCCACAAGACAGCCTTCCAGACACTGCTGTGCAGCCTCCCCTGGACCTGTCCCGACTCCAACGGCGCCTCTGTTCATACCCTGAGCCAGGGCTGGAAACAGCCCCTGCACCCTGTGCCCTTCTGCAAGAGGATGGGACTCTTATTTCTGCTCTCCATTTGCAGCTCAGTTGTCCTGGAAACTGACCATCATATCAGCTCCAGAAACTCGTGTATGTACATACACGTGTGTTGGCACACACACAAGTAACATTGGCATGTGCATACATGTACCTATGTAGGATCATGTGATTTTACACATACTGTGTGTGTACTCAATTATGTCTGTCTGCAGATGCATGGATGTACTCGGCACTCCCCACTTGAGACCAGCCTTATGTAGGAGGGAGCCCCTCTTCTCTTTCTCAGCCCCAGGCCTCCAATGCTGGACACAGGCAGTGAACCTTCACTGAAGTGAAGATGAAGAGGATTCAGAGGACTGGATGGGTTTGCTGCAGTGCAGAGCCTCATCCCTAGTATTGGGTGCTCTGAACTTCCAGACCCCGACATCTGTCATCCCTCTCTGTGCACACAACACCACCTGCCATTGTTTCTGTTTCACCACGCAGGAGCTTGAGGCCCCCCCCCCCGGGTCCTGTACACTGACACGGGGATGCACAGGGTCCTGCATGTCTCCTTCTTTTATTGCAATGAGGAAAACCCAGCTGTTTCAGGGAAAACCCAGCTTTCCCAGGGAAAGCGCCACCATGCAGGCTGCAGGATCAGGGCCACACAGGAGACTATGCTTGTAGCGTCCTATTGGGCCTGACGGTCCCCTGGTCACTCCAAGTCAGTCCTACTGGTCTCAGCCAGGGCCAGATCTTCTTTGAGCCACTCAGCCTACATGGTCTTTAGTTTCTAGCTACTGGTCACCTCGTCCTACATGGCTCCTGCTGGCCCTCGGCCCAGCACTCTGTATGTTAGTGTTGTTTTCTCCCCCAAGAACACGTGCCTTGCTTGGTATCTAAGCTGCACCCTAACTGCAACACACAGCACCCTTCCAACAGCCACAGCCCCAGGCACTAGTGGCTCTGACCTGTTGGCCCTTGGAAGGTCCTCCTGCCCCAGCCCCAGACTGCTCAGCTCACCCAGCAAGGAGATGGACCGGGCTTGTCACTGCTCGCTCTCGGTGCAGGAGGCCACCATGCTTTGAGTGGCCTGCAAAGCTTACTGTCAGCCATGCTGGCCTGCCAGCTCCAGCGGGATGTCTGCTTTGCAGTGGTGCTTCCCTTCTCATCCCTGCCTCGCCTGGCCTGGGTGGTCTCTTCTCCTCCGTCCCTCATTGCCTGCCGCCTGTGCCATTCTGTCCCCACCACCCAGGATAGATATGTTCCTGCTCAAAAGCCTGCCTCAAAAGCCTCTGGTGGCTTCACCCCATGAGTGCTCAAAGACCCAAAGCAAGTATCTCCCTAACCGCAGGCAAGGGGCACCTCTCAGATTCCTGGACAGGCTCTTCCCTCTAGTGTCCTCCCGAACTTCTCAGAGCTGCAATGAGGTTTAATCATGACCTGCTGGTCTGCCAGCCACTGGGGACTCCCTCAAGACTAGCACTATGCCAGTCTTCCTTGTCCTCCTCTGAGCCCACCACAGGCTGGGCATAGCTGATGCACCAAAGTAAGTTCACACTGTGGTCCACCCTGCAGCCAGCACAGCGTGTCTTCTCATTGGAGGCAAGAAGTCCAGTTAGCCAAGGGCTCCAGTGGGCTCCAGGCTCACTGAGGCCATTTTTCCCAAGGTCAGTGGAGAGGAGAAGGGCCAGACAACATGCTGTGACAGATCCTGCAGTCACAGGCCTGAGCCCCCAGCCTGTCTGGTCTCTTCACTAAGATGGTCTCTGTGTGCCAGAGTCACTTCTCACAGCCCTGAACTGTCCTGTCTCTCTACCCGTCTCAGGACTGAGCAGCACAGGTGCAGGCAGGGCTGGGGGCTGGATAAGGGTGCAGGCAACCACTCAGTGCCCCCCGCTAGCCATCTCTGCCCTCGGAAGGGGGCCACTCAGAACCCTGAACAGCTGTTTGGAGGCTCATTTCTGTCTCCCACAAGAAGACACTCCAGGCACCAGGAGCCTAGGAGGAAGGAGCCACACGGAGTGCTTTTCTTTTCTTTTTAAAAATGCTGCTGAGCAAAGCAGGACTAGGCTGAACATGGCTGGCGGGGAAGTGTTTTGTGATAAATCAATAAACTGCCTGGGTGGACCGGGGTGGAGGAGTGAGAGCTTCAGGGTGCCAGAGAGAAGGGTGGGCTTGGGTGCGAGCTGAGCACTCAGGCCAGTCAGGTGAAATGGAAGGAGAGATGGGGGGCAGGAGGGAAGGAGAGAAAGAGAAAGACAGAGACATAGACAGAGAGAGGCCAAGAAAGAAAGTGATGAGAGGCAGAAAGATAGACATAGAGACATGGCGTGCAGGGGGAGACAGGTATGTGGGGTACAACCCATGTCAGAAGGAGCAGGACCCTCGGATCCCTTTAGCACAGAGAAGACCCCTCGCAGCCTCAGGATGGTCATGTTCATCAGAGTTCAGGAGCTGTTTTCTCCTGAAGTGTTTTGTTAAACATAGAGGAGTTGCCAGGCTGGCTGTGCTGCCTGGGCTCCCTGGGCACCATGCGCTGTAAGGCTCTCACTTCTTTGGTTCCAGAGACACAGAGCTGTTTAATTCTCAACCCTTAAATCAATACCTGGTGTCATGTCATCCGAGCCATTATTTTTACACCAGAAAAAACGGAGACTGAGAAGAGCATAAAGAAGAGAGAGGAGAGAGAATTCACTGCTTAGGGAGCTCAAGCTCAAGCACAGGCCTGGCTCTGAACTGCCCAACTCAGGGTCTCACAGAGGGCTCTGCCTAGCCCTGGCTCTAAACAGAATTCCCAAAGTGTAGCAGCCTGAAGAGGAGGAAAGATCTTCAGGGAGGATCTGCCCACAGCCCAGACAGCCTCTGCTAAGGGATGACAGGACCCTGGGCTTCCTTCCTCCCTGACCTCTCCTCTGCCCCCAGGGCACCTGCCCTCCCTCCCATGCCAGCCTCCCAGAGCACTCTCTGCAGCACTACTGCCACCACCCTGCACCCCACATGGGCTACAGTGTGCTCGAGGCCCCATGTCTCCATGGAAATGTCCCACCCTGCCAGCCCCATGGCCATGGCCAGCAGTCACCTTCCGCCCCACCTTCCTTTCTTCTTACTGTTACCTTCTACCTGTGAGTCCTTGCAAAGGTCTTTCCCCAGTGCAGTGCTGTTCCCCACAGCCATGCTGGACTCATGAGCAGAATCGATGAGAACTCTACTCATGACAGGGTATGTGCACCTGCGTCAGAGTGAGGGGAACACCACGTGCCCCTTCTCTCTCCCTGGGGAGAGCCAGCTATGAGCCACTGTGTACATGCTCAGATGTGTGGCTGACTGTTCCCACCACCTTGTGCACCCGGCCCTGAGCAGAGGGCTGTCTCTGCAGCCTCTACCTCCATTCTTCACTCCAACCCAGGACCAGGACCAGGACCAGGACCAGGATCAGGCTGGAACTCCAGAAGGGCAAACACCTGGCCAGATGTGGTCCTTTGAAGTCCAGACTCCTCCAGCCTCTCATCTCCAGATGCCAGGCTTACCCAAGACACCTGTGTGTAGGCTTCAGCTTCCCACTTTCCACTGGGGGCTTCCCCTGGGCCTCCTTTTGCCTCAGCCCCTTGGCTCCTTCACTCCTATCCTCTCTTGAACTGAACCTCAGGCCCTGAAAGTCTTCTCCTAGCAGCCTCAGCCTCCCAGACCACCATGTTACTGCAGTGCATACCTGGACTTAGATATTGTTGTCCTGGATTGGGATTTGCCATCTGCTTCTCCTTATCCTAATCTTTTCTTACAGAACAGAAAATTTGGCACTTCTAATTCCTGTGGACCTATCTGTGCTGTCAGTCTTTTCCACGGAGTTCTCGAAGCTTCTTATACTCCCTGAAATGCCACTGTTACTTATGGCTCCCCATCCTGAGTGGGCTGAGCAAGTCTCTAACAAGCCAAATGCCTCATCCAGCAGCACACCGGGAGAGATCGGTGCAGACACTGTTGGGGACAGAATTTGGTGTGTGCCCAGGTGAGGCCTGGGCCCACCAAACTGACTCTTGCACATGAAGTCAGCCCTTAAGTCCAGCAGAACCAGGACAGCAAAGTGGCTTGGGAAAGAGAGACGCACATCATGAATAACAAAGGAGAAGCTCCAGAGCTTGGGGCTTTTATTGGCGGCTGACAGCTTCCAGCAGGCAATTAAAAGGCACAATAAAACAATGAAGTGCTCATATTTCAACAGCCCTACTCTCATCCAGCAGGAGAGGCAGGAGAGCCGTGCCCCACCTCTCAGCCACCCAGATCTAGGCCTGGACTCCTCTCTCAGGAAAGGCTAGGCTCCCATCACAAAAAGGAAGTAGCAGCCAGACCAGAGTCACCCAAGTCCCACCATTGCGGCCTCTGCAGTCTGGGTACCATCTCTATCTGTGCAACTGATGCTTGGTGCCCAGCCCAGCCGACCACATCAGCCCATCTGTGGGTGTGGCTGAAATGCAGGCCACATGCTGTTGTGTCCAAGTGCTAAGGAAGAGCACTCACAAATCAACTTAAAAACACACCTGTCTTTCCTGTCTATAACCTCTTTCTCACAGTCCTTCCTCATAGCCTACTGTAAAAGAAAGTGGCAAGTGTGTGTCTTGCCTTGCTGGGCTTTCACATCTCTCTCCTGAATTGCTGGCAGGACTACCCCAGTATTCTCCAAGGTGAGAGGAGCGGTGGCTTCTTGAGATGCCACTGAAGGGCTGCAGTGGTGGGATGGTACAGCATGGCACAGAGCACGCTGTGTTTGTCTTTGGTGCTGCCGCAGGCAGAGAACAGAGGTTAGATGGGGAAGCCACTGTGACATTCTTATTACCCAGGGTTGGGAAATTTCTCCAATTCCAGAGAATTTCAGAGAGATGGTGGAGAAATGAGGAGCAACCAAGATTGCATCTGGATTCATCAAGATTCCTCCCTAGAGCGCAGCCCACCTTGTGGCACTGGAAAGCTTTATCAGTTGGAGAGCAGCTCCTCATCCATCTGGGCCTCCAGCACACTGCTCACTCCAGGTCAAAATATAGCGCCTTGGAGCAGAATTTAGGAGTTCACTGCTCACCGTCCTCTCTGGAATTAAAATTGCTACACGCATTCCCAAGTGTTTCAATAACCATCAAGGGAGAAGAGGAACGAGCAGCTTTTAGCTTTATGCTGTGCAGGCCAGCTCTCTGCCTAACTGCCACTTTTCCCTAGCCCTGGAGACGAATAAAGAGCTAGCTGGAACTCGTTTCTTCCCTTTCTTGCTTTCCCTCTCCATAATCCTGAGGCTATTTGGTTTTGGCTGTAGATTAGAACACTTATATCAGAATCAGTAGTTAGAAGGAAGAGGATAGTTCTATAACAATTCAGACTCAGGGAAGCCTCTCGGACGGATGGAATCTGAACATCCGAAGGGAGAAAGTCTGCTTTACAGCATTGTGGGAGATTCTAGCTCTGGCTGAAGTTTGCGGAGCTGCAGCTCTGGGACTGGAGCTAGGGAGCAAGTACCTCTCCCAGACCCCCACCTCGCAGAAACCAAACCTTTTGTTTCCGCTTTCTAGACGGGCAGGCCTCCCCAAGCTACCCAGCCCCATGTGCAGTGTGACAGCCACATGGTGTGAGGTGACACAACGTGTGTGTTAATGAAGACGTGCCTATCACCTGCACGATGGCACAGGCCTGGCACTCAGACCCTTAAAGATGCAAGCGCTTTGCAGTTTTCCATCATGGCCTGACTATTTGATGAAGAGGGTTTAAAAAAAAGTAAGGAAAAGAAAAAGATGAAAACATCTGTAAGGAACATCTGGATTCTGTGGCAAACACGAAAGCAAATTCCTTGGAGTCAGCATGCTGGAGAGGCTGGGAAAGGATGTATTTATAAACAACAGCAATATCAAAATGGGAGAATGCCCCCAGCACCTCCTTTTCCTGTGTAAGAGGCTTTCAGAATGGTGCAGCTCGAAGCTCACCTCCAAATCTGAGTGACACAGAGCCAGGAACACTGTGACTGGGCACAGCAGTGCCAGCAGACCACAGCCTGGGGCTTTAGTAGCTGGTTCCTCAAAATAGTCACTTGAAAGAAGGACGAAACGCATCTCTGAGTGTGGGTCTATGTGCAATCATGAACATGGAAGGGAAGCCATGGGCCTCACACACGTGTGCATGGACACACAGAGGAGTACAGATGTGCGTCCACACGCACTGTGAGTTGTATGTGCCAGCATGTGAGCTGCACCTGTGCGGTCATGCACACAGGGATTCAGGCACGGGGTCTGGGAGCACACACACAGTCACATACCAGGCACCAGTTGTTTAGCAGGCACACGCCCACATGTGTGCTGTGCGGGCACGTATATGTCCAAGTCCAACCTCACAGATTTGCTGTCCACTATCTTCAGCAGCTTTCCTTTCCCTTCCCCAGGTTGTGCAGTGCTGAGCCCCTCTCCACGTCTTCCCACTATCATGAGTCTGTCCCGAGTTCTACCTGCATTGTGCGAAACTAAAGTGTATAAATAGCAGTTGTTTCTGGGAGTCCAACAATGAGGGCACGGGGGAAGGGGGAGTTGGGCGAGCCGAGCAGGGACAGTGTGTGTGCAGTTAGCTGGGCACGTGGAGGCTCCTAGGAGGCGAGACTCAGGCCTCTGCCCTAAGAAGCTGTGGTGGGTCCTTGATCCCTCCGAGTTCCGGGCTCTCTGCAGAGCAATTTGGACCAGACAAGGAGTGGAGGGCCTGTCTGTTCTCATGAGCAACGACCCCCTAAACTGCACCAGCCCATGCCCTGCACCAGGACTGGAGAAAAATGACTTGCAGCCCATGGCTCATAATGCACGAAATATCCACACTGGCAGGTACAGGTGACAGCCTAGTGTGAAAAGAGACAGAAGCAATGGAATCCATTTGGAAAATTTCACTTTTGGCCCTGGGCTGGGGCCAAGAGGGTGTCGTGGTCCCTCCCCTCTTCCTCTCAGGTCCCTAACCCTGCTGGGTGGCCTTGCCAGAGCCATCACCCAGCATCACGGATGACGAGCCCAGCACTTCCCCAGCCTTTACAGTGCAGGCTGTGTTCGGGGCCTTGCTTTATCAGTTTTTATTTCACGTAATATTCATCACACTGGTTTATTTATGGGGCCCTCATTGGGAAGTTATTTTTCAGGCCTGGTGAATAAAACATTAGGCTTTGCGGCTTGTCAGGGTGAGTGCGGAGCCTCTGATGTCAGCCTGACAAACCGCCGTTTCTTTTTCCCAACGACTGCACTTTTAGAGAAATTTATTTGTATTTTGTTGGGCATTTGTTGTTTTTTTTTTCCTTCTTTGGCTGGTGGATGTTTGGCCATGTCAGAGTCTTTTCTCTTCTGATTAAAGGCTGGAGCCTTTGCTTGCTGAGAAAGGTAATCTGCTAGGTAGCAGGCTGGAGAGCTGAGGCTGCCTGGCCAGAGGAGCCCCTGGGCTCGCCACACAGGCAGTGTCTGACCCCAGGTGTGGGCGGGGATCTGCCTCAGCAGGACAAGAGCCAAATGGGACCCAGAGGAGCCACGGGGTACACTGACCAACTTCGTGGGCAATGTTTTGGGGTCTGGAGTTCCAGTGGTCAGGGTGGGAAAATAGACAAAACAAAAAAGAAACAGGATATATTGTGTACAGGATATATTATGCAAATTCTCTATGATGAGTGTTATCATTATGTACATCTAAAATGTACCAATAAATGTTTTGCTTCCAAAAAAGTATTCAAAAAAATAAATTGAGACAAAGCCATCCAGGAGAAGCTGTGGCTTTAAGCAGACTCTAAATAGGAAAATCCATACTTAAAGAAAACCAGGGTGAAATGATTCACTTTACAAAAGGGGCTGAAATATTTCTTAGTAATTCTAAGTGCATTTATAAGGTAGATTATGAGTCTCAATTTTTTATTAAGTGAAAGGAAAGAAAGAGAGACAGAAACTATAAGAAAGAACACATCGAGTAAAATAACAAGATAGGAGGGAGGGAAGGAAGGAAGAAGAGAAGAAAGAAAGATCCCACTTCTGGGTATATATCCAAAGGAAATGAAATCTTTATGTCGAAGAGATATCTGCACTCTTAGGTTTACTGCAGAACCATTAACAAGAGCCAAGACTTGGCACCAAACCGGGGATCCATCAGTGGATGAATGGATAAAGAAAATGTCAAGGAATATTATTCAGCCATAAAAAGAATGTGGTGCTGCCATTTGCTGCAACATGGGTGGAACAGAGGTCATGATGTTGTGTGAAATAAGCCAAGCCCAGAAAGACACGTTCTCACTTATGAAAGCTACGGAGTGGATCTCACAGGAGGATCGTTTATAATAGCAGTTTCCGGAGCCCAGGAAGGATGTGGGGAAAGAGGATGGAGAAGAGGTTAATGGGGACAGTTGGATAGCAGGAATAGCCTCTAGTGTTCTAAAGCAAGGGGAATAACTATGGTTAACAGCAATTGATTGAATATTTCAAAGTAGCTAGTAGAGAGGATTTTAAATGTTCCCAACACAGAAGATAAATGTCTGAGGTGATACATATGACAGCTTCCCTGATCTGATCATTACAGATTGTAGCAAGTACTGAAATGTCACACTGTGCCCCATAAATATGTACAATTACTAGGTGTCAATTAAAAACAAAGAAGTATATTTTAAGCAACAGAGCAAGAGAGAGGACAGTGGTGCATTTCACACTGAAGGGTGGGTTTCTTTTCTTTTCTTTTCTTTTCTTTTAATCTTGAGCAATGAAGGAAAGGTCTCAGTCAATAAAAATCCAGACAGCTGCTGGTGACTCCTGGTACTTGTCATTTGACAAAGAGGCCCAGTGTATGGACAGGAAGATCCCGATCATGGCCAATGTTAGCCAGGGCATGGAAGCTCAGGGATTCTTATAAATCTGGAGAAACATTTTGAGCAAGTTCCCCACAAGACCAAGGCTTCCTCCACAGGTCCTCCACAGAATCCAGGGTCCCCAGGATTCCTGCACATTGAATCTAACAATGGATCCTGTTGCTTATGGGCTGCATATGATCCCAGGCAGGGAATGGAAGGATGGTCTCATGAAACCTCCCCAAACCCCAAGAGATAGATGCTACTAGCTCATCTTACAGAAGAGAAAGCTGACCTCAGGGAGGTAAGGGCCAGCACAAACTGGTGCAGGATTATGGGTGCAGAACAGGGACACAGCCACTCTCTGAGCTGCTATGAGGCTTCTTGCTCACAGGGCTCTGCCCTGGGTAGGCCCATGGGGTGGCACCCCATTCCAGCAGAGATAACCACTTAAGATGTAGCAAGCAAGAGAGGATAGAAAGAAGCCGTGGCTCTTAGCGCCTAGAGCTGAGACAAGCACTCTTGCAAACAGTAAGTCACATCTACAAGAGAGTTAGGAATATGGCTTATTCAGCTACATAGCCCACGCTCAGATAACACAAGAGGGTGTGATGGCCACCAGGCTCATATAGTCAGGGTTCCACGCCTAGGAGCCTATCAGTCCCCCTTACCCAGATCTCATTGGGTCAGGGCCTAAGTACAAATACATGTTTTAAAGCTCCTTGACTTGGAGTGTTTTTAGCTAGCTAATAGAGTTTGAGTAAATGAAATAATTCCAAAGAATCAAGAGAAGCATCTTCAGAAGGACCCACCACTGCCAGCTGCCTTTAAAGACCTTGGTGACTCAAACTGCCAATACAAACAAGAAGAAACAACTGTCTCTCTCATCAGCTAGTACCTGCTGGAGTGGTTACCCCTCTACTCATCCTCTTCCAAGTCCAGTTTCCCAATTGTTTGCCTAATAGAGAAGACCAATGCTCTTATCTTCCATTTGCTCCTTCACCAACTGCAGTCTCCCAAAGCACTCTCTCAACACTCTCTTGTCAAGGTCACCTTGAACTCCTGACCATGAAATTCAGAGATCACAGGACTTGCCAGTCCTCAGACTCCACTGACCAGTGCCCTCTCCTATAGAAATGATCTTGGCTTCTAGGTTCTGTGACACCTCAGCTGCTTCCCTGCCTTTCCTGCCTGGCTTTAATGCTGGGCTCCCCAGGGGGTGACTTGGGCTGGCTTTCCTTTTCTCACTGCACTCTGCCCTGGCAGCTTTTTCTCCCCACTTGTTTTCTGAGGACTTGATCTATTTTGCTCAAGTTGTTGAATGTATGAGGGTAGAGAGTTACTTGTATTCCTCTATTATCCTGCACATGGCTGTAGGGTCTGTTGTGATAGCCCTTGCTCAGTCCTGACACTGGTGATTTGTGTCTTTTCTTTTCCTATTTCTTTTCTTTTTACCTTGTCAGTCATGTCAGAAGCTTACCAATTTTATGGTTCTAGCCAAAGAATTAGCTTTTTGTTTAATTGTTTTTCTTTGTTTCTAATTTCACAGTTATGCAATTTTGTCATTTCTTTGCTTCTGCTTGCTTTTGGCTTAATTTGTTCCTCTCTCTTAGTTTCTTAGGGTAGAAACAGATGACTCATTTAACTTTTTCCTAACATAAGCATTTAATGCCATAAATTTCCCTCTTAGCACTGCTTCTCACCATTTTGGTATGAGGTATTTTCATTTTCTTTCCATTTTAAGTATTTTTAAATTTTCGTTTTGTAGAATTTGACCCATACATGGAAAAGTTGATTTTCAAAAGTTTCCAAGTGTTTGGAGATTTCTCCTTTGCTTTTCTGCCACTGAATTCTACTTTGATTCTGCTGGATCTGAGAACATGTTCTGTGTGGTCCCTGTGTCTTTTGCTGTTAATGTACACTGGGGAAAAGAACTGCTAGGTTGTAAGTAAATGTTCAGGGTTAGGAGATAAGGCTAAAATCTTTCAAAAAGGCAAAATTCTGCTGTTCTGAAATGAGTAAGAAACCTCATGATCTTTATCATTTCCAGCACTTGGAGTTTTCAGACTTTTTAATTTTTGCCAATCAAATGAAGGCTAAATGTTACCCACTGCAATCTTGATTTACATATTCCAGTTCATTAATGAGGCTGAATATCTTTTTCTCTATATATTTACTAGTCATATACTTCCTTTTATATGAAATTCTTATCTGTTTTCTTCCTTTTCTCTGTTGGGATTATTTTTTCTTAGTTTATAGGGTTCTTGAAATGTTCTTGTTAGTAATTTTATTGTAAAAGTATTACGTATATTTTCTTCTTATTATAATTGGTCTTTTTACTTTTTAAGAATTTTTATTTCTTACAAACCTTTCAATATATTGATTTTTTAAATGAGCTTAATTTTTTCTTAATTTTAGTGTGCTCAAAACTGTCAAATTTTAAATTATGTCTCCTTTAAGGGTTTTCTTCTATTTTTTTGGGGGGGGGGAGTTAGACACACTCTTCCTATGCTGCCTAGTCTGGCACCAGACTTGCAATCCTCCCACCTCTCAGTGTCCAGAACAGCAAGGATTATGGGCCTGCATCAGGTATAGCAACTCCAAATAGACTTTTGATATTTAATTTCTTCATCCACCTAAGCTGATTGTCAAGACATGGTGTGTATTAGGGATCTGATATCACACTTTTTTTTACACGAGTAACTATACCATTTTCTTTCAGCTCATTTTATTAAATAGTCCCTCTTGTCAGTGACTTGAAATGCTACTTCTGTTATAACCCATGCTCCATAAGCAAAGGGACTATTTCTGGGACTATGTGGACTAGTCAGTTAGTGCTAGTGATAACACAACATAATTCTAATTCTGTAACAATCCTGATATGTCACAGGGTGCATGCCTTCCCCATTCTTTTCCCTTCAGAAGGGTCCTGGCTAGTTTTCTTCCCTTAATTTTCTGAAAAATCATTTTTCCAAGTTTAACAAAAAACTGCATCTGGATACTGACCAGAACTGCACTGGCTATGGCAAATACAGACCAATATGAGGAAATGACATTTTAGTGATATGAGATCTTCCAATTCTTTTATTAGAAGTCCACAAATAAGTTTAATAATTTGCCTATATGAGCCTTAAACATACTTAAATATATTCCTAGGTATGAAGCATTTTCTGTGACTACCACTAATGATGTCATTTCTTTAGTAGTATGTTTCCAGTTTTTACCACTGATACACAGAATAGGATTGATTTTTGTGTATTAATATTAGCCAACTTGTTAAACTCTCCAGTTTGTGAAAGATTTCCTGTAGATTTCAGGGGGCTTTATGTAAATGACTACATCTGAAAATAATACAACTTTCTTTTTTTCTAATCCTTTCCCCACCACCACCTCTTCCTCCCTCTCTCCCACTTTGTACATAAGGGGAAGTTTATCATGCTTTCACATGTAAATGATAACTTGGTTGTATATGATTCTATGTTCTAAGCTCTTTTCTTCTGTGCTTTGAAAATGTCATTCCCTTGCCTTCCCACACCTGGTGTAGCTGTTGAAAATCCTGGAGTCTGCAGAATTCTCATTCTTTGTATGAGTTCTTCTCTTCTCTGGAATCTTTCAGAACCTCATCTTAGTTATTCTTAGATTTCACCAGAAGTATGCAGGTTCTATATCCTCTTTTTTCTCTTCCCTCTGGCAATGTAAGACCGTTTCAGTCCAAAGGCCTTCCTCCTATTTTTTAATCCCAGAGATCCTATCTCATTTTTCTTCAAACATATTCTCTTGTGTACTCTCATTTTTCTTGATTGGGCTTCTATTACCCAAATGTTAGCCCTTCAACTTCTTGCCTCCTTATATTCCAATTTTTCTTTTATATGTTCTTTTTCTTTGCATTTTCCTTCTTTTATTTTGTGTCAGAGATTGCAAATTTGTCTCCTCCAATTCACTAATTCGCTCCTTGGCAGTATTTATTCCAGGATGTAGCCCCTGAACTTTGACTTTTTCTTTCTACGGGTAATCTTGACGCCTAATCCTTTTGTGTGGCTCTTCTGTTTTTGTCATTGCTGGTAATGTCCCTCAGCCCATTTAGTGTGTTTATTAAGCTAGTTTTAAAAATTAAAATCTCCGGTCTAGTGTTTCTGCTTCTGATAGAATCTGGAGTCTATGACCAAGTTTGTTGACTTAAAAAAAAAAAATGCCGGGCCAGAGGGTTAGCTCAGTGGTTCCGGCGCCTGCCTCGCAAGTGCAAGGTCCTGAGTTTGATCCCG
>PVIC010000035.1:83016-212550 GCA_004025085.1 Thryonomys swinderianus
AAAAAAAAAAAAAAAAAAAAAAAAAAAATGCCTCTGCTTCTCAAATGTCTTGTCTCCTGGCCTGTAAGCTCACTCCCTGCTGGCAGACATCTGACTCAGCCCCACAGTGCACATGGAAGTTGTTGCCCAGCTTCCCATGTGGCCTGGGCATAGTGAAAGCACTTCACATGGATAAGCTGCAGAAAGTCACATGTAGCACCCTCACTCTGGCTCCTTCCTTGGGTCCGAGTTCACCTTCCCCTCATAGGAGAAGCCTCACTCAGGGGTCATCCCTCTCCAGCCCAAGTCACAGCCCAACACACACTGGTTCCACCATGTCATCAGTTCCCCTTTTTTGTTCCCCTGGGGATGACTTTGGAGCAACAGGCAGAGTGTTGAGCGCTAGGCCCCAACCACCTCTTCAGATGCAACGTGTTCACAATAGATCCTCTGACGCCTTGCTCTCCTAGGGGTCCTCCATCCCATCCTCCATCCAGAAAAGCACCCTGCAGGCATTGCAGAACCAAAGGCCAGTTCTGCTCTCCCTTTCCATGTTCTCCTGCTTCCATCACCTTTGCCTGTCCTGATGATAGAAAGGTGCCCGCTGGAATGCCTCCATGCTCCAGCACTGCTCTCTGAGTAGCTGGCCAATCCCTGCCTAGCCTGGCACAGCCCATGGAGCCCTTCAATCCTCTGAGATATCACTCCCTGCATTCTCTGCTCTCTGGACATCCAGCTACAGGCTCCTTCTCTATCTGGGTCCCTCTAATTTGCTAGGTCCCTGTTGGGACTTGGTCCCTGAAACTGCTGCTTTCTCCATCTCTTACCTTCCTGCCCTACGTACCCCTCAGGTCCTCACCAAAGCTCTGCTTGCCCACCCTGTCCTTACTGAACACAGTCACACTATCTAGTGTTTCTCTTCTTTTGGTGACTGTCTGTCCACCCTCCCAGGCCAGATGCTGGTGGAGGACAAGGCCAGTGCCTCTTTCTCTCCCTCTCCTTCCCCAGGGCCAGTAAACTGAGGTACACAGAGTATGTCAGCAGAGACACACTCTATAAATCAGCATGAGCTGTGAGCTCCAGCAGGTATACTGAGGCAGGAGTAGCTGAAAAGACCAGGGAGATGGCACTGAGCCTAGAACCTGGGACCCGCATTGCCTTAGCACCTCTACTCCAACCTGCGCCTGCCTAGTCCCTGGCAGATCACTCCCTTCCCACCTCTCCAGAGGGAGCCTTATTCAAAGCCTTGACCTCCAGTCTTCAACAGGCTGTTGATTCATCCGCTGATGGTCATGTGGGTTGATCTTGCCTTGTGACTATTGAGGATAATGTCACTAAGATATACACAGCACGTCAGCCCTGTGGTGGGGCAGGATTTACCCTGCTCTGGGCTCCAGCTCACCTGGCAGCACCCCATACCCACCTTGTCTTCTGATGGTGGCTGGCTCCATTCCTCCCTATCTCCCAGTCTGCAGGGCTAGTGCCCTGCTGTCCCTCAACTCGCCCACCTGCACCCCTGAGCTTCTGTGTTTAATCCTCTCCCTGGAGCTCTTGGCTGGGTCTGCTGGCCCCTGCAGCACCCTCACTGGTACATCCTGTCATACAGGTTTGTGTTTTCCAGATCAAAAGACAATTTTATTTCATAACATATTTATTGGTAAGGTGACTAATTCACTGCATTTTGTCTGGGACTGTTCTGATTATGATAACGAAAATGCATATCCCACTGTGCAGCCTTGGGATATCCTGGCTGGCTGACATGGCTATAATCTCTGCCCCCTCTATGCCTCTCTGTCTCTAGGGAGCAGGAGAGACCAGGTGCACATGTTCGCAGTGGTGGTTATGGGCCTGGTGGTCCACAGGGAGGGGGTCCCTTCCCTACTGGGTTTCGGACAAATGCCACAACCAGAGGAGTCAGCAGGGCTGAGTGAAGGGGGCGCGAGGTGCTGAGAATCAGTGTGTGGGGCATCCTGGATCTGCTCCCACCCCTCCAGGCCTCCAGTGTGCCTCCTGATGCTTGTGTGGCTCCTTAGCTCCCACCCCTGAGGAACCATTAATCTTTCCGCCTCTCTGAGTTTGTCTGACCCAGTATCCTTTCATCAGAGGAACCACACAGCATGTGCTCTTCCGTGTCTGCCTCATTCACCCAGTGTAATGTCTGTAGAATGCCCTGTGCTGCAGCAGGTGTCAGTTTCCTCCCAGGCATCCGCCACTCTGTAACGCCACTAGGAATCCTGGGACACAAGCATCTGTCTTGAGTGTCTGTCTGCAGCTCTTTGGGGTACATAGCTAGAAGTGGGGTTTCTGGATCACAGTGCAATTCTATGCTTAGTATTTTTTTTTTTTTGAGACAGGGTCTCACTTTGTAGTTCAGGCTGGCCCTGAGCTCACTATGTAGTCCAGGCAAGCCGCCGCGAACTCAGCAATCCTCCTGTCTCTGCCTCCCGAGTGCTGGGATTACAGGCGTGAGCTACCACGCCCGGCACTGTGGTATGTGGCATTGATGGCTGGTGGGCGTGAGTCTCCACGTCCAGCATTGTATGTGGTCACCGGGGATCGAACTCAGGGCCTTGCACTTGCGAGGCAGGCGCCAGAACCACTGAGCTAATCCTCCGGCCCTCTATGCTTAGTCTTTTGAGGAACTTCCCGGATGTTTTACATTGTGACCTCACCACGTCTCGTTCCTACCAGCAGCATGTAAGAGTCCCATGTCCATCCTGCGGGGGCCCCTGTGGAGCTCTCTGTTGCTCTAATTTGCATACCCTGATGACAAGTAATGTGAGCATCTTTTGCATGCTGTTGGTCATTTGTGAGTTTTCCATGGAAAAACATCTATGTACAGCCTTTGCCCATTTCTCAGAGTGAGTTGTTTGCCTTTATGTTGTGAAGTTGTAGAAGTCTATCTGTCCTGTGTACTAAACTCAATATGTGATCTGCAAAGATTCTCTCCCTGGGCCGGAGGGTTAGCTCAGTGGTTCCGGCGCCTGCCTCGCAAGTGCAAGGATCTGAGTTCGATCCCCGGTTACCACATATAATGCTGGGCGTGGTGGCTCACGCCTGTCATCCCAGCACTTGGGAGGCAGAGACAGGAGGATTGCTGAGTTCGCGGCGGCTTGCCTGGGCACCATAGTGAGCTCAGGGCCAGCCTGAACTACAAAGTGAGACCCTGTCTCCAAAAAAAAGCAAAAAAAAAAAAAAAAAAAAAAAAGATTCTCTCCCTTTGTGGATTCTCCTTTTCTTTTTCTTGATGGTGTCCTTTTAATATAATGAAGTCCAATTAATTCCTTGCTCTCTTTTGTTGCCTGTGAAGGCCTCATGGCAGGAGTTTTCTTGGAGTTTCTCTAAGGGACCTCTGGTCCTTGTGGGAATAAATATGGGTCAGGAATCCTAGGGATTCTCCAGCTTGTCCCATAGGGTCGATCTGCTGTGACCCTGGAGGAGCTCACCCATGGGGACTGCTGCATGGCTCAGCTCCTTCCTTGCCCTGGCTACTCCTTTCCCTCGCATAGCTCCCCAGTGGAACGTGCCATCTCCACGGTCATCTTCATGTCCCTGTTGCTCTGGTAATACACAGCTGGGCCAGCACAATGCCCCACAAACCAGCTCCTGTGAGGCAGAACTCCAGGTGTCCGCATCCCTCAGTCTGCCAGTGCCCCCTGGAGTCCCCACACAGCAGAAGTGAGTGAAGAAACACAAAGACTGGTGACAGGAAGGCACGTAGTGGCAGGGTGCACTGCGGAACCTCCCAGGACCTGGAAACATTGGGTGTCTGTGGATGGTGAGGTTGTGGGAGGGGCTCAGCTCACAAGCTGTGTGGCCCAATCCCATCCACCCTGGGAATGGACCCTCCCCTGGGCTCAGGCCCATGGGGGCTCTGTCCTTTGGCAATGGGAGGTCACACCACACTGCACACTCCTGAGACCATGGCCGGGGCCCTATCAGGTGGATGGACAAGGAAGTGGACTCATTATTCAGAAGGTACAGGGCACATCTGCCTGGAGTGGGAGGCACACTCCAAGGGGGGCTGCTTGAGGGCATCATACTGCACAGGACATAAAGGCCACACAAGCCACAGTGGCCTGGACACTGTCATGCGGACTGCATGTGGGGGTGTCTCACACTGGCTCGGTAACTGCTGTGAATAGTGCTGCTACTGACTTCACTATTACCAGGTCTGTTGGATTCTGCCAGCCTAGCTCTGGGGGTGAGAGTGAGTTTGCCCTCCTTCCTGCTAGGTGCCCAGCCTGAGTGATGAGCTTTATTTAAGCAAGAGAGATTTATTGACTGATCTCGGCTCAGAGCATTTCTGAGGGGATCAAAAAATCGAGCTTCTCCTTCCCAGTAACACTGCCTGGAAAAATACCTGCCACACACAGAGATGCCCAGGATGAGCACCAACGCCCACTCAGTCGCTATGCAGGTCCAGTGGCTGCACGCAGGTTCTCTCCAAAAGCCTCCTGTCAGGGAACGGGCCTGGTGCTGAGAAGCACCTTCCTCAGGCTCAGCAAGTGCCTGCCGCTGGCGCCCCCCAGTGTGGAGAGGGTCCCACTGACCCATGTGCCCTCCTGCGGAGCCTGTGTGATCCTGTCCTTTAAGGTATACAGTGGCCGCCTAGGACCTCCTACAGCCAGCCGGCCTACTGGGCCTTTAGAACCCTGCTGCACACTTCTCCCAAGTGGTTTCTCCTCTGTCCAGCCCATTCTTGGCTTTGCTTGTAATAGACTTGTTTTTTAGAGCAGTTTTGGTTCACAGGGAAGCTGAGTGGAAGGTGCAGACTTTCCATAAGCTTCCAATACCTCACATTGGTCCCACGTGGGTCACGCTTATCACCCCAAGTATGGGATTGGCATAAGGGCTCCATCTGGGTGTTGGGCACTCTATAGGTATGGGAAAACAGGCAGTGACATAGACCCACTGTATCGGTCACTTTCCTGGTGCTAGAACAAAAACTTAAAGGTGAAGAGCTTTATTTTGACTCCCAGTTTGAAATGCTTCAGCCTACGGTTGGCTGGCTCCAAGGCAGAAACATGATAGAAGGACATGGTGGAGGAAAGCAGCTAGGAAAGAAAGAAAGAGAGACAGGGACAGAGACACAGGGAGACAGAGATAGAGACAAGAAGACAGACAGAGAAACAGAGGGAGACAGAGAGAGAGAGAAGTGCAAACAAGACTGCACACTTCAGGTCACTCTCCTATAACCTACCTCCAAGCAGGCCCTGCCTCCTAACAGGACATTTGGCTGTGAACTTATCAATGGACGAATCCACTGATGAGTGCACCTCCTAGGATCCAATCACCTCCCAAATGCTCCACCTCTGAACGCATCTGAAACATCATGCCCACCACCAGTGTCATGCTGAGTAGGTTTGCTGCCCTCAGCATGCTGAGAGCACTCTATCCTGGGGTTCCTTCCCCAGCCCCAGCAACCGCTCAGCCCCTCACTGTCTCCATGTTCCACCTCTTCACTCATGGACTTTTCAGAGCTCCTCACGGGTAGTTCTGTTCACAAGACTTGCTTCCACTGCAGGATGAGGGCTGGAGGGGAGACTGGTATGAAGGTGGCAGGAAAGAGACAGAAGAAAGCAGCGAAGCAGACCATAGCCGCCACAGCCCATGTGTCCCGAGCACTGCTCAGCCACTTGGGGCGGCCCCCGAGACAGCTTCTTTTCTCAGGAGCGCATGAGACCTGGGCACGGGTACTTGAGCCTCTCATTACTAGCATGGGGCTAATTTCTACCTTCTTTATTAATCATTAGTATAATTATCTTTCGTTCTATGAAACTGAAAGCAGTTGAACATGCTCTGCATTTCTGCAAGGGTTTCTTGATCCTTTGAAAGTAAAATTAAAGGACATAATTAGCTTGTTTCAGAGAGAGCTGCACTTGGCTCGCGTCACCTCGTGGCCTGCCCCTCCTCCCGGCAGGATGATTAATGGCTGTTGTTGCTAATAGACCTCCCCTTAAATGAGGGCTTTTCCTGGCCAGCTGCACCTTGTTAGCTCCCTAGTGGGATCATTCTGTCTCAGGGCTTCCCCTGCCTCACGTGAATTAGAACCGCACCCCAGGGCAACCTCACACGTGTCCAAGTAGAAATGCACAGAAGCTTAGGTGGGAACAGCGGACCAGCTTGGAGCCAGCTCTTCCTAGTGGAAGACACATGTATGCAATTCTGCAGCACGTACCAAGAGCTCAGGGCAGACAGGTGTGCAAAGCGTGGTGCACAGCCCTGGGGACCTTGCCAGGCAAGCACTTCCCCTCCCCCCTTTTCTGGACTTACACAGAAGCCAAGTGGCCTCAGCCCCTGCAGTCACTTGAAGGCACATGCTCCCCTCCAGCTGCTCAGTGTCCTACTGCCCAAAATCCCACCTGTTCCTGGGTCACTGAGTTCAACACATGAAGAAAACTGAAAAGCTGACAGTGTCCCAAGCCCACTGATGAGCTGCTTTTTTTTTTTTAAATTACGTTTCTTGTAAGTACAAGGAAAATTCCAAGTCTGCTAAACGTTTGACAGGAAGCAGCGTGTTGTTATGGATTATGTGATGAAGGTGATCTCCCGCAGCCCTGGCATTCTGGCTCGCTCTCCACTCCACATGTCACCAAGTCTTTACAAACTCTCCCTGCTCTCTGAACTACAGAGCGAACCTGGGGACATAGCTCTGGGGCCCCGTCAAAGCCTAAAATCCAGCATTCTCAGATCTTGGACTTCGGTGAGAATTTGGGTGCCACTTTAGCCTGGCAGCTGCCTGAATGTCCCAGTGCTGAGGGAACTTGGCTATGGGCCAGAAGATAGCTGGCTGCTGTGCTCCAAGCCCCTCTCTGCTAGGACTGAACCCTCAGCCTTCCCACTGAGCCTCATCTGTAGTCCTTTTTTTCTTTTGAGACAGGGTCTCGCTTTGTAGTTCAGGCTAGCTCTGAGCTCACTATGTAGCCCAGGCAAGCCTCGAACTCAGCAATCCTCCTGTCTCTGCCTCCCGAGTGCTGGGATTATAGGCGTGAGCCACCACGCCCAGCACTGTAGTCCTTTCTTAAATTTTATTTTATTTCATTTTTTTGAGACAGGGTCTTGCTTTGTAGTTCAGGCTGGCCCTAAGCTCACTATGTAGCCCAGGCAAGCCTTGAATTCAGCAATTCCCCTGTCTCTGCCTCCTGTGCTGGGATTACAGGAGTGAGCTACCACACCTGTTTTAAATTTTATATTTGAGACAAGGTCTTGCTAAGTCTCTGAGTAGCCCAGGCTGGGCCCAAACTTGTGATCCTCCTGCTTCAGCCTCCCAGAGTGCTGGGATTACCGGTGTGTGCCACTGTGCCCAGTGGCCCCCTTTTCACTCCTAAAACAGCTTTTAAACATTTTAAACCACATAAAAGGACACTGAGCCATGGTAGATTTAAATGCTTTGAAAATGCCAGTGTCTTTCCTGAGATGTGGCTACAGAGATAAAGATTATAATGCAGAGCAAAGGCAAGGGTCAGCCAGGGAAGGAAGTCGGGAAGTGCTCCTGTGCCTCCTCAGCCACTGCCATCTGGTCAGGGCCTGGCTGTGTGAGCAGGGGACTCGGCTGCTGGCTTTTGGCTTGAGAAGCTGTGGAAGGGTTGCCTGAGTGTTCCCAAAGGAGTTGTGCCAGTGATGTCCAGGCCTTCCATGGGACAGTCCTGCTGTGGCCCGGCCCACCTTGGCCCATACCCGCCACACCTGCTGGCCAGCATCCTGTCCAGGTGCCACAGCTGCTGCTCACCAAGATGCCCGTGTGCTTTTCCTAAAATGCAGGCTGCCGACACATGTCCAGTGTGTGTGTGTGTGTGTGTGTGTGTGGTGTGTGTATGTGTGTGTGTGTGGTGTGTGTATGTGCGTCCAGCTCAAAAAAGGTTCTTTAAATCCAGGACTTAAGGACAGACATTTGGGCAGTTCTGAGCCACACATGCACCCCTGTCCCCACACCAGCCAGGGCAACCCACCATCCACTGCTCGCTGCTTTCCTTCCCTTTCTTCAGCTCCAGCCACGCTCTGTGCCTGCCTCAGCTATGGCCCCTCCATGGCGCCCTGAAGTTCTCCCATGCGACAGCCCTACAGCTCTCCTGGTTCAAGAGCAAGGTGGGGGCCAGGGAGAACCTGTCCTCAGCTTCTGCACAGGGTAGTCAGCACAGGGGGGCTGGAGCGCACAGATCCTCACAGATGGACCCTTGGCCAAGCTGCCGCAGCAGAGGCGTCTACCACACCCTTTGCTTCCTGGGTAAGGAGTGGGGATTCAGGTGGGGGAGGTAGGTTCAGACTTGGACCAAACTCACTTCTTGTCGAGGGTGCCAGAGGCTGGGGGCACAAGGAGCAGTTGGCAGCCAGCTAGTGCCACACCAGCCCTGTTAGCAGAAATGCAGGCTGCACGGTTACACTTTAACTCCAGAGCAACACCAAGCAGTTTTACTCTAAGTCAGTCCCGGATGTGGCAAAACAACTGGTGGTTTAGGTGGAAATCAACTTTGACCGAGTATCTGCATTTTATCTGGCAACCTGTTGTCCTCACCCCCCACCTTCCGCAGAGCACATTTTGGTGGTGAGGAGGCACAGAACGTGAGGTGAGACACCAGCATGTCTGCCTGGTGGCCCCATCTCTGCCCGCACTGCAGGCCAACTGCGGCTGTGCTTCTGGCTGACACTCCCAATTTCCTTTATGGTGGCACCCAGTATTCTGAGATTATGCATTTTACCTTTTCCTTGTCTTTCTTACCTCAGCACACCTTAACTAATAAAGCATTTCAAACACATACAGCTATAGGAGCAGAGAGAGCCATCCCCTGGTATGCAGAGGGTCCTATAGATATCCAAAGCTGAGTACGTTCAATCTCTTCTATAAAAAGGCATAATATATACACACAATTGACAGGCATTCTCTCATATATTTTAAATAATCTCTAGATTACTTATGCTACTGAATACAATGTAAGCGTCACGGAAATAGTTATTATGCTGTATGTTTAGGGAGTAATGCCAAGAACAAAATCAGCACATTCAGTATAAATGCATTTCATTTGCAAATATTTCCCATCTGTGCTTGCTTGAATCCATGGATGCAGAGGCCTAGATACAGAGGACCAGCTGTACTTAAGGATATTGGAGATTTCACTTCCCAGAGCCATAAGGGCCACATCAATATTAGGAAAACAACCAACAAAAGCCAAACCAGGGACAGCAGGGACCTGGGCAGCCAGGAGAGGCCCAGGGAGCCTCAGCCCGTGGGGACCCTCTGCCCTGCTGGTGCATGAGCCAGACTGGCTGGGGTCTGGGAATTGCTGTTAGATGTGTCACACCAGCTCTGCCCAGCACTGAGCCCTGGTCCCCATGTTCCTATCCCAGGGGTGTTCACACCGGCAGGACATGAAGTCTCCTTGGATCTCTGTCCTCACTGAGTGAAGATCCACAGAGGCAGTGTCTGAGGAGACAGGACGGGACAGGCTCTCCCCACTCACTGCCGGGGATGGACTCCTGGCTTGGACTCAAAACCCCTATTACAAAATCAAACCATTAAAAAAAAGCAAGGAAGAAGCCAAGAGATTTCCCTCTATCATTTGTTAATTTATAGGGTTATGGGTGTCAGCAATTTAGGAGAAGTTCAATTATACCGCAGCCCCAACTCAGAACCCTGCCGTGGAGGCTCAGAAACATAATCACAAATTTTAATTGAGAAAAATTGCTCCAGATCAAATTCCTTGATTTTTTTTTCCAAAGGAATAGATTAAATCATGTTGGGAGGAGAGAAGTAGCAATATGCATTTTAAATTAGCTATAATAAGATGGAGGTATGAGTATAAACCAACTTGTGCATCGTCATTATCAGGGGTGGGCAGCTTGTACCAGCAGTTTCCGCTGAAGTCCACTCCTTGCATGGGAAGAACATCCACTCTGGGCAACAGAAATCTAGTCTCAGACAAAGGAAAGGGGACCCCGCGAGTCAGGAAAGACATACCTTTGGCCCAGAGACTTGGAAAGGAGGACTGACAGCTGTCTCCTTCCTCATCTAACCCAAGGCTGGAAGTTTTCGTCTACCCACTTGGCCTCTCCCCTCAGATACCCTGAACTCACCTGGTCTGAGGTTTAGCACAGCCCCATCCACCCCTCTCACCCCCCTGTCTGTCTGTCTGTGCATGGAAAGAATTATGCTACCAACACTTGTCGATGTGCCCACCTACCACCCAGCCAGTGAAAACCTTGGCCAGGTTCATCTCCATCGCACCTTCTCTGCAGGCTCCGGATGTCTCCAAGGTGCCTGGAAGATACATCATGGTGCCCTGAGTTAACAGTGTCCCCATGATTCCCAGCACTTTGCCAGACCCCTTGATCACCATCCCTGCCCTGTGTGGGGGCTCCTTGTGCCTCTCTGCACAGGATACAGCTGGGCACCAGCCATGCCAGCATTGTTCGGGCTTCTGAGGGACATCTGCCCACAGTGGTCCCGCTCGCTCCTGCTTCCTCTTCTTCCTCTTGCCCTGGAGTGCACTTCCTACTTCCTCCTGACCCACCATTTGGGCTAAGCTATGCTTGTGCGCACATGTGGCGCACCTACTGAGCATAGGAGCTGCACTTATTAATTTGTTGTGAGAAACAAGTGAGGCTGAGGTGTTGCTGGTTTTTGCCATTTCATCTTGATTTAGTCATTTTTATATGGCTCGCAAGGCATATGCAGATTTCTGTTTCTTTATTTGTTCATTAAAACTTCAATAAAAATGTTATAAAAATGTCTTATTTTGGTAGTTAATTGCCATTTCCATTTTAATATGCAAGCAGCACTGGCCCTCCCTCTCTGAGATCCTCTGAGTCTCTCTGTAAATAATCCAGCTGCCTTGGACGAGGCTTCCTGCCTCCTGCGTGTGGACTCAGAGCCGTGGCATCCCTCCCTTCTGGTGCAGCAGAACTTTCGTTCAGGCTGCTACCTGCGGGGTTTTTCAACTCAAGGTGGGCACCCAGGAAGTGTCTCTGGTTCTCAGACCCTGTCTGACCACAGGGAAGACAATCCTTCTCTGTGTTTCCCTTAAGCCAGAACTGTCAGCTCAGCACCAGCCTAAACCAACTCCTGCAGGATGCAGCCGAGCTTGCAGCTGGGTCTGACTGGGTCAGCAGGGAGGGTGAAACAGCATCTCCAAGAGCCAAACAGAGGCTCTGGCTGCAGGCAACAGGAGCTTCTGGCAGCTAGGGGGCTGTGCCCAGGAGGGAGGACATGGGTGCCCACCTGCGTAGGCTCAGAGCCCAGCATCAGACATGCTGCCAGGCTGCTAAGGGGCCCCAGCTGGACCAGCTGGAGTGCACAGCCAGACGTGGGGCTTTCATGTCCTGTATATGGGAGAAGGGGCTTCCTTAGAGAACTCTTTGCAAAACCTGAAGTACCTGGCACATGAAGGTCAGCCTGTTGGGCAACTTCATCCCGTGGCTGAGCTGTTCCTGGCACCCCCAGTTCTAGTCCAGCTAGAGAATTTGGGAACACAGCTCCCAGGGCCCAGGGGCTGGGATCTGTTACTGGCACAATAGAATGAGGCCTTTGAAACCCTTTTCTGTCAGGTCAGCATCCATTAGGCACTGCCAATTAGCGCAGAGACATGGGGAGACCCTCACCAGAGCTCTGACCAAGAAATGAGCCTTAGCCGGGCGTGGTGGCTCACGCCTGTAATCCTAGCACTCAGGAGGCAGAGGCAGGAGGATTGCTGAGTTCCAGGCTTGCCTGAGCTACATAGTGAGCTCAGGGCCAGCCTGAACTGCAAAGTGAGACCCTGTCTCAAAAAAAAAAAAGAAATGAGCCTTAGATTCTCTGCACAGCAGTGAAGGCCCTGCTCCTTACCCTGCGCCCCAGATGGCTGAGTGTCTCTTCTTCACCCAGGGCCCTTGGAGGTCAGGAGCAGGGGAGCAAGGGACATCTTGCAGGCCAGAGTGTCTCCTGCACATGCAGGACACTGAGCCAGGTGTGATGGGAACTTAGGGGTCTCCTCAGGGAGAAGGCAGGCCGGAAAGGGCCACTTCTACCACCAGGAGGATATAGCACCTCTGTGGTCCCCACCAGGGTGCTGTGCACAGGGGGAACAAGCTCTTGGCGACACTTGGGGTGAGTGTTTGCAAGATGCACGGGGCTTGGGAAATGCCAAGTGCTCTCTCTGCAACAAGCATTTGAGGGGAGGCTGGGGAAGACCCTTTGGCTTCTCTCACAAGTCCCACCAGTATCTCAAATCCAATGTGCTCAAAGCAGGACCAGTTTCCTCTTCCTGGCCCTGCCCTGCTGCCCTAGTCATTTCTGCAAACAGCACTCACACACCTAGCTGCTCAGTCAAAGATCTGGTATCCTCACCACCTTCTCCCCTCACTGCCAGCACCCTGACCCCCAGGATGTCAGGGCTGTGAGATGCCTGGATTGGAAGCTCCTATCTAGAATGCCCAGGTAGTCCAGTCCTTATGGTGGCTCCTACTCTCTCAGGCCTCAGCTCATGCCAGCCACTGATCTCTCACTTATATACTCCTCCAAACAGCCCCATGCCCAGAAGGGGGCTCTGTGAGAGCTGGGTCCAGCCTCACTCTCTGCTCCGGCCTGTGTGCTGAAGGTGCTGACTGGCTGATGAGCAGGTTGAGCCCCAGTGCTTACCCCTGCAGCGCCAGGCCTGTCCTGCTTAGGCGGCTCTGGCAGGGCCCTCAGCCTGGGAAGCATGCTGACCTGCAGTGCTTCCTGGACAGCATGGGCTGAGGGGCACAGGGCCCCCGTCAGACCTCAAGGGTTTGGGTCTGCAAGAGAGAAGCAATGCTGCCTGCAGCTGGGGACAGTGCAGCTTGGCCGGGCCACACATGAGTTCAGAGTTCAGCAGGCAATACCTCAGTGTGTGGACCCCACACAGGCCAGGCAGAGCTCTGAGGCACAAAGGTGATGACACAGGAGCAGACATAAGAGGTGAGGCTGGTTCGCAGGTAGATGGGCCCAGTGTGAACACTTTGGCGGTATGTGGGTGTTTTCTTGCACTGGTGGTGGGCACTCTGGGGTAGTACCAGTGGAACACAGCACAGCTCACTCGTTGAGGCTGCCCAGAGGTCTGCAGAGCCCTAGGAAGTAACCTAGCCACTCAGCTGCCCACACTGCTGGTTCTTCCCACAGCTAGGAGGCTGCCCTGTGGTGCCAACCCACGGTGCTGGGCAGTGGACCACAGGGGACCCACCTGGCCATGACACTGGGCCGGCTGCTGACCCTGGGTGGAGGGCAGGCAGCCCACTGGCTCAGGCTGGCTGGGCCATCCAGGAACCGGTGTGCGGGCTGGAGGAGAGAGATGGAGGGACTGAGAGTGGGGCATAGGAGAATGAAAGAAATAAAATAAAGCCAACAAGATTCTGGCAGTCTCAGCCACACTTAGTAAGTTTGGGGGATAATGCGGAGTTTCCAGCCCCCTAAGGAAGCCCCCTCCCTTGAGCACCATAATTCCGCCTCCGGCTGTGTGCACACACAGTATTTCTGGGGAAAATCCAAGCTCCTCTCTCTTTACAAAAATCATTTTGGCTGCTTCTCCTTTCGTCTCATCAGAGCAAACTTGTCACTGCAATGGAACTGAGGGGGTGGTCACTCAGGGGGAGGAAGCACCCCTTTTGATGTTGTCAGACCACAAACTCCTAAAGGGAAATGTGTGGAGGGGGAATGAAACAGGAAGCTGCCTGGGCATCAAAAGTTGCAAAACGAAACTGTTACAGAGTAAAACTCATTAAAGGCCTGTGATAACACTTTATTTTAATGGTACATTTAATTCATGCTTAATTCCGGCAGTGCCCTCACAGAGACCCCTGCGCTCCCGCACACACGCATGCCAGATAAATGGATTACAGCCAGCCATCAAGGAGACTGTGTGCCCGCTGGAGCCAGTGCGACTCTGCCGCAGGTGAAGAATGTTTTAGCAGAATTTATTTCCCATATATGAATCACTAGCACATTTGATAACACCTTCTACAGAAATAAAACTAAAGGAATAGATCTTCCCACACGGACAATGTGGATTAAGCGGCACTGCTCTGCCTCTGTGTGTACTGCTGCTGCCAGTCAGAACTCATCAGGTCACGCGGGAAGGGACAGGTCCGAGGCCGCAAAGGCAGTGCCACCACAGGGAGGGGAGGGGCTGGCAAGAGCAGCTCAGCCACACCTCCAGGGCCCTGTTGCCGTGGAGACAGTGGCCCTTCCTAGGCACCACACTCCTTCCAGCAAGGCTGTGGGCTTCAGTGACAGCTGCGGAGGTTCTGCATGGATCAGGACCCAGCAGAGCAACACCTGGGACACTCCTGCCTGTGATGACACACAGCTGGGTGAGGGATGGCCAGGGAAGAGCCGCACCGCAAGCTTCATTATGGATTAGGCACAAGTTTCAAGGCCAGAGAGGTAACAACAGAAATGAAACCACCCAGCCAGCACAACTAGCTGGACAGCTGACTTAGAGGCAGTTGGTGATGGGTCTGCAGCTGAGCAGTGACCAGGCACAGCTTGGCCCTCCTGATGGACAGGTCAGCCTGCCAGCCCAGGCAGCCCTATCAGTGTAGTGCTTCCTGCATAGGGAAGAGCCCTACCCAGCCAGCACCTCCACTCAACATGCAGTTGTGGCTGTCCTTCCTTAGCTTGCTTTTACATTTGAAGTATTTATTTAATTTTAAAAGGATGGGTGGGCTCCAGTGGCTAACACTTGCACTGAAAGTGAGTTGTTATTTCATAGTATATGATGCTGGCACCACATCTCTATCTATCAAAGTCAGTGTCCCGAGAGCCCGAGAAATCAAAACACCAAGAATAGAGTACCACTCTCTAGCTCCGAGCCCTCTGTCGGGGGAGTGGCCCCCATGTGGTGCTTTGTTGATGAGTCCATCGTGGAAGGATGCTATGGGTTTCACCAGTGCCCAGCATCTGCTCAGCTGGAGGACAAATGCAGGGACCTGTTGGCATGACAGAAGACATGCACCATGAGCCAGATGCAGTGCTTTTGGGGCACAGCCCTGAGCTGGCCCTTGTTCCTCCTAGTGCATGCCACGGTGGGCCACTCAAAAGGATGCCCTCAGGGAGAGGTGCCCATGCCAACAGTCCCACCAACTGGCAGCCCTGGCCAAGGTCCTCACTGGACATCGTCCTCAGAGACAGTCACTTCCCCATGATCTCTGGGACAGCCACATCTCATGACAGGTGGGTGAGGGCCACAAAGGCCATGCCCTTGCAGCTCCAGGGGCCCCTGCATGCCAGCTGAGACTGCTGTGACTGTACTGCAGCCCAGTGCCTCCACTGCCCATCCCTGCTACTTCGCCTCCGCCAGGCACTGACCCTGGCCTACTTCCTGCAGACTGACTCTGACCCTGCTCCAAGCATCTTCCTGAGGACCCGGGTGCACGCACCATCCCGCTGCCTCTTCCTCACTGCTAGCTCAGCTGTCCAGACTCATGCACTTGCTAACTAGCATCTAATGACGACCCAACAGGTCACACCTGGGCTTCAGGTGCCAGGAGGGAAATGAGAGAGGAAACATACAGTGACAGAAGGGAACCTTTGCCTGGCTGCAGAGCTTAGGTTGCATTGGTACGATTCCCCCAGTGTGAAGTACTTGACAACATTCTTCTGGCAACCTGCTGCAGGGTCCAGTGCAGCATGAGAGGTGCCTCTCCCCTGCTGTGCACCCTCCACGGAGGGCAGGGAGGTTGTCACTCCTCCAAGGGGGTCAGCGGCAGCCCAAACATGGCAGCACAAGGGCCAGCCTGGCCTGGCTCAGCCAGGGAGAATCTCACACTAATTGCCAGTGGAATAAGCCTGCAGCAAGCTCCAGACACGTGCTGTGAGCACGTTCTCTGCCTCACGTGGCTGGACCCCAGGACATGGCTTTATGTGCACTCAGGGAGGAGGAAATGCACTTCAGTCTGGACAGGTGCGTGGCTCCTGCAGTGCTCACCGGAGAGTCACAGTGCGCGGGAGGATTAGTGCCAGTGTGATCTGCTTTCCTCTCCTGCTAATGAGATTAGGAGGTGTGAGGACCAAAGCTCCTGTGCAGATGACTCCCTCCCAGGCAGAGGCCCCGTCTTTCTTTCCAGAGCCCAGGCATATGTGGCTTTCCGAGCTGCTCTTCCCCTCTTCACGCCCACCTCACTCTCCGGCAAGGCCGACTCTGCATCATGCGAAGGGTGCCATATGGATGAGAGGGGCCCTCATGGCACCAGGAGAACAGGAATGCCCCTCCCCAGCGGGGCTTCGCGCTGCTCGGTCCTGCTGCCCAGGATGGGGAACAGGGCGCCCCTATGCTTGGGAGCTGCTCCACTCTGCTCTGCGTTTCCCAGTGTGGCTTCATGATGCTGTCAGAACCAGGCACATATGCAAATCAAGCAGGCCTGAGTTTGGAAGTGGGCAGGAGGAAATGCCAGCCTGGATCATCCTGAGGGAAGCCATCCTTTGTGGGTGGTGCCAATCACAGGAGGCCCTCAGCTTCACCTCCCTTGCGACGTGCAGGTCATCCAAGAAGCTGCTGGAACCAGCCTGGCCCAGTGGCAAGCAGCAAACGGCCACAAGGCCCGCGGGCCTCAGCTGGGCTCTCTCCAGCCATTCTCCAGGCCAGGCCAGTCCTCAGCCAGGGCCAGTGTCCAGTCAGGCCACGGAGATGTGATTATTTCTTTAAAATCACAGGAAAATCATTAACTTTTAGGGCCAAAGATATACTCCTCTTTATATCCATTCTGTCATAAAATTCACTCTCCATTGATTTTTTGATGGAGGGGCCTCATGGGGCCCAAGAAAGCTGGGCACAGCTCTACCCTCAACTGTGGTAGCACTGGCTAGGCTCAGCTCAGTGGCCCAGCTTACTTCCCATCTGCTCCCAGCTTCTGCCACACAGGGAGGAAAGGACGGGGCTGCAGCCATGTGCAGGGGCTAACACATCCTACCCCAGGTTCACCACCGCACTGGCCTGGGAGGCTGTGCCTGTGAGGCTGGCTTGCCAGGCCAGGCGTGGCATCAGGCACCCTGATGGGCACAACACATTGCTTCTGCACATGTGGCACAGGTGGCTTAGAGGAGGAGGACCACCCTGCGGCCCAGGGCTGCACCTGCAGCCTGGGTTCAGATGTGGATCCCTTCCACTCTACTGCAGAGCTGGCACAGCTCCCACACTGGGGTGCATTTGCAGTGGGCAGCCCTCTCCCAGGGCCTGACGGGAGCTGACCAGACCGGTGGCCTTGACCCTTGGGCCGGGGCTGAAGCATTGCATTTGCTCTCCGTTCACCTCTTAGAGCCTCAGGGGCAGCAGGGCCCCCCACCACACACACACACACACACACACACACACACACACACACACACACACACACACATGGCGCCTCCTCCTGGCCCTCCCCCAATGTTCCGGTGTGTATCTGGAGACACAGCAGCACTTTCCAGCAAGTGCTTCGGGCCACTTCATGCTGCCACCACTGTTGTGTCCTCCTTAATGACTGTCATAGCCAGATGTGTGTCCCCATATGATCCAAAGCATAACTGATGCAAGGAGCATGTGAAACTGTGTTTCCTGGCTTTGTGCCTCTGTTTCATACCCTCTTGAGAATACCACACAGAAAGAGAATGAAGCCAGGGCAGGGCTTGGACAAAGCTACTGGTCCACCAATGCTGGTTCCCTCCAGGACTGAGAGATGCCCCTTCCTTGGGATGGACCTGAGGTCCCTCCAAGAGAGAGCCAGACCCCCAGTCCACAGAGGAAATGGGCCTATGAGACCATGCTTGGCTGCTGAATGTGGGCAGAGGGACACAGAGCCACCTTGAGGCTGCCCAACATCTCCTGCGCGCTTCCCTTTCCTGGAGAGTATGGAAACCACGTGCCTATGATGCTGACTCCCAGCATGGAAGGAGCCAGAACTCGGGTGCCCACTTGAGTGGCCACGCTGCCCCCCACACACTCAGTACACGCAGGACATGCACTTCTGTATCTCACATCAGATCTGAGGGTGCACTTCTCCGGGAATAAAATTATACTCCCTAAGTGGGCCCAGGAGCCCCCAAATCTACTACAGACTCCCCAAATCCACAAGCAAGCCAGGGAGATGTCCACAGAGGCATGCCACTCAGCACCAGGCACAGAGCACAGCTGTGACAGGATCATCTCTGGGTCCCTCTGGCCAGTGTCCTCATCCGTGTCATAAAAGGCTTAGCCCTGGGTCCCATGGAGCCTCTGTGCATGGAATACTTTCTGTCCCTGGGGCACCTGCACCACCCTGTGCCTGCTCCATCCCCACCCTACAGTCCCATAAGCTCACTGCCAGCACTGCAGAGACCTGGTCACCCCACCCCACCCCACCCTGTTCTCATTCAGAGAAAACAAAGCACAGAGAGAGGGTTTGGCTAGAGACCCTCTTCCCCAGCTGGCCCACAGCAGGCCCAGGAATCTCCATGGAACCCCGAGAGCCCTGCTCAGGGGGTGTTGGGGCGATGTGCTTGAAGTCTCATAGAACAGGCCCCAACCAGGAGAGGGCAGGCCCAAACATGCACTGGGTTCTCTGGATATGACCCTCCCCAAATCGGTCTGCAAGAGGATCTGGGGCACCTGTAATAACTCAGGCTGCTCCCCCAAAGCAAGAACCCCAAGGGGAGGAGCAGGTCCAGCACTTGCCCACAGGCACAGCCTCCTGGCTGCCTTCCTGTGCTCTAGGGATTCAGTCCCTCCTATCACCTGCCTCATTTCTGTGCAGTTCTGTGCAAGGAGTTTCAAGCTAGGGGCAAGAAGGGGGTGCCAGGGTGCCAGGGTGCCTGGCAGAGGGGTGGGTAGCTGGTTCCATGCCTGGCAGAATACTGCCGAGTCCTTCTCCTCCAGAAAGGACTGGACTTCCATGTAGAAACATGGGTTTCCAATGGATGAGCCTTCAGAAAACTCATTAAGCTAATTGGTTGCTGCAGAACACACTGGCTAGCAAACACGAACTGGCAGGGAGGGCTCATTGGCATTTGCTCTAACTCACATCGAACTGGTGCAAGCAGGAAAGGCCAGTGCTGCTGCATCTGGGTCCATGAGAGCTTGCACACCTGTGCACGCGCTTGCACACATTCATTCTCACAGCCTTGCTCCTGTGTGTGCAGGTTTTCTGGTTTTCCCCTACCTAGGTGTGTCCTGCCTCATGAATACCCATGTGCATGCGGATGAGTGTGTCTCAGGTTTTGCAGGAAACAAAAGGTAGTTTCTTTGGAAAAGATCTCTGGCAAGGTGTCTTTCCAGTCTGAGCCTCCTTGGTGTATTTAAAGTATGATTTGATATTTTAAGACCCTCTGTTTACAAACAACATTCAGGAACCCCTCCACCTCCTCGATCCTGGCTTCCTTCTCCGAGGGCCCTGAACAGCCAGCTTCCCTCCTTCCCTTGCTCCAGCCCTGCCAGCCCTGCCCAGTCTCCTTCCCAGTCCCTATGGCTCTGCCAGCCAGCACACCAGCTCTGTGTCCTCAAGAGTAACTTTTTATTCCCTCGAGTCTGGGGAGACAGCCCTCCAGTCCTGGTCACCTGGTCAAGACAAGTTTTGCCCAGGAGATTCCAGAGACAAGTGGAAGGAAATCGTTGCCCAGACAGTTGGTCAACAAGCATTGATTATTGATTGATCTGCTATGCAGAGGCTTGTAGGAGGTAGACAGGGAGGAGGGAGGAAACACACCCCACACAACATGCTGAGGCTCTGAAGTGCTGGGGGTTTGAAGAATACTCAGGGACACCAGGGGACCCCAGAAGGGGGGCAAGGCACCCGAGGTGCAGGGAAGGCCAGTGGCCAGGCAACTAGGGCAAGTTGGAGTGATGGGGTGAAGGTGACAGAGTTCAGGACACCCCTTGGAAGCTCTAGAGTATGACGCCGACCTGTAATTTAATCTAGCTCTCAGAGGATGACACTCCTTGGAGAATGACCAATGGGGTCCAGGGGCTGCAGGAGACCCTCTCTCTCTGCTAGGACAGGACAAACCCAGCTGCTTCCATCCCGGGCTCCAGGTCTGGCTCTGCTCACACCAGCTATGTGACAGTGGGTGACCGTTTTGCCTCACTGTGCTGCACAGCAGGGGCAGATGTGCTTCCCTCCCACATGGTGGTGAAGATGTAGTGAGGTTCTGTGTGTACAGCACCCAAGTCTGGGTGCGGGGCTAGAGGTGCCTGGTCACTCTCCACATGTTCATCACCCTGATGTGCAGCCCGGCAGGGTAACCCCAACACCCCAAGGCAGGGGCCACAGGCTATTTCCCTCTGGCTTTCTCTCTGTATCCTAATCCTTTGCACCCATTCTGTCCTGGCCCCACTCGGGCAGGAGAGGACACCCAGGCCTCCCTCTGGAAGCCACTTTCCTGGTCCACCGAGGCACAGGGACACTGGGGCAGCCCTAGAGGTGGAGAGTGGGAAGGGGAAGGATAAAGGGCCAGACCAAGGGCCACATGGAGAAGAACATGGTCTTCAGCAGATAGGAGCAGGAGGCTCCACTGGGATCTGGGGACTTTTCCTTCTGCTTCTTGCTGTCCCTCCACACGAGGACAAGTAAAAGGAAAGTGAGGTTGCCCATGGATTTGTTTCTACTGCCACAAGCCCGAGCTGGGGGCTGGGTCCTCTCCTGCTTTCCCAGGGTCCTCCCACAGTCGGGCGGCTTGCTGCTACCCCTTGCTGGTGTCTGGCCAAGGCTGGGGCGGACTTGTGGCCCACAAACAAAGGAATCTTCTAGAAGAATCCCTACCGTGGCACAAGCCCCCGTCCTTCCTCTGGGCTCCCTAATCAGGCCACTTCCAGAACATTGCTCCAGACCTGCAGCCTTGGCTGGTCTGTGTGTGTGTGTCATAGGTGTACCCAGACTCACCTAGGGGACAGAAAGACCCAGACATGGCACACACGGAGACCCCCATGTGCTGAAGCACAAGAGACACGTGCGCACAGATGTGCACAGCCACCACATACACACACACGCACGTGCACACACCACACTCATGACACCACTTCTGTTCTTGGCACCTATTGTACCAATCCATCCCACAGATGAGATAGCCAGCGCTCTCTCTGGAAAGGGGCTACAGGTCTCAGATGTGACCATCATGGTAATGTGCACCAACCAAAGAAGAGGTTCAGCCTGGACAATAAGCGCAGCTTCATAAGGGGCTCATCACCTGGCCCGTCCCTCAGAGGGCTGTGGGGAAGCTCGCACCCCTGCCCAGGGCCTCATGGAAGGAGGCCCTGCCCCTCCACCAGAGCCTAGGTGAGGGCCTCTGCTTGGCACCTGGCATCATGCTGGGTGATAGTCCCCATGCTCCCATGGGCTTGTCTCCCTCCTGCCTGTGAGCATGCTTTAATTTCACTTAAAATCAGAGCAAATGAAGGAACTTTTAGGTTGCAGAACACAGTTTCATCTGTTATGTCAACAATTCACCTCTCACTATGCAGCCCTAATGTGTGATTTTACCAACCCTATGCAGCAGGGTGACCTCAGGCACAAGAGTCCGGAGCTGGGACTCTGGTTGCAGCCCTGAGCACAGCACTACACGGGGACAGGGTGCCTCCGAGGGCGAGAGTCGCCCAAAGCTCCAGAGGGGCTCAGCTTCCAGCCACCCAGAGTGTGGCCCTGTCCACATCCTGCCCACTCCTCCTTCCACCTAGAGCCCCCTCCCAGCACACCAGGCATGGGAACAGCCAGGCCCACTGGAGGCTGCATTTGGGCGAAGCAGGCACATATAGGCCTGCACTTCCCCTCCCTGCTGCAAGTGGGGGACATGCTAAGATAACACAGCCCAGAGCATTTCAAGGCTGGGCTTGTCGAGGTACCACAGCTGGTCAGGGTAGCAGGTGCCTCTCTGTGCCCCCCTCCACCCTCCTGTGTGCAGCCTGTTGTGTTAATGCAGCTATTTTACACAATTATCCCAAGCTTCCAGGGTCAGGCCTAATAGATAATATTTGCTAATTAGAGCATATTGATCTTGCCTGCCCAGCGTGACCCCTATCCTGCTCAAGTGCTGGTGGGGGCCCAGCCCTCCTCTCTGTAGCAGTGCAGCTCAGGGTGGGGTCCAGTGTCCCTGACTGGCCTTTGACTGGCACAGGACCCCACCCAGGTTGCCCTTAGAAGGAGCTGGAGGTCCACCTCAGCCCAGGACTGACTCAGGATGATCTCCCTCTGGGAGGATGGCTTCTATCCTAAAGGGATCCATTCGTCTCAAACCTGACCAATGTCCACCCCATCTGCCATGTCCAGCTGCCACAGTGGCCAGGACAAGGTGACAGCCACCTCATGGTGGAAATGACCTGTCCACTCCCGGAACTGACGTGATTTCCCAGGATGAATAAGGAAGTCAAGAGCTGCCTACAGATTCTGCCCCCTTTGGTTCTGTTTTGTGCCGCCATGCCCTGAAATTGCCCAAGGGAGCTGTGTGTCTGCTGGCTTCCTGCTGTCACAATGTTCATGTTTTCTGCAGTAAGCACCTCGCAGACTACTCTAAACTGCTATGGACTGCTGGAGACACCGTGCCTCAGCCCTGGGCGTGGGAGCAGGCTGGGGCCCACGCTGGCCTTGTCTTCACTGCTTCCTCCTTGTGGGTGGGAGCCCACAGCTCAGCCTGCCTCAAATCCCATTGGCCTGTTGGCCCCCGGGAAGATTCTCTTCACACCCCATTCCAGGTCCTGCTCTCGCTCCAAGGAAGGGAGTTTCACCACTCCCAGCCGCCAGGAAGCCCCTTGGGCCCTGTGTGCAACTCAAGTCCTGCTCTGCCCACAGAGGGAACAGAACAGCCCCACATCAGCACAGATCTGGACACAGAAGTGGTCCCTCTTCTTCACAGTCCCGGACCCCAGCTGCTTCTCAACTCACACCCTGCCCCTTGCTGTGATCCCCAAGGCTCTCTGGTTCTTCTCTGTCTACCACAGGACAGCCTCACCCTGCAGGGCCATGGCCTCCCTGTCCTCATGGCCACCTTGCCCGGCCCCAGTGTCTGTGTCCAGTGCTCTGGGCCCGCTGACCCGACTCATGACCCTCAGCCCCACGTCTGTGCTCCTGGCTGCCAAGGCTTTCTCTAGCACGAGGGGCCGATCTCACAGCAGAAGGGTTTAATTGCATGTCAAAATTAAATCTCTTTTGATGAAGAACAATTCAACTACGGCTCTGCCTAATCAAATTAACAAAGTCTTTTTTGATTTTCAATTATCTTCTTCACAGGAACACTTTATCCAAGGCTCCTGTGATGGTGCCGAACAGGCTGCGCATTCACAATGAGAGGCTCGTTCTGGACGCTGACCGGTGCAGGCGGCCGGCCTCTGTCCGGGGTAGGCTGCATCGAGCCGCCCAAAAGCCCTTCCTCTCTGCCAGGCTGGGGCAGGGGCTGCCCTCAGCAGGGCAGGCAGGAAGCACAGGGTGAAGTTTGTCCTGTAGTGGGGAACAGCGCCATGGCAGGGGCTGGCATTCAATGAGCGATGGCACAATGGCTAGGAACTGAGGTGGGTGCTTTGCTTTCACCCCAGTGACCTGCGCACACCTGTGCTCTGCCTTTAGCTCAGTCTCCAAGGCACCTATCATTGTCAGCAGACTCCGCCTTCAGGCCAGCACGGGCCATGGAAATACAATTCAAGTCAGAGACCTAGGATGACATTTCCAGGAGTCATGCTGCAAAGGTAAAAAGAAGTGAGCGAGCTGAACATTGGCAAGCACTTCACTCAGCCCTGTGGACCACCAGCGCTGCTGTGCTGGCAAGAAAGCAGGACAGAAACACTGGGAGGCAATTTGGGTTCCCTCATGCTGAGCTCTGAAATCAGCGGGTATTTCACACTCGCAGCCCCTGGAGCTGCACTTCGAGGGCAAAGCAGCCTGCCGGCTTGGCGCTGCTGTGCTGGCCAGTGACCTCCAGCCCGAGGATCACTGTAGGTGTCCTTTGCCTGTGCACTGGCCGTCTCAGGGCAGACACTCCCTGGTCCAGGAGTCCTGCATAAACGCTTGTCCACAGGGCAACAGCCAGCCTGTGGGGATTGCTCCCTTCCCCGGAGAGTGTGGCGTGGGGAGGGTATTGGGAGCAGAATGCTCCTTCTTAGGGAACTGTCTCCCTCCTTTCCTGTTCCCACACTGTGGGTGCCTATCAGCCTCCCTCTTGCATGTCAGCAGGAGAAAAGGTGAGATTTCCCAAGAGTGTGCACGGCTCCTCTGCTGTGTGGTTACCGCTCTGGGCATGTCCCCGCAGCAGGACCCTCACGTGGCCAAAACACCAGCAGGGGCTGCTGCTAACTTGTGTGGACATGCTTTCTGGGGACCCCAAAGCAGGACATGGGGTTAGAGCTCAGCCCAACCCCCTGTAGCTGCCGATGCCCACAGTCAGGACAGGCCACCTGGTGAAGCATGGTGCAGACATCCAGGCTAGCCAGTCCACTGGAGGACATAAGGGGAAGAAAGCAGGACAGAAACACTGGGGAGAACACAGAGGGGAGGGGCTCCTTTGCTAATGTGGGTCCTAAGAGGCAAGCAAAGGAGAGAACACGCTTCTCCTGGAGGTGACGTCGGCAGCTGCACACTGCAGGCCGCAGGGACGGAGTTCTCAGTCTGGGACCAGCAGCCATGAGACGCCAGTCAGAGTCTGTTGGCTCTGGGCACCCTTGCCTATTTAAAGGGACCATCAGACCCACCAGGAGCACATTTCCCTGCCCGGCGAGTGTTCACAAAAGCGTGGGGTTTCAAGCAGCCTGGCAGAACGTCCCTCCTGTGGCATCTGCATGGCAGCTTCTAGCCCACAGGAAATAATTGCAGCAGGCTCAAAGGCAGCCACCTCCTCCTGCCACTCGTGACCAAGAGTGCCACAGCTGGCAGGGCTTGGGCCCAGCAGGCCATTGGCACATGCCGCACCAGCTCAGCAAGCAGCACACCCCTGCAGGGAAAGCAGAACTGAGAATCCCACCCACACCTGCCCCAAACAGGAACATCCACACACTTCCCGACTGCTGTTGGCTAAGAACCCAGGGGGCAAAGCCTCTTGGGACACATCATGAGGCAGGTTAGGGAGGAAGCAGCTCCACACGGCAGTCCATGCAGCTGCCCTGTGGAGTCCAGCAGCACTGCTTCCCCTGCCAGGCCCACAAGGTAGGACCGACCTCCCCACCGAGCCAGGCTCCCGCAGGCCCTGGTCTCACCAGCGGCACAATGTGGAAGAATAAGGGTAGAGGGGGCACCCTCGCCACAGGCCAGAGACCACAGTTGCTGCCAGGCCTGGCCTGCCATGTGCACCTGAGAATCCCCAGGACCACAGTGCTCTCTCTCTGTGAGCTGCCCCTGGACTCTAGTGTCCCTTGTCACAGACAGCAGAAATCAACAGAGAAGTCACTCACCCACTCAGTAATCAGGAGTGCTGGAGCTGAGTAAGTCCAAACCCAGAGCCTCATGGTGTCACTGTCTGGGTGTCACAGGCACCTGCTCCTGGGAGCTGGCGGCCATAAGGACCAGGTAAGGTCCCTATGAGCTGAAAGCCTTTCTCAGGGCTCCCCGTAGCAGGGCTCCTGCCTGCCTCACCAGGCTGGTGGATAGGCCTATCCCCTACACCGAGCTTATGGTGGCCTGGTGACAGCCTGTGTCTGCAACTTCTGCCTTCTTGGAAGGGAGGCAAGTGTGCTCACAAGGGAAGCCAAGAATCCCCAACCGGCCAGCTAGAGCCCTGGAAACAAGTCCTGCTTTCATGAGAGTCCTTCCACCGTTTCTGAAACTGTGCCCTCCTCCCCACTCTCAGGCCCAACGTCTATGACTGAGGATGGAGGATCTGGGCCCCATGAGTTCTAGAAGGTTCTTCAGAAGGCTTTCCTGTCCAAGAAGGGGATCTGCTAAGAGCCAGGCTACACCCGGCATTTCCCTTGGTGACCAGTAGCAAAAACTCGTCCCTGAGAGAAGACTGATTTTACCGGAAGCTTCTGAGCATCTTGTGTGCTCCCCATCCCAAAAACCACCATCCCAAAGGTCACACCTTCGCACTCCTATAACCAGCAGCCCTGGTGTAGGGCACAGCTGTGGTGGGATTTCACCTGGGGATACCATCTAGAACTCCAGAGATCTGGCCCCAGACTTTGACAAGCCCCCCCACTCTGCGGCAGCTGATGGGCAGTAATTCCTGTGTGCCCACACCCTACCCAGCACAGGTGGGGCTCCTTCCCTGTCCGGGTTCCGAAAAAACAGAACACAGGGTACAGGCTCTGCAGGTCCAGGGGTGCCCCAGCCTCCCAGCCCATAGCAGCACCAGACTAACCTGTGTGCAAGGGTGTGTACTGAGGGTATGCAGTGTGTACACATCCATGTGTTATGTGTAGTCACATGTGCACATTTGCATGTGTGTGTTCACTGTGTGTCTACTGTGCAGTGTACGTATACACACATGTGCGCATGTGCATGTGCCAGCAAACACTAACCACACAGGCCTCCACTGCTGCCCCTGGACCTGGGCCCCCAGGCCACACACTGGCCATGACCAGAGGGCTGTCACTGGCTGGGCTTGGCAGGAGCACTGCAGCCAGGCCCAGAAGGGGCCTTGGAAGCACCTGGTCACAGTCAGCATCAAGGAAGGGACCAGAGCCCATGGACAGACCCTCTCCTGGGAGCTCTGCCGTCAGCCCTCATCTCCAGGCTCACAGGGCGTCTGCCTCACTGTGTCCCAACGCCCTCCACCCTTGCACTCTGTCCTTGGTCACCAAAGCCAGGAGATTTATTTTACAAAACTTTCCAGAAACCGTGGGATTTAAACTGACTCCGATCGCTCCTGCCCAGAGGGCCCCTCGGGCAGGTCACCACTTGCTCTGTCCCACCTTGCAGCTACACTGCCTCTATCAGCCATGCTGGGATGGCTCTGGCAAGGCAGGGGCATCCTCCCCACGCCCGCTCTGGACACCCACTCTCCCCCTGCCAGACGCCTCTGCCGACACACAAACTCCTGGCCCAGCACCATTTCCAGGACCAGTGCTTCTCCTCCACCTACCCTCTGGCACCCCAGTCTCCCCAGGGTGCAGGGAATGCTCCCCCACTCCTCCAGGCCCCCATGCCCTCCCGTCCTCTTGCACGTGCAGAGCCCTGACCTGGGGCACGTTGTACAGGCCACCACACCCTGTACACACCATGTGCCCCTTCCTGGGAGGCGGCATGGAGGAAGGGAGCTCTCCATGCATGAGACACCAACTGACCGACCCTTCTCATCCTCTCTGGACCATTTGTGACTGATAAAGAGACCAAGTCCCAGGCTGCCTGGGAAATAGAAGACCCACATCTGCCTCCTGGAGGTCAGGAGAGATGTGACAGCGGGTGGCACTCCCACACAGCCATCCTTGCATCAGATTCTCCCCAGTTCACAGCACAGCCGCCCGAGTCCCACAGCCCTGCGCACAGGCCTCTCTCTGCTTCTCCCAACTCGGTGGAGCTTTCTACTTTCAGTTTGAACTCAAGAATCATCTAGAGCTGAACACTGTTATATACTCTGGGAGGTTGAGGCAGGAGGATCACAAGTTTAAGCTCAGCCTAGGTAATTACTGATTTGGTGAAAACTTGTGTTCAGATAAAAAAAATGGAAAGAGGGCTAGGGATGTAGCTCAATGCAAAATCCCTGGGTTCAATCCCCAGTACCACATTAAAAGACAACAACAACAATTTTACAGGTTAAGGCAGGTGAATCACAAGTTGTAGCCCAATATGGGCAATTTAGTGACATTAGTGAGAACTTCTCTCAAAAGCAATAAACAAGGGTGGGGATGTACTCAGTGCAATTATCAGTACTGAAAAAAAAAAACAGGGATCATCCTGTTAATCTAGACTTCTCCACATCATGCTCTACCACCACACCCACTGTGGTTTAGGGTCTCCACCGAGTGTGAGGCTGTGGGTGACATCACCAGGTGTGGTCTACATTCTACTTCCCACACCTGGGTGCAGACAGAGGATTCGGGAACCCTGTTCCCTTTTGCAGCCTGGACTGCCTGGCTCAAAGGACAAAGGAAAGAGCAGGAGAGGTCTTGGGAGACAGGGTGGAGGTGGGCAGCAGTCCCACAGAGCTGGAAATTCCAGGCGGCTGTGTTTCCAGAACAGGTCCCCAGCGGCTGAGAGAGGGGTCTGGGGGTCCCTCGTGCTTGGCATCCCCTGGGAGACCGTGAGGGGGTGGCTGCCGCTGGGCTGGCGAGAGGGGAGCACGCCAGCGGGAGTTCCAAGGTTCATTCCAGGGCCCTCCTTGTGGGCTTTCCAGATGGCCCAGAATCCTTCCCATGACTGTCCCCAGGCCCTGATCCAAGGTCCTTAGCAGGTGAACGCCAGCACCCGGCTGTGTTTCTTCAGACGCCTGGCAAGAGGCTGTGTGGGGCTCGGGCCTCACCAGGGGCTCTCCTCCTGCTGCCTGAGCCCCTTCTCCAGCCCAGGGAGGAGGACCTTTAGTTTCTGATCCTCAGCCAGGTCCCGTTGCTTCTCTCACTCTCCCTGCTCCTCACTGCTCCTCCTGAGCCTTCCCACCTGCGATGGTAGCCGGGACCCCTCAAGCTGGGCCTGAGCCTGGGAGGACAGGCAGGGAACCCCGGGCCTCAGTCTCCTCATCTTAGTTATGGGCACAGTGCTAATGCCTCCCAGTATTGCGGTGTCAGATGTCACCTTCAGGACTCATCTCTCCACACGAAGCCTCCAGGTAACTTTTAATCTGATTCAACACTGACCGTGAGAGATACAATGAATTAGGAAATGACATCTGCACAATGTGTACACCCACGTGTGCACCTGTATGTGTGCACTCCTGTTTTCTGTGCGCATACATGTGTGCTTGCACTTGCATGGGAATTGGGATGTACACTGGAGACACCAGGCTCTGAGTGACAACCAGCAGGTATTCTTCTGAACCTCAGTTTCTTTTTTTTTTTTTTTGCTTTTTGGAGACAGGGTCTCACTTTGTAGTTCAGGCTAGCCCTGAGCTCACTATGGTGCCCAGGCAAGCCCCCGCGAACTCAGCAATCCTCCTGTCTCTGCCTCCCGAGTGCTGGGATTACAGGCGTGAGCCACCACATCCGGCATTGTGGTATGCAGTGTTGATCGTTGGTGGGCGTGTCTCCACGCCCAGCATTATATGTGGTACCGGGGATCGAACTCAGGTCTTTGCGCTTGCGAGGCAGGCGCCGGAACCACTGAGCTAACCCTCCGGCCCAAACCTCAGTTTCTTTACCTGCAAAAGAAAAGCCCGGGGGGACAACCGCAGGCCTTCGGATGCCGGCCGGCGGTGCTATGATTTGCTGAGGGCCTGTGCTGCCATCTGGTGGAAGGAGATATGTACAGCCATCCTGCTACCAGGTCGGTGCTGGGAAGGTTTCCTGGGGGTAGCACCCTGGTGCTTCGGGTACCTGATGCGTGGCCTCGGCCAGTTCCTGTGCCCCTCCGAGCCTTGCCATCCTACCCTGGAAAATGGTGCTAGACCTACGCGTCCTCCGAGGCGGTCTGAGTGTGAAATGAGATAATATGAGAAAAGCTCTGGGAGCACTGCTGCTCGGCTGGCACGTGTAACCCTCGGAGTGTCACTGAGTGGTGACGACTCCCGAGGTAGCCCCGAGCCCAGAGCTGGCTGCTCGCACGCGTGTAAGGTTCTGCGGCTGTCATGGGATCACAGGACGGGCCTTCCCAGAGCTTGAAGTTATGCGCATCACGTGACTCGATCTAACCAATGATGCGGGAGTGGGCGTGTCATCCCAGAGGTTTTCAGAGCCGGGATGTGCCACACATCTGCCTGAAGATCGTTCTGGTTCCTCCTTAGCCTGGATCTTGCACGCAGACCACAGCAGCACAGACTGACCCAACAAGCTGCAACAGTACCTGAGCCAGAAACAAACCCGATTTTTTTTTCCCGTGCTGGGGTTTGAACGCAGGGCCTTCACACTGAGCTACATGACTGGCCCTGTTTGGGTTTTATTTCATGGCAGAGTCCCCGAGTTGCGTATGCAGTACTCAAGCTTGTGATCGTGTGTCTCAGTCTCCTATGGGTGGGGTCGCAGGTACGCACCCCTGAACCCACCGTCACAAGCCTGCATTTTCACAGAACTTGGATTCGGGGCTGCCACAATCCAGCACGTGTAGCCTGGTACTCTCTCACCCTCCCGAGCAGCTCCGAGGAGAAATCACTCCTCACTTACTTTTAATTTACACTTATTAAATGAGTTGATGAACACGCATTTCCCCTCCCAAGTTTAGCTTGCCAAGCAAGAGTCCAGTAAATTTGCAATTCAAAGTAGCTCGCGAACAGTGACGTAAGCGAGAGATTTCCGGGCGTTTTCCTCCCACACTCAACCTTTTCGGAGACTGATTGGGACGTCCTGGCTCAGCCTGGGTATCCACCCACGAGGGCGCCTGCCAATGGCCAGGCGGCGAAGGCTGGGGTGGCCTCTCCTTCCCTAACGACCCCCACCCCGTCACCCACCTGTCTAACTTTGGGTTAGGAAGAGGAGCCAGGCGTGAGCTCTGCCGGAGGCGCCGCGTGCGTGGTCCCTGGAGCCACCTAGCGGCGCTTGAGGGCACTGCTCGGAGCCGACGCGCCCCGGGCTGGGCTCCCGCGGAAGGAGCAGCCTGAGATTCTGGGTGCCAGTCGAAGTCCAGCGACCCCTGGACTCAGCATAAGTGACCCAAGGAGTGATGGAAAGATATGCTGAATGTCTAAATCTTTAACAACTCACCGCAATAAAAGACGAGTTTCCCAGAAAGAAGGGATAAGTGTATTCAAGAACTAAGGAGGGATATCCTGAGGGAGATTAATGGTAATTGTGTTCTTTATTGTAGCACGTTTTTAACTATAACCATTCACAGTATTTTATGATCACTCCCTCACTGATCAAGCATCTACAGCAATTTCTGTCAAATAAAAACCTGGCGTTGTACCCTCATCTACCTTATTCACCGCTTTGGCACTACGCACTTCTGGCTTCCCGCAAATCAAGATGACCTGAGAGGGAAGCATTTTGAGTGGATTTGGGACACCCAGGAGCCGTGACCAAAGGCTGTCATGGAAGAACACTCCAGAACTGCGGCAGGAAGAAGCGAGGATGCCAGAACAAGTGTGTTCGAAATGAGCAGGAGGATTCTAACAGGGATCCATGGCGGTGTGTCTTTTACTGTAATAAAAATTTTTTAAATGTAAATATTGATGTTGTTTTGGATTACACAACATGTACAAAGCGTGTGGCTACTTGAATCCAGGTTACAGGTTCTGAGATGACCTCTGCTCCCAGGTTAAGATGAATGGGGTTCAGCTGGGGGCGATGAAGGGTTTGGGGTCCAGCAACATGTGGCAGCCTCTGTTAACATTTCAGGGTGCCATCTTGAGCAAACCCATTGGCTCTCTGCATCAGGGTCACTCCTAAGGCACAGGAGTATGATGTGCTATCTCCCCAGCCCGGAGTGGGGCTGCTCTCATGCTCCAAGAGGAGGGCACTGGGGTGCAGGGAGAAGGTACCTCGCTGCAGGGCAAAGGCAGTAAGTGGCCACAAAACCTGGCTGCTCGCTGGGTCCCAGCCACCTCTGGAGGACACAGGAAGCCATAACACATCCTTGGCTATGCACCTGGGACTGTGGACATCTTGGGGGAAAGGTGATAGGAGCAAAGCTATGTCCCTGCTAGGGCCATGAGCACCCTATTTTCTGCCTCCTGGGTGTGGGCCCTGGCTGCCAGGACAACAATGGAGAGGGGTCACCAGCAGGGACTTAGGTTTGAGAGGTGGCAGGAGGGGCTGGCTGAGCCCCGACAGACAGAGGGAGCTCCCCACCTTCACCTGGGAGGACCCCAGCCCCTCATGGACAGCCACCCTGGCCACCATGAGGTCCTCTGTCCTCCTGGCTCACCTTGTTGGCCATGAAGTCCTATGGAAAAGTGGCACCAAAATGTGGGGTGTGGCTCAACCCCGGAACCATCAGACAGCCAGTTTCCAGGCTCTCAGTGCCCCTCCTGAGCAGATAGGTGGGCAGACAGGACTTCCTTTCTCCAAATCACTATTTCCATCCAAGTGAGTTGCTACTGTCTTAAGAGGTTTGATGCTGGGAGACGTTCAGAGAAGCTGCCGAAGTTCTGTGCACATGCTGACTTCCCTGCTGACCCTTCCTGGGGAAAGCCAAGCTCTGGGAGGGTCAGATGGTCGGAAAGCCCGAGGCAGGAAAGCAGATGGATACTTCTGCTGCCTCTGCTGCCTGATAAACTGGCCAGCAGCTCAGACTGCTGCCTGGCGGAAGACGTGGGCACGGATCTGTCCTGACCCAGGGGTGCTCTGGGCTCCAGGCCCTCGTCTGTCCACGTCCAGTGCTATCTGTCTGTGTGAGACGGCTCACGGCACACTGGGTTAGCATGAAGGATATGGCTGGGAAGCTGGGATTTCCCCACCTGGAGCCCCTGGACATCATGTCCCTCCAGCTGCTGAAGGAACAGACAGTGTCACAGGTTCAGAGAGGAGCCCAAGAGTCTGAGCCAGGCTCCTGAGCTCTGCAGGGCCCAGTCAGCCAAGTGGTCAGCGAAGTGCACTTTACAGCACTGCTGCCCTGGGAGCCACAGGCCTCCTTCTGAGCTAGACTCCTCCTCCCTGAACATCTCAGTGACAGTGATGACTGTCCATTGTCTTCTGCTTCTTGGTGTGAAGAACATGGACTTTTCCCCTTCTGTCAAAGTTTCACTTTTTTCCAGAGCACGCATCCAGCTGACACCCACTCCCAGATCCCGGAACCCAGGAGCAGCTCAGAAGGTATCTGAGACCCCAGACTCCCCCGACCACATTTCCACCTGCAGGCACCTTGAGAAGCCAGAGAGGACAGGAGCAGCAAGTGGGGTCACCAGCACCAATGGATCTGTGCCAGGGCAGGGTTCACCAGGAGCAGAGTCTGGAGTGAGGAGGCTGGCAGCAGAGGGCCAGCTGAACAGCAGGGTGGAGGAGCCCAGGAGGGAGGAGGATGGCGGGAAAGGCACACCTTCCCACCCCTCCCAGCAGTGCCTGCACAGGCCCTGTCCATGGGAGGCTGGGCCAGCACCCGGTGCTCAGTGCCTCTGGAACCTCCTGGACCCAGCTGGGCCCAACGTCCTGAAAGCCACTCAGACCACTTCCACACAGGAAGCATGTCCCCTCCAACAGCGTCCACGCCGAGAAATCTTCCTCCTGGTACAAGATACTCAGAAAACCCCTCCATGCCCTGTGCTGGCAAGATGAGAGCCAGGTGCATTCAAGGCTGAATTCACAGGCTAGAGCGCTGGCCCCACATCATAGGGCAGCGGACTCCCAGGCAGATTTCTGGGACGACAGCCATTTGACTGGGGAAAATAATGTCAAGCAACGTTGCGGGAGACACAAACCCCTGTTGTAGGTTCAGGTCGCAGCCCGCAGCCCTCTTGCTCAGTGGCTGCACATGTCTGCCCCCTGGTGGGAAGATGCTGGTACTGCCACCCTCAAATAAACCAACTTTCTTCCAAACGCTGAGAGAGCTGGTGAGCAGGCCAAAAGGTTCTGTCTAGCTTTACAGGTGCAATAGATCAACCAGCCAGCCAATGGCGCAAGCCAGAGAGGGGGCTCAAATGCATTTCGTGCATGCCGTCACGGTGAGGGCCTCCTGCTTCCATGCAAAACAGAGGCAGAAGTGGGAAGTGACCCAATAAATCGCTTTACAGCTTTCTAAACAGGAGGGTGGCATCCTGGCATCCTTCGCCCTTGGTGCCCCTTCTTCCCAGAGGAGTCTTTTTGCAGAAATATGGCAGCTCCCCTTGCCCAGAGCCCCATGCCCCCAGGAACAGCAAACCCTGTACTCCAGCTCATTTCCACATGGCACACCTGTGACAAAGTCTGAGTACAAGCCAGGCACAGTGAGAGAGTAGCAGACGATCATAAAGTAAAATAGGTGTAGCACCATCCTGTAATAAAAGTTAACTCAGACTTATGAATTATGCACTTCTGGAATTTTCCTTTTGTTATTTTTTGGCCAAGGGTAACTGGGACTGCAGGAAGCAGGCCTTGGGATTGAGGGCATGCCCGGGGTACAGTCCATGATCTCAAGCCAAGACATGGACAAGGAAGAGAGCAAGACTTGGCACTGGGACAGTAGGGGGTCCACGTGACAACAGGCGGCCATGGCAGGGACTGCACAGGAGCCTGAGGGAGGCAGGAGCTGCTGAGGCTGGGACAGGTGTGCAGAGGCCCTGGGATGGTGCACGCGACCCGGCCACAGGAGCCCCAGGAGAAAACCTGCACTGGAGGAGGGGAGGGCCCTGGCGAGCACGGCCCATCACGGCCAGGGGAGCAGGATGCGCTTGGCAGCTGCTCAAATTTAGTTTGCACCTCCTTTGCCAGTGCAGAGGAAAACAAACGACCTGCAAACCGCATGAAAAATGGTGATTCATTACCCCTGATGTGTGATGATGACTTAATTATTTTTCCAACCGGGGAGAGACGCTTTCTGACAGCAGGTGCGAATGAATTCTCCACTGTTTTAAGGAGTGATTGGCCCAGGACAGGCAGAAAACTGGAAACCTAATTAAATCGGGAGCCTCGTGAAATAAATGGAGTGGGGAGTGTTTGTTGCTGCTGACGGTATTAACGCTGATGCTCAAGGAACAGGGGCTCCGGGGCGCCATGGGCCTGGCCTGGGTGCTGGTGTAGAAGGGCCTGGCAAGGGGCGGGTTTCTGTGAGCCACACCCGAGAGGCCCCAGATCTGGACACTGGATGAACTGGAAGTGTGAGGATTTCTGTGCTTGAGGGCGGCAGCACCCCAGCCCCAGGACTCTGCAGTGACGGATGACGTGTGGCTTCCTTAGATCTGACTTTGGCAGAACATCTTTTGGGGTCTGACAACCTCACTGGGGTTTGGTTTGTGCAGCCTCAGTTTCCCTTTGTATACAATGGCCCATGCGCAGCTCCCTATCCTTCAGGACATCATGAGCAGACCCTGAGAAAGCTCAGCAGGCACAGGCCATGCAGAGAAACAATAGAGCTGGCTCCTCAGGACCGCACGGTGGTCAAGGGCTGCCTTAGAGGGCTGACCCTCCCAGGAGGGAGTCCCTTTGTCCCTAGTCATCCCAGAGACCTTGCTGAGGACCATAGCTGGGAAAAGAAGTTGGGCCCTTACGTCACCCGGCAGCCTCAACAGGTCTGCCCTGGCATCAGCAGGGCAGTTTCACTGCTGCTGAGGTCACCTTGCAGGCTTACCTGTCCACAGAATGCCTGTGGCTGGCAAGGCCCACACCTCAGCCTGGCCCTCCGCATCTCTGCACCTGGGCAATCAGGCCCTGGGCAGTCAGGCTGCCATCCTCCAACCACAAACCTACTGCCAGGCTCCAATACTGGTCAAGATGCCTTATTTTTCCAGACTGCTGAGTAGACACCTGGGATTTCTCCTTGAGTGTGACAGCTCTTCATAAACTCCAGGGTCCCTCCCCATAGAAAGTATGGCAGCCAAATGTCTGTGTGTGTTTCCTGCAAAGAGGACAAAGGTGAAGTCATTTGGCACCTGCTCTCTGTTCTGGTCCCTTTGGGAGATGACAGCGGGCTCTCCCACTGTCCAATAAGCCCTGCACCACCAAGGTGCTTGTGAGTTGGTCCCGCCCTCCTTCTCATGTGCAATGGGCCAAGAGCCACTGAGCCTGGGGCCCCACACGAGGCTCTGACTCCAGCCAGAAGATGAGAGCTGTCTGTAGGGTTGGGGAACATGGGGCAGGAGGGTGTCTCAGAATTCCTAAGGAGGGAGATTAGGCGGGCAAGGTAAGAATTAGCTCAAGCCACACCAAGACCAGAACAGGGCCCCTGAGGAGCTGGTAGGAGGACCAGCACACCTTGTTCTCTTCTGCATTGACAGGGTATGAACACTGTCCTGTGCCAGGCCTCGGGCTAGGGTGGGATGAAGACAGACAGTACTGCCCTCCAGGAGCTGAAATCTAGTGGGAGACAGTCCAGACTGGGTGGTCACACCCAAGGTGCCTAGTCCACGTCCCACCTCACCTCCAGGCCCTGCACCTTTGGATACCTCAGCCATCTAGGGCAGCAGGAGGGATGCAGTCTGGGAACAGTGAGAACCATGCTACTGTCCACAAAGGGCCTGGCAGTTGCTGGTCCTCTGCCCAGTAAGAAGGACACACCCTGCACCTAGTGTTGTAAAGGGAAAAGGGTCAAAAACGGGTCCTGTTCTCCCAGTGGTAGTGGGTAGCCAACCCTGCACAACATTAGGACAGGGCACAGGGCACAGTGCCGTGGCCTCTGAGCTGCCCGGGAACTGATGCCCCACCCTGGGCAGGGACCAGGGAGGTGATGTATCTGCACCCCAGGGCAGGTAACTCTACCCTGAGCTGACAGCCAGGGCTTCATCATTCCTGCAGATGACAGGTGTGGAGAGACCCAGCTGGGGCACACACTCTGGCCAGGCCCGCAGGTGGCTGGCTACAGGGGTGCCCTTTACCTACCTTCACCCAGGGGCCCTGGGTTCAGCCCTAAGGGTGGAGAGCCAGGCAATGCAGCATCTCCCACAGCAACTCCAGACTTCACTAGGACACCTGCTCTCTTCCCTTTCCTCTTGCCCCTGCCACCCTCCAACTTCAGCTGCATGAGAAGGAGGCACCAGGGATACCAGCAGCATCCCCTGAACACAGTGCCCTGGAGCTGCACTGCTCCCCAGGACTGGCCCTCCTCTCTCCACAATCTTGGCCTCCCCACATCCCCGGTGTCTGTCCCTGTGGCACTTCCAACCTCTGTGCGCTGTCCCTTGCTCAGCAGGCAGAATCCCAAGCCAGTCCCGGTGCCCACATCTCCAAGATGTCCCACCCCACATGCACATCTGGGCACCTCCCAGGGATCTTCAGGCTGAACGGATAACAAGACAAGAACATGCAGTCCGCCTGATGTCCCCATCAGCCAGCCCAACCGCATGGCACCCTGTGTGGGGCGAGCTGGTCCTTCTCGGAGCTGGGGCTCATTGCCACCGCCCATCACCTCCAGAGACACTGTACTGTAGGGCGTCTTTCCAGGAAAGAGCAAGACTCTAAGTGGAGCTTCTATCGAGTGCAGAAACTGGAACCCTGTGCTTTCCACTGTCACAAAGCAGGAAAATCGTAAACAGAACCAGTATTTATTGGGAACCATCTAGACCAAAAGCCACCAACCCCGCTTTCAGTTCACAGGGCCTACTTCAGGCAGCCAGGCCTTGCTGGCCCAGGTTCTGCAGGCGCCTCCTGTGTGCAGAGCCAGCCAGCCCGGGCCGGGCCAGGTCCCTCCTCAGCCAGCTGCAGCCTCCCTCCCAGGTCTCCACTTAGGCCTCTTTGGGCCCAGACCTGCCCTCCTGGCATGTGTGTGTGTGTGTGTGTGTGTGTGTGTGTGTGTGTGTGTGTGTGTGTGTGAGTGAAATCCCACCACTGCCCATGAAGGACCAGGGTCTCACTGTCATGCCCTGCCACTCTCCACGGCTGGACATGCAGCACCCAGCCACCCTCTCATTCATTGCAGTGAAGCTACAGCATGCCCACTCCGCACCAGGCTGTGAGAAGTCATACCCTGGACTTAGTGATACTTGGTATGTTTGCAGATGAATGCACACTCACACTGGGGCCAACAAAATGAGAAGTATGTTGGTGTGCACATGTGATATGTATAAATCATGGGGTTATGTGCAAGGATTGAGTATGGACATGTGTACATGATATACATGTACACATGTGGTACATGAGCATTTGTTGTGTAAACATGCATGTGTGTACATGTGAATGTGTCATGTGTGTGGCTGTGAGGTATACACATGTGTATGTGTATGAATGCAGGCACACAGGTATGTATGCTGCATAGATCTGCTTGTGTGTGGTGTGTGCGCATGTCTGTGCTACGGCTCTGTGGAGCCCCTTGTCACCCTGGGACCCCAGAGCTGCTGGCCAGAGGACAAGAGGACCAGGCCACCCACTGTCTTTTCCAGCCTCACCTGAGAGGTGAGGAGACCCCAGCAAGTCCCCAAGGCTCTGCTCTGTGCACAGAGGGGGTGGGGAGAGGGAGCTGCCTGGAAGTGCCACCTGCAGAAGGACTGGGAGGAGGTTGAGGGACCTAGAAGCTCCTGGACCTGCTGTGCCAGCCTGAAGGGCTGCAGGGCCGTCCACCCTCCTCGGCCACCCACCCTGTTTCTGAGCAAGGAGCTTCCCTTGGTAGCAGAGCTGTGCACCCTCCACTGTGTCAGCCTGGACTCCAGGGTGCCCACCAGGAAGGTGTGGCCCTGGCATAGGTGCCAGGCCTCTTTTATGTGTGCACACGTGTACACACACACTTATGTGCTCATACCCTCACACGCCACACATGTTCACATGCACACACACCCCACACACACATTCGTGTCTCTCCAGGAGGGGGATGGGCTGTGGGGGACATGCTGGATACTGTGGGTACAGGCGCAGGGCGCAGGTGTCTTGCAAGCAGCCAGGCACACCTGATCCAGACACAGGTCAGTGGCAACGCCCTCCCTTCCTGGCAGTGGGTGGCATTGGTGGCAGGTTTTTACCATGAGTGTGTAAAGCAACAGCCAAAGCTGGTGGATAAAGCTTGAAGCACTGCTCAAGTGGGCCACAGCCAGAGACCTTACTTTGCAGGTCTCCACTTGGGCGATGGGCACAGTGGAGGATGCAGGCACCTGTCCACCTGCCTGGGCCGTCCTTGCAGGCCTGGCCAGTGTCCAGGGGCATTGGTTTCTATGGGGCAGATGGCTGCCATCCCATCTGTGCCTCAGCTGGCAGCCCGGGTTCTGTGCCCAGCCACCCCCACCTGCCTGGCACAGGTGGGAGTTGGGACGACAGGGGTCTGCCCAGCTGCCCTGTGCAGGTGGCATGGGACTCTGGGGGTAGATGCAGTGGGCACAGGGACATAGCACTGCCCTTGCAGGAATGGGGACAGGGCAGAGTAGAGCCAGCAGGTTTTGGGGAGCTGGAAGGAAGCCTCCCCAAGGTCCTGCGGGCCTCACTAGAGCTCTTCTGCCAGGGGCTGGCTAGGCCTGCGAAGGACCCAGGCAGTGTCCTCAAGGCCTCCCTGCGTTCCCTAAAGAGTCCTCACTCTTGTCCATGTCAGGGACTCGCTGGCAGCATTTTCTAATAAAATGCAAATCAGCAATTGCCTTGGTATAGATGAAAAAAATCACTGTAAACAAAATCTCTGTCACCATGGAGACCATTAAAAATAGACTGCCCACTCTCCCCCTTCTTGCTGGGTAATGCGCAGCTGAGTTCCTTCACACCACATTATTATTACTTTTTAATTATGAATAATTTCCTCCTTTCCATAGGAAGATGGATTAACACATGGAAGTTTCCAAAGGAAGCCCCTCAGGATGGCCTTCAGTCTGCACATGCGGGTGTCCCCTATTCATGCCACAGGCGAAGGCCCAGGGTTAACCCGGGTCTACATGCTCTCCCTGTACCATCCGCTTCCCTGGCCATCGGTCAGCCTGTCTGTCTGCCTCTCTGTCCACCTGCCTGCCGCCCAGGTTCAGGCTGTGATTCCAAGAGCACAGAGACAGGCCAGGAAGGAGAAGAGCTCCCTATGGCACTGTGGAACTGCTGTGGGAGGAGGCAAGGCCTCGCAAGGCTCGCTAGGAAAGAGTGCAAAGAAGGGTCTGCACCTGTGGTCCTACCAGCTCAGCCAGAGCAGACCCTGGAAAAGTGATGATGGGTTTGGCGGGTCCTTGGCAACATCTGTCCACACGACTGAGGCAGCTGCTGATTATCTGTAGCTAGAAGGAGCTGTCCAGCCAGTGGCGCTGGGCTGGGCCAACATCAGCCTTGGACTTGGCAGGTGGAGCCAGAGCCACAGAAGAGGCCATTCCAGCCTAGCCCATGTCCTGCAAGTGCTCATGACCAGAGGACCAAGCTGCCAATACACACACCTATGTGCCGGGAAGGTGGGGAGTACATGAAAGAGGAGAATCCACACTGCCTCACAGACCATGCTTCCGTGCTAGAGTTCCAGTACACCCATGCCACCTGGGGCTCAGAGGGTCACCTCACCTGCATACACTGTCAGCACCAAGGTGGCCTGGCTGGAGCCCAGCAGAGCATTTCAGATCCGTGCTTTGTCTTATGTCCAGATGGGTCCCTGGGATAGGGAATGGCAGGACAGGGGCTGCTCTTGGCTGGCCTTACACAATCACCACAAGCCTGGGTGCCAAGTATTCCAAGGCCCCACTTGTGCTCCTTGAGACATTCAAGGGCATGGGCAGAGTGAGGCAGAGGAGCCGGCCCAGGGTACTGCACAGCTTTGAGGCTGACCCAGCTGTTGTTGAGGGCCCCAGAAGGTTTTGTTCTCTGACATTTCAGTGCAAAGGATGCCAATGGTGAAAGAAGGGCTCTCCTTGTGTGCGCCACCTCCAGTTTTCCACAGCCACACTGTGGCTCCCTGGGGTCATCAGGCTGAGCAGCAGGACAACCAGGAGCCGGTGGTCTCACAATGGAGGTTAGTATAGACTAGGCGTACACAAGGCAGTCCTTGGGGGGCCAGGGCCAGGTGTGGACTTTGCTGCTCATCTTTGCTTTAATGGGGGCAGCGAGCCAGGGGGAGGAAGACAGAGGCGCTGTGGCTGTGCCAGGAGGGTGAGGAGAGGAACAGGCCACAGAGGTCTCTCAGAGCATGCCCCTCAGATGCAGATGCTCCCATAGGCATGGAAACTGCTGCCCTCTGTGCCTCCTCTGCCTCTTCACCTCCGGCACTTGTCAGGGTCCTTCCAGTGCCTCTGGGGATGGCAGAGCAATGCAGGTCACAGCACCCGCCCAGGCCCATAGTGCCAGCTGCTGATCAAGGCTCAGCTCACCTGGGAGGACCAAGGAGCAGCTTGGGTCCCACCTGAAAGTAACCGCCTGCAGCGTCTGAAACCCTCAGGTAGGATGTAGAACCTGGGCAGGCTCACTCAGTCTCCTGGCCGGCTATGCCAGGTCTGGAGCCCCACAAGGCACCCCTTCCTGTTCTGCCTACTATCTGGCCCACAGGTGTCCCATCCCTGGCCAAGGCAGGCCCTGCATCTCTCCTGTCACACAAGATTGGCATCCAGGAGAGGGCCCTGGTGGGACCGCTGGTTTCAGAACCCTGGACAGCAGCACAGCCCCACAGGAGACCCTTGTAATGGGACAACTGGGGCCTGAGAGGGAGCCAGCCCCTCCTCCTGGTAGGGGAGAGAACCTGCTGGGAGAGAGAAGAGCCTGCTGGGGGAGAGAAGCCACAGGCACAGCACAGCCTGTCCTCCTGTCCTGTGGGAGGGGTCTGGTTCAGATTTCAGAAGCCCTGGAGCCTGTTGGCCTGGAGGCCGACCCTGGGCATGAAAGCAGAGCTGTCTGAATACACAGGAGAAGCTGGCACCATGAAAGTCTGGCAAAGACTGGACCACAGGATATGCCGCCCTCCTGTTGGTCACACCTGGCCACCAGGTTATCTCACCCCTGGCTGGCAGGACACACCATCCTTGCTGTGGGATCTGCCATGAATCTCAAGCTTGCCTGGGATGCCCCCAGCCCAGCATGGCATTAGCCTGGCTCCCAGGAAAAAGGCAGGAGGTGGACACCTTCCCCACCAGCCCTGCTCCTGCCTCTGCAGGAGCGGCTGCCTCCCTCTTGGCAGAGGAGAAAGATAGCCAGGTGCTTGGCTAAGGGGAAGGGGAAGAGCAAGTGGGGATCCGGCACACTGCTCTCGAGGGGAGAGGAGGAGAGGGCAAGCAGACAGAGGCCCTGGGGATCGGAGCTCAGGCCTCCGTGTCCACCAGCCCTGTTAGAGCAGAAGGAGCCTGAGCCCGCCCAGGGCACCTCCGCGGCTGCTCTCCTCCTGGAGGATGTGACAAGATGTACCCAGCCCAGTGGAGAGACCTCCAGAACCCTGGCTCATCCCTAGGTGTGGAAAGCAGGTGTCACCAAAGCCTGTCTTGGAGCCCACCCAGCCAGGGAAACTCCAGACAAATCCAGTGGACTGGTTCATGCCATCTGGGTCACTGATGTGAAATCACACAAGACGATGGGTGGGGCAGTTGAGGACACGAAGAAACTGAAACCTCACTCACTGGTGACATGCGAGCTGGTGCTGCCATTCTGGAAACAACATGGTGACTCCTCAGAGCTGCCATGTGACCAGCAGCCACTTCTGAACATAAACCTGGAGAGCAAAAGCAGGGACATGAAGAGCTATGTGTGCTGCATTCACAGCAGTATAACTCACTGCAGCCCCAAAGTGGAAACAGCCCAGAATCCACTGACAGGTAAAGAGAGCAGCAAAATGCAGTATGTCCATTCCCTGAAATATTACTTGGCCCTAAAAAGGAAGTTCTACAGGGAGTGAAACAGAACACAAAAAGACAAGCACAGGATGATTCCTCTTATGAGGTTTCTAGAGGAGTCAAATCATAGTCAAAGAAAGAAGAACCGGGATGGGGCCCTGGAGTGGGGCTAGAAGTGAGTTATTGCTTTGGCAGGATAAGGAAGGTCCAGAGAGATGGTGGTGATAAGAGCATAGCAGCGTGCATGTGCTGAGTGCTGAGTCCTGCCTCACACCCACCAACTCACAGACACACACACACATGTACACACACGAGCTTCATGTCAGATTCTGACCACGTTCTTTCTACAACCACGAGATAACACTCAGACTGCAGTAAGCCAGGCTTACTTGCACCAGCAACACTCTCTTGCCTCAGTCCTGCCCTGAGGAGCAGGCTTGCAGGGCACATGTACCCTGACCACATACCAGCGGGGCTGGGCAGCTGCTGTGTGATAACAGGCAGGCGGTGGGGCAGGCACTTCAGCAGGGCCAACATGGCAGGTCCAAAGGAGAGAGCCCATTTCTCTGTGCTAACTTGGATTGGGTCACAACCCAGCTACAAATGCATCCTTATTTAATTTACAGCAATTATACTCACATTCTACTAGACAAATAGATTTTACAAGCCCTCGGTTAAATGTGGATAATTACGGCTGCTGGTGTCAAGGGAGCATATCGGCTGACACCAGAGAAAAATTGTGTCCCAAGTCCTCCCAACTCTGGGAATTAGCAAAGGATCCCCAAAGCTGTGGACCAATTCCCCCTGACTTCATCCCCATGCTATTTCTCTCCCTGTCAGTGTGCTGCTCTGCCACACGTGTGCATACATGTGTGAATGTTTCTGGCACATGTTTCTGTGAACAGCTCTGTCACCTCAGCTGCCTACTGAGACACTGCCCCTCCCAGCCCATCCCTGAGTCCAGATCAGCCCAGCCTGCACCTGGAACCATCTGTGGTGAGAGCAGCCATGTGTGAGTCCCTAAAGCACAGAACACCAGCACCAGCCACAACTACCCACCCTGTGCCAACCTTCCTTGCCAGAACAGCCATCATCAAGCTGAGGACATGCTGAAGCCCCTGCATGGCCACGACCCACATGTCTACAAAGGTAGGAGGTCAGAGCAGAACTTCAGAAAGGCAGAGCCAGCAAGGAGGGGTGGCCAGCGCTGAGAGGACTGCCCGTGTGTGCCCATGACCATGTGTGCACGTGTACACGTGTGTGTGGAATCCTGAGGTGCTCTGGGGCCATGTTGTATGCAATTGCATGCAACCCTGCCACTTTTAAATAATGTGGTCTTGGGGAAGCCCCTAACCTCTGGACCTCAGTGTCTTCACCTGGGGGAGGTGACATTTCTGCTGCAGGCCCCTTACAGCAGGGACAAACAGGCGACCCTGAAGCCCAAGGACATCACCGGAACTGCTGCCCTGTAGGCGTTCTGGTTATGGCATCTTGGCACTCTTTCCTTTAGTGGAATCAGGAAGGTACCAGGTGGTTAGCAGGTGCATCTCTTTTTAGGCAAATCTGATGTTTAAAAAACACAAATAGGCTGATGAGTCACTTCCCAAAGGTCCTCCTCATGTGGAAACGGAAAGTTTCTGAGTGCGTTTCAAAGACTTTGCTGCTCACGGGGATGCTTGTGTACTGCCAGTTCCTCAGGGCAGGTGGCTGCAGCCACCAGGGACTCCTGGCCAGCACAGCCTCCCAAAGGGGAGCATGGAAAGGAGGCAAGTGGGCATCCCCAGGGAACTGTCAGGGCCACATGTGTCCACCATCAGGGCCACATTCAGGACATAGGACAGTGCTGCCCGTTTCCCAGGAATCCCCAGGAGACACCCACCCTGTCACTTCCTGCCCTGCTGAGCTTCCTCCTTGGCTAACTTGAGCTCTCTCCATGGTAAGCAGCCCCAGGAGCACAGAGCCTACTGAGCCCCAGAGCCTCCTGAGCTCTGCACCCCTCAGTGAGTCACCGAAGTTGGGATGGCCTGGGAGCCTCTGAGCTGGACGCAGTGTCAGGAGTGGATGGCCTCTCGTGGGCAGTTCCTATTCATGTAGGAGGAGGCTCACCCCACCCACAGCCACGGCCGCCTGCCCTCCACCACCACAGCACTTCCCAGCCCTCCTCTGAACAAAGCAAGGGAAACAGCCCCGGAGGGAAGGAGAGGACAGGTCTTCCTGGACACGAAGCCTAGTCTCCAACTGCACACACTGGGCATAGGTGATAGGGCAGGTCAGTAGGAAGTTGGGGACATAGGAATGTGAGCCCATCAGTTCAGCCCACGGCCCCCCAAGGTACATCTAAGGTGGTTCCCCCCAGGACCCAGTGAGACATGTCAGCCCAGGCAGGTCAGTGCACTCTCTCCTCCCACAGGGCGGGCAGACAGCAGAGCGGGCAGAGAAGACCTCTGACCCACAGGCCAGCACCCCAGCCCCACCCAGTGCCCCAATTTCTCTTTCTGGGCGCTGGCTCACATTCCCAACTGCAGAGACTCCAGGTACCCTTTCCTACCCCTTCAGGCAGGGCCAGGATGTGAAAACCTAAGGAGGCAGGAGGAAGGATTCTTTTCTCAATGTGGTAGTGGGAGCATGCCTTACAGCCTCCTTCCCACAGCCGCTGCCATCTGGAAGGCAAAGCTGAGGCCCAGCAGATGCTGCCCGAACCTTCCTCTCCTCAGTTCCCCTCCATGGCCTTTGGGAGGAGGGAAGGGTTATTGCTGTCCCAGCCCCATTCCTGCCAAGGCCATGGCTATCACACAGAGGCCATGGCCACCTCTGCATCTACGCAGCTCAACTGTGTCCAGAGGGCTTAATGCAAACTCCAAGTTGCACCAGGAGGGGAACCTACTGCCTTTGTGGGTGCAGGACAGGGTGTCCACAGAGGGAGCAGGAAAGAGGAGACAGGAGGGGCCAATTCATTCCAGGAGAGCAGGACTGGGGCCCTAGGGTCCAGGGGAAGCAGGCAGCTGGAAGAGAGGAGAACGCAGACTGCTTTGCAGAGGAAGGTGAGGACAGGTAGCAGGAAGCCCTGTGCCACCATGGCTGCCTTCTTCCCCTTAGAAAATCAGTGAACCACCCTGCTGCCGACTGAGCCTAAGAGCCCAGCCATTGCACACGTGTTTGATACCTTGGCCACCTTGCACGGTGTACATTGACCTTTCCCACATCTCTGGGCACTGCCCTCTGCCAGGCAGGTGGTGCTAGGCTGGCAGGAAGCCCAGGACCTCATCACCTGCTCCTCTGATAGCTGCAGGGCCATCTGGCTCCTGCCCAGGGTTTCCTGCCTAGGCAGGCAAAGAGCCCCCAGGGTCCTGCAAAGACAAGCCTGGACCAATCTTTGATTGCAAGCTTTCACCCTGACTTGTGCACCCTGACCCAACCTGGGTGCCCAGCAGGGAACCCTGAGTTTCCACTCTTCTTATTTCATCACTGTCTGCCATGGACAGTCACCCTCCCCCTGACACACACATCATACACTGGAGCCCTCAGCTTCTAGTGTAACGATTTGGAGATGGAGGTTCAAGAAGTCGCTAAGATTAAATGGATCCTGAAGGTGGGGCTCTCCTCTGAGAGGACTAGTGTCCTGTCTCTCCCTGTCCAAGTGCACAGAGCAAGGCCTTGTGAGGGGACCGCAAGGAAGCAGCCATCTGCAAACCAGACACGAATTTGCCAGCAGCTTGATATTGGGTCCAAGTGCCACACATGCTGCTCACTGCCCACTTTCTGCCTGCAGACTGGATCTTTCCCCACACACCAGAACTGTGGGTCCAGAGGCTGGCTGGCTGTACCCAACACTAAGCTCCCCAACTTCTCTCTCTTCCCCATGGAAACCGTCTCTCTTTCTTGGGTGAAAGCTCTTGGCACTGTTCTGGATTCCTCGAGTGTTCCCACCCACGTCCCATCCACTAGGACATCCTGTTGATTCTGCCTGTGGTGCTGGTCCAGAATCCCCCACGCTGCACTCGGCCCCTCTCCCACAGCAGTGCCATCCCCTCCCCAGGATGATGGTGTCTCAGCTCCCTGCATCCAGAGGGGAGCCCTCAGGATGGGAGCTGTTCCTGCAGCTATGCTCAGGGCAGGGGTGGCCCTCCTTCATGTTCTCTCCAGTCACCCCTTGGTAGGTGGACATGCAGCCCGTCCCTCATCCTGCCTGTTTTGCTGGGAACACCTGCTACCCTTTCACCCAGCAGCACAGATCTCAAGGAAGACACAGTTCTGTCTTCTCCACGAGGATAGACACATTGGTCCAGTACTAAAGTCTGAGCCCACATTCAGTTCTGTATGTTACTGTCCAACAAATGGACAAAGGAGTCACTCTCTCCACTAGCAGAGCTAGTGGGGCAGCAGCTGACTTCTCCAGCAGTGCACAAGGCTTGTGGCGATCCAGCCCTGGACACCCTCGGCTTCGCCCTTTCCCTGCTCACCTTGCCACACTGAACTGCACTGAAGCCATAGTGTGCTGCATCCCCACAACCCCAGACCTTTGCACCTGCTCCTCTGTACCCGGCAGCCGGGGTCCTGCTCTCTGGTGCCCTTTGGCCCTGTAGTCTTGGACTTCTTGACCCACTGAGGTCTGTGGGGGCTTTCACCCCATCACACGGCATTGTGCAGCCCATGGCCAGCCCATCTCTCCAGACCACAGGCCAGGATTCAGCTTTTGCTCCCCAGGCAGAAGCCTCCACTCATTTTGCTTTTGATGAAGGATCAACGGGGGCTTTTAGGCAGGCAGCCAGGAACCAGAGTCCACTGGGGCCTCTGCCTGCTCCTAGGAAACACTTCCTTGCACTGCACTGATGCTGGGATGGGCAAGGGGCCAGGGAGCCCAGGCCCTGCAAGAAGCCAGGGCTGGGTAGCAAAGAGCGGCACCTATGCTGCAATGCTGCCCCATGGTCCCTACCTGGGCTCTGGGTGCTCGGCAGCCACGGGCCTGCTGGCCACACTCTCGGAGAGCCCCTGAGTCACTTTCCCTCTCAGAGATTCCCAGTGCGCATGGTTTCATAAAGAGCTTCAGAGAGGGCACACAAAGCCTGCTGAGTCAGCGTAGCCAGGCGTTTCTTGTGTTCATAATGCAGCCCTTCTTGACTCGCAAGAACTGCCTTAGGGGCACGCGAGGGCTGCAGGTGCCAAGAGCATCAAGGGGACAGTCACAGGTTCACCAACTCCCACAGGGCACACTTACACAGACATGCATGCATACGTACAAACACACATGTTCCTACATGCACATGTGTGCATGCATGGACATAAGCACACGCACACAGACACATTTCCTTGAAGATGCTTTTCCTCCAAGTGCACCTTTTATAGAGACAGCTGTTGGCAGGACCAAGGCCCCAGCAGATGGTGCTCAGCCTGCAGGTTCTGGCTGACACTTCACCCTGATGTGATTGCCGCAAATTCACTGTGTCAGGCAGGATCTCTAATGGCCTCCCTCCCACCCCTCCTCCTATTAGACTGGGTGTCTGGGTTCCTTTCCTCTCAGCCTGGACAAGGTGACCGCAGGACAGTGACCAGGTAACATGCCTGCCTGCTGGGATGCCTGCCTCCCTCCCTGCCTCTCTTTTCCTCTCTCCTCTCCTGTTCTGTCCTTTCCAGCACGACACTCGGGGCTCTTCCTGCCTTCTCTGCCTCTAGCAGGTGCTGGGTCTACCAAGGAGGATCATGGGCCCAGGACAAGCCCACAGTCGCACCTTGGGCCACAAAGACACCCACACTGGTAAGAGTATGTGTGGGGAGGATGGCTGGCTGCAGAGACAAGCCCCACCCTCCCGAAGCAAGCACTCCACTTGTAGCAGCCCCTTTCCCCAGGGAAGAAGTGTCCTGTACACAGCACCACAACAATGCTGCCCCAAGCACCCAGAGCCCTGTCCACTTTCCTGCACTGGCTTGAGACCCACCTCCTTTGTAAAAAGCCCCACACAGGAAGCTTCTCTGAAAGTCACTCACCAGAGACACTTTTCTCATCAGGACCTGCAGTGGCACTCCCCGTGACAAGTGATGTCCCCTTCCAGTCCAGGAAAAGGAGCAAGTGACACTTCTCACTCATCCCAGCACCTTGCCTAGAGCTGGGGGACCCAGGTGCTGTTTGTCCTGTCAGCTCTCCAGAGTGCCCAGCCAGCACTCCTGCCCCTGCCTGTCCCCAGCCGATCCCATCTTTCTCCCTCCAGTGACTCTCCCCTATCACTGCTGATGCTCACAGCTCCTCTGCCCAAACAGCCACTGGTCCACATGCCCATCTATGCACACTAGTACACTAGCACAAATGACCCCTGAGTGTGAGCTCTCAGCAGCCTCTGTCCATCAGAGGTGTTAATGTGGCTGTCAGGGCACACACATCTGGAGTGCCAGGCGGCCCTTGCTCCAGCTCGTCTGTCCCTACAGCCTGTAATCCCAGGGTGTTTTCTTCATTTGGGAGGAAGAGGGTGGTTTGAAGATCAGACACAGACTCTGTTCCATAGACTCGATTCTGCTCATCCTGTGTATGGCTCCTTGACCTTGACCTGGGAGCTTTGTAGTCTGAGAATCAGACAGGAAGTGGGGGACAAAGGATGTGGCACACCAGAGATTCTGAACAGGAGGCTACCTGAGGCATGGGGTCACAGGGCTTCCCCCAGCCCCACACATGCCGACCCAGCTCCATGACAGTGGGCTTTGCACACTGCCCCCTGCAAAGCCCAGCCTTGGCTTTAAAACAGTTCCACAGAAACAGTGTTTGATCTCAACAATAGCCTGGCCACTGGAGATGGCTGTTTTCACAAGAGTAGGAGGGGATTTTGGCAAGGAAGTCTGTCTGAAACAACTTTAAAAAATCTCAAACATAGAAAAGATACGAAATATGGACCCAAGTATATTAGCCTAAAAATCCTGAATACACCAACCAATAGGAAAACCATCTCTACACTTGAAGAATCTCCCAAGCACATGGTTCATTTAACTGTCCTCTTTAGGGGCCTATTAATCAGAAAGGTGGTTTCAAAATCCAATGTTTTTAGAAGTATTTTTGTACTGAGAATAAAGCAGAAATATGACAGAACCTATACTGTGCTCAAAAAACATGATTTTCATCTGCCACCAGACATTCACAGGTCATGGGGTATGAGGCCCGTGACCTCACAGGTCACAGGGTATGAGGCCAAGAGCCATGTGCAGTACCCAGGCAAAGCACCAGCTCAGACTGCTGCCTGGAGCCATCAGTCTGGGGACAATGACTTCACCACAAGTGTGTGACAGGTGCTGCAGATGGGAAATCTGTGGAACTGCAGCCCAAAGGTCCACTGGGAGCTCCCCAGGTCAGATGGGAGAACAGATCTTCACAGTAGAGGCCAAACATCTTGGGTCCAACTTGATGCCAACACCGTGACAGGACCCCAGAGCCCCACTGACTTTGTAAGGGGTGTACAACAGATGCACACGAAGCCCAAAGCCCCTCCCACCACAGCAGTAACTACACACTGCAAAGTCACTTTAAACACCACACTTCTGTGGGAAACAAAGTGTCAGGTTCCTACAGCCTCTGGTCCTGTTCATCAACCCATCCATCCACTGCCATTGGAACCATTTTAAGTGGACAGTCGAGTAAGTTCGAGTTTATTCACACTGCTATGCCATCTTCACACCATGCATCTTCAAAATTTCTCAGGCCCATACTAAACAACCCCTTGCCCTCTCCTTCCCAGCCCTGGGGAACAGCCCCCACTCTTCTCTAAGGGACCTCAGGCGCTGATTGTACAGTTTTCAATGCTTTCTGAGTAGGTCTTTTATGGAGCACAACATCCTCAAAGTTCAAGTATGTTGTATTCCACACTGTGGACCAGCCATCCATATCTTGCTCATGCAGTCATCTGTCTGTGGGCACAGGGGTGGCACCCATGTTTTAGCTATGGAGAATACTGCTGCCAGAGACCCTGCTCCTGGCCCTTCTAAGGGTACACCCAACAGTGGATGGCTGGTAGAGTCTTATTTTCCTCCACAGAAACAAACAAGCATCTATGTGGACTTCTGCCTCCTGGCCCAGGCTGCAAAAGCCACTTGGCTCCCACAGGAGCTAATAATATATGCGTCAGACATCTAGAGTGGTGAGCAGTCTGGAAACGTCTGCTTGTCCATTGGAAGCTAGTGTTCATTTTTTAATGGCCATTAATGGCCTTTTATTCATGCACAACCTGTTCTATTAAAAAATTACCTTATTTGTTTGAAGTGGAAATAGAGGACAATTAATTAATTTGTTAATTATTCTTTTCCCCTTCCCAAGCCTGCTGGTATCAAAGGACCTGGGAAGGGATGTGAGGGGAACAGGTTCCTTTACTGATGAGAAACCAGGGAGATGCCCTAAGGCAAAGAAGGGAGGGATGATGTGGTTTAAGTTTTCAAAAGATGATCTAATTGGAATGTTCCTAGGAACTTGATGGATGCCTCTTGCTAACACAGTGGGTCTGCAGAACAAGCAGTGGTATGTGAGCCTGGGTCCTCAGATGGAGCTCTGTGCTTAACTCAGAGGTGAGTTACAAATGTTCTCAAGTACAATGCTCACAACACCCTTGCTTTCTCGACTTCCTCTCTTGCTCCCTGCACTCCAGCATTAATTAACTAGCCTGGTTCTCCTCCTAACCAGCACAGACTCCAAGTGCCTATACAGAAGACATTCTTTGTCCCACTGGAGTAGGGGAGACCAGCAAGTTTGTCTGTGTTGCCAGTGGGACAAGATGTTTCTTCAGAAAAACAGCTTTCTGTCACTGTGACAAAATACTGGACATAATCAAACTGTAAGGAAGAAAGGTTTATTTGTCCACATAGTCTTGAAGTTCAGTCACTTGGCTTTGTGGTACAGCACAGGGTGGAGGAAGTATTTTCATTTTGTGGCAGTGGAGAAGTAAAGTCCCCACCCACAATGACTTACCTCCTCCCATCAGGCCCTGCCGCCTAAAGGTTTAAACACCTCCCAGTGGCACCAAACTGAGGACCAAGGTTTTAACACATGGCCTTTGTCATCTTAAATCTGAACTATAGCGGACACTCATCCCTGACAGGATTGGAGTAAAGGGATCTGGTACAACCAACAAAGCTGTGGGATTACCTTCATTTCACTTTTTGTTCCTTTTGTACCCTGACAGCACCTGCCAATGCCTCTGGGCCAGGGCTCCTTTGTCACATTCTCACCCTTGTCCCAGCACCCTGGGTTTTGGGCCAATTATCCTAGAGTGTGCAGGGGTGAGACCCCAACTGTCCCACTGCTGTCATGGGGCTTTGCAGCTCCTTTACAGGGCCAGCAAGTGTCACTCCACTCAGCACTGGCTTATAAGATGCTTGCTCCCACCAGTGAGTAGATGTCAGCAGAAGTTGGAGGGGACACTGAGTGTTTATGCAGGGGCCCAGCCTCCAGTGCCTCTGCCCTGGGAGCTATAGCTCTTCCTGCAATCACAAGAATCCCACATGAGCCAGCCCCAAGCAAGGAGTCATTCCCAACCAACCTACAGCTCAGAGAGGTGGCATCCAACACACCCCAGATCAGCCACTACCCCACTGACCTACAGACCCACAAGCAAAATTGATTCGTCCTTGTCACTCTCTTAGGAGAGTGATATAATGTTACAATGATCACCGAGTTGGCGAACCAGTGCTTCCAAGAAAACACAGAGCTAAGTCCCTGTAAGCCTTGTGCCATGGCAGTTTTATTAATCAGTCAATACATAGATTGTTTTCACAATGCTTCTGTTTAGAGACAGTTTATTTGATATCCACAGTCAGTTTGATAATAGTGAACTCACAGCTAACAGCACTATGCATCACACACTATACAATGCTTCTCTGACACACCCATTTGTACCATCACATCATAGCCTCCTCATGTATAGAAACATGAGACAGACCTACTTAACACACTGCACTTGGGGCTATTCAAAATAGCGGACCTGTCAGAGAAAAGCACAAAAATATGAAAGATGCAGCAATGAACAGATCTCTGAGATGACACCTGTCTCATATGAGAACCCAGAGAGGAAGGCAGAGGGGTGCCTTGTCTGACCTCACTTGGGAACAGGTACAACACGAGACTCAAATTTTGTGGCACTTTGGACAGATCCACAAGTGACCACAAGAGACCACTGGTCCTGACCCCAGGATCACGAACAAACTTTAGCAAGCAGAAGAATTTGCAAAAGGAGACTCCATGAGTATGAGAATCAAACAAATGTTTGAAGCCACTGACTTCCAGGGAAGTTGGCTACCTAGCAAGAACTCTTTGCTACAAATGATGAGGCTGTGGGGGACTCATGTGTGAAGTGGGAAAGCCTGGAACTGTTGAACCACTGGACAGGCTGAAGGACACAGAGTATGTCAGGAGAGCACAGTTCACCTGGCCCCTCTGGCCGTCTTGCCTCCCTGCCCTGTGTGCTCCATTGGCCCTGTTCTCAGGCAGACCCCAGCAGGCAAAGGATGTGGAAAGGTGCTCCTCCTGTCCTCAGGGGTTTCCAGCTTCCTCTGTGTTGCCTAGACAACTAGACAGGGAATTCAGTGGCTGCCATCCCACGCATCAGCTCAGAGAGCTGGGAGTGGGATTTGGGACCAGAGAGCAGGGAGTGGGGATCACACCATTATCCCTGTCAGGTCTCCTTTGAGGGAACACACCCAGTCTTCCTCACTCAGGGTTGATCTGCCTGCACAACACAAACGTCTCCGCATGAGACAGTGGGGGAAAGGCTTCCTGCCATAAAAAAACAGACTGCAGAACCATGTTAATTTCCTGAGGATACAAAATCAGAAGCACAAAAAATCCCTTCAGGAATGACCCACAGGCCCTGAGAGACAGGGGCGGTGAAGGATGCAGCCTGCAGACCAGCTCTCAAGAAACTAATAGTCAGCCACCTTGGGACTAGCACCCCAGGGTCACATTATCCACAAGGTCTGGGTCATGTGAAATAGGAATGACGCAGCAAACCCAGGTGTCTGCAGCATCCAGGCTTAGTCGACTGGTTCTGCACAGAACAAAGCAGCACAGATGATTCTCTGCCTTACATAAGAAAGCACAGATCCAACTTCTGCTGCTCCAGCTCCATGTGAATCTGGGTTGCTAGGAACCGCTGTACTACTAAGGTACACTGACGGGGACAGAGTTTTCCTTGGAGCCCGGCATGGAGGCTGGGGAAAGAGGGATCAAGTAATAGTTGAGTGTGGCTGGGACAGAGAAAGCAGTCAAAGTCCCAGAGCATGGCTCTCCACACTTCAAACAGGTTCTTATCCAACCAAGTGAGGCCTGTGAGATCTAAGCCAAAGTTCTGTGGGTCTATGTAAAAAATAAAGACAAAAAAAATCCCTCCAGAGAGGGTAACATCACCAGGAACCTAGCTCCTCCACTGCAAAGTGAAATGGATGAACTGCTAACCCCAAAAAGGTTCCCTTGGGCTTCACTTGATCTGGGAGCAGGAGCTGACCCCAGGGGTACACTGTGACCTACACAGGCAAGTGGTGAGCTGATCTGTATCCTGATCTGTTAGTTTTATCCCATGTCACCTGAGGACGCAGTTCTCAGGGCTGTCACACATCACGTTTGTGACCTTGGGCCAGTGACTTCCTCCTCTGTGCCTCAACATACCTCTCTGTGTATCTACCTCCCAGTGTAGATTTGGAGCAAATGGCTGTACGATAGAAACGCCCAGCACCCACAGGTGTTACCAAGACTGGGTCCCTAGGTCCCATGCCCTGTACCCAGTTCTCCTCTGGCCCGCTGGGTGAGCATTTGGGTTGGCTGCACGTGTTTGTTTACAGGGGTCTCTGCACAGCAGTGCCTGATAACTGGCATGGGGCTTATCCATGCAGCCTCCAGATCCCTATGTCTCCTCTGCTACTTCACACAGCCCCAGCTACCTCCTCCCACAGCCCAGCTCTGTGTACTCAGGGAATGCAAAACAATTTTAACATTGTTCTAAGAACATAATTAGGAAGGTAAGCCTGCAGCAACAACTAAATCACATAACTAATTCCAGGCCCAAGGAGCTCTCAGGGGACAGCATGGGGCCTTGAATCTTGGAGCACTCAAGGGCTGGCGAGGCCTTGCCTTCCCAGCTCCCACTGCCTGTGCCCTCTGGAGCAAGGCCCAGTCAGGCTCTTCAGGCCAGGCAAGTGTGCATGGCAGATGATGCTTCCTAAAAAACTGGCCACTATTCCCAGGGCGGGGGCAGTTGAGCATCTGCCTACGGGACCCCAGAGCTGGCAGGCGGATGCATGCGACAGGGAGTTGATTGCAGGACAACCAGCCTGAGAAGAAAGGTATGTGGGCTGATCATGAGACCCTAGCCCCAGAGCATATGATGGGGCAGGTTACTCCAGACAGCTTACTGTGGGGAAGGCAGGTTCATGGGTTGGGGCCACCTATAGGCTATCAGTGCTGTGTGCACGGAGACCCACAGTGACTGCTATAAGGCAGTGCTGGGATAGGGAAGTGGGGTTTTATTAAATGTGTGCCTGTGCACACACGCACCAGTGTGCACATGTGTGAATGCACATGTGAGAGGTGAGGTAATCAGGTGAGTAAGGGAGCCATGCAGAAGGGGGGAGGGCTGGTGGCAGAGGGCAGCCTGCGAGCCCAGCCAATGTAGCCAGAGTCAGAGGACATACAAGTCAGGTCATCCCAAGAAACAGCAGGGTCATATTCTGGTCCTGGGTCCCAAGGACACCTGCCTGGCACATAAAAGTGACAGCAGAAAGTGAAGGTGGCAGAGAAAGTTTCCTAGGACGGCCTTCCACAGAGATGCCAGCTGACTCTAGAGCTGAAGGTTCACTTGTGAAGTGGGAAGATGCCCTTTGCCCCCACTCCACCCTATGCCCACTGGCCTCCTGGTGATGCTCTGCCCTCCCTGGGGAGAGAGAGACATGGAGGGGGCGGAACAGGGCCTCCTGTTCCCTCACAGGAAGCAGCACGATCAGGATGAGGGCCCAACTGGACTCAGAAGTGAGGCTGACTTTGTATTTCCGAGATGGCCTATTGTGTGAACCAACCCCAGGGCTTGGGGAGCCTGGTGGTTCTCCTGGGATATGCATTAGAAATTCCTCATTCCCCTCAGGGATGCCCACCTGGAGCCTGTGACCAGCGCTGCGGAGCTAGCAATCCCCCTAGAGCAGAGCCCTGTCCTCTGTCTGATGCCACTTGTCCCAATCCCCAGAGCTCTGGCAGTGACCTCACTGGTGCAGGTTGGCCTTGGTGGACAGCTGCTCATCCCAAGCTCCATCTGGTAGACCTGATTCCTTTGGCCCAGCCCTGCTTCTGTGGCGCCTCCGGAATCATAAAAATATGTTTAAATAAGTCATGAGCACCAGGCAGTCGAAAGCCAGAAGCTTCTTGCAGTGAAGCTGCCAAGCATGCTCACCCACCCACGCCCAGCCTAAGACTCTGGGATCCTGAGGGCTGATCCTCAGTGGCCTCTGGGGCCCCCCAGTGGGAGGAGATGCCATCCTGGTTCCTAAACACCCACTGCAGCATGCACTGGGAAGTGCAGCTTTCGGAAGGCATCCAGCTCTTGCCTGACTGCTTTGCCCTCTGGGAGTCAGGGAAGCTGTTCCACTGCTCACCACACCATCCTTCTTCATGGGACAAACCTGGAGACACACTTGGACACACTGGGGCACACTCATGGACAAGCACAGGCACGTGCACACACAGGTCCTCACCCAGGAGGTCAAAACTATTACAAAGTGAACAAGAGAACATGTCATGTTTCAAAGTCCAGTCTTCCATGGTGCTGGATGGGGTCCCTGCAGGGGCAGCCCTAACACTGGGCATGGTGTCTCCTCTCCCTTTTGTCCAGCCCCAACTGACTCCTGCACAAAAATAAAACCCATCCTGGCTTTCAGGAGATAGTAGAAGCTACTTTCCCTCCTCTCCAGGGTTGATGTCAGGCTCACAGGGCCTAGTCTGGCTCTGTCCACACGGAGTCACCTCCTGTTTCCCTGGACCCTGAGCACAGACCCAACTCTCCTGGATGGGGGCCACTTGAAAACTCACCCCAGGCCCAGCACAAAGCCAGGGCTGCTCTGCTGCGGCCCCTTCGGTGGAGATGCTCTTCATGGGCAGGGTGGGGCCTGGGGGTCTTGGCAGCTTGATTGGCAGGACCTGCTATCAGATGGGGGCCAGGCTCTGTTGTTCTGCCGTTGGTGTTCATTTCCTGTTTGCCTCTTCCGTCTCAGCCATGACTGTTACCTCTACTTCCTTCGAAAGAGCAGGATCCCTGCCCAGAAGCCAGGCAGAGGGGAGCAGAGAGGCAATGCCTGGAGGCATTGCCTCAGAACTCACCCCCAGCAGGACAAAGAGGAAATGAATTCCAGGCACGCAGTACCTGCTGCTCCCTGTTTTGGTCTGTTCGTATGCGGGGTAGGAAGCTAGGGAAATTTCTTTCTTTCCTTCCTACCCAAACCCCCAGCTTCTTTACAAATTCCCCAGTTTCCATGATTTTAATTTTATGGTTCACATTTTCTCCCAGCAGAATCCCAGGATGACAAGGTAGAAAGTCTGCCTTGATTAACTGTCCCTCTGGCGCTGAAGCAGGGCCCGGCGTGATAAATAGCAGGAATAAAACTGAGAGAGGCATGCGGCAGGCAATCGGCAGGCCCAGCGTAAATCCAGGCTCTGATGGGCCCAAGATGAGCCAGTTATTTCATGAAGGGGAGAGGGCTGGGAGCAGAGGCGGCGCACAGAACACACCCCACCCCATGTTCCCCTCACTCCCATGCAGTGGGCATTGTTTAAGTAAGATAGAGTGGAATCGTTCTATTGTGTCATTGATTTTTAATAAAAACAGGTAACATGCTGCAAATCTCACAGTTATTTCATCCCTCCTCTCCTTTGCCCAGATGTCGGGTAACTTCCCAAAGGGCTCCATCCAGCAGAAAGTGACTATGACTGGGGGTGTCTGGCAAGGGCAGGTCCAGGTTCTGAGAGCTTTCTGGGAGGTCTGGGCTCTCTTCCTCCTACACACATAGGCATGCACACACACACACGCACACTCAGCTCACACATGCATACCTGTATGTACATTTGTGTGTTTAGTGTTTACACTACACATATACATATACATACATATGCACACCCATACCCACATGCACACCAGTACTCCAGACTAGTCAGTGAGGAAGGACTGATCAGGCCTCCACTCTCCCCTCCACCCACTTTGCTCTCTGCTGACCTTGAACCTGACATGAATAGAATGTCCCGGCAGCAAGTAGTAAAAGGCGCGTACATGAGAATGGAAACATGAAGCATCAGAAGGGTCCAGGGGAAAGGCTGGACAGGACATCTGGTTGGCTTCATCGGGATGGAGCAACCAGAGCAATGGGCTGAGCAGCAGCAGGACACCAGCTACCAGGAGAGCCAGGCCTCCTGTGCAGGCTCACTCAGTTCTGCTGAAATGCCCAAGACCACGCTCTACTCCCTTATGGCTGATGTGGTGCACTGCCCACCTGTGCCCACGACTAGCAGTCACCACCTGAGCTGGGGAACAGTCCCACTCTGTGGATAAACCACAGCTCCATGGCATCTCTGTGGGTTTTCAGGGCATTTTCTGAAAGGGCATAGAGATAATGTGCCCTATGACTGAGGAGAGACAGATTCCACCATGTACACCTCAGGGACCAGGGGCTGAGCTCTATCTGCTGTGCCTGGACCTTTCCACCCAGGCCTCCAGAGCCCAGGCAGGGTCAACAGCTTGGAAAAACCCTCCACCAACTTCCACCTGAGCAGCTCCCTTGTTACCTGTTCACCTTTGGCCTTCCCTATTAGACTTCATCTCCACTAAGGAATCTGCAGCTAAATCACACTGGAGTCACTGGGCCTCACACCTCCCCAGCTGCTAAGACTGCCTGGCCCCCCAGGCCTCTGCAGGAGTCTCTGCACCCAGAAGCCCTGGCTGTCCAAGCCCACCAGACCAGGGCCGACCCCAACACGCTGCCCAACCCACCTGCACCCTCACAGTCCCAAGTGCACATTCCCAAGGCCAGTCTTGCCTTACTCAGCCAGGTGCTCGCAGCCCTCTGGTCCCCTCACAGGAGGGCTTCAAGAACTTTAGGCCTGGGCCTGCAGGGCGGCGGCACCCAGACTCCAGATGTCCCATCCTGAACACTGAAGAAGCTCACATGCCCAGGGACCCAAGAAGGGAGATGCTAAGCAGACAAAGGTGCCAGAAGTGGGCACTGGCAGAGGCCAGTGAGGCGGAGGGGGAGGGGATGTTCTATGTTCCATAGAAGGGGCTATGGAATGGGGGGAAGGGGTAAGTAACAAGAGGAAAGAAAAAAATTGATGGTTAAAAAAAGGGGGGAAACAAAGCTTATGTATATAAGGGGCGGGTTGTTGGGTGGGTAGGGGAATGGGGAAAAATAAGAATTAAGTCATGTCATACACTGGTACAAATTCTCAGTGTTGAGTGTGATCATGATGTGCATATAAAATGTACCTATTTCACAATGAAATAAAAGGAGAGCCATGGAGGTGCAGAGAAACCAGAGTTGGCTGACATCCAGCAGGGAAAGGGCTGAGGGAATCAGGCCCAGCCTGATTCCCTCACCATCCTCTCTCCCTGCATACCGGGCTCATGGCCATTCTCTTGCAGGCTGGTGAGGGCTTAGGTGAACCCCCACCATGGGTTTTCTGCTGACCATCTGAGCACTATTCAGCACACAGTTGTGTAGGCCATCCTGGAGGCAGCCAGAATGAGCCTATTGCAAGCCAGATGTGTCAAGGAGAGGGACGTTGGGGAAGAAGACAGCACTCACATGAAGCCTTTGGGCATAGCAGTGGGCTATGGCCAGAGAGGTATGTCCAAGGCCTGAGCCCTGGAACCTTAGCTGTGCTGAATTTAGAGTGAAGGTCACATAGAGGTGTCTAAGGTCTGCTAAGCCCGCTAAGAAGCAGTCTTCTGGGTTAGAGTGAGCCCTAGTAGAAGCATGAGCATCCTGGTAAGAAAGAGCAAGAGGCACAAGAAAAAAGGAATGTGAGGGCAGAGATGGAGGCCAGAGGAACAGGAAGATGCAAGGAAGGGTCCTCTGGAGCCAGTAGAGGGAGCAGAGCCTGCTGACACCCTGAGTTCTGACCTCCAGGCTTCAGGACTGTGGTTAGAAGCTGCGGTTTGTGTTCCTTGCTGCGGTAGCCAAAGGAGACCCTGACAGACCCATAGGGTGGGACAGAGCCCAGAAGCTACATCTGCTGTTGCTGGGAAGAGGCCTGGCTCACTGCCCCTACTGGACACCAGGCCCTGGCCAAAGAAAAAACCCAAGACCCTTCTGAAGGTTCCCCAAAAGAGATGAGGCCCAGAGCACTATGACCACATAGTATGTTCAGGCTGGACAGGGTCATTCTGCTGGCCTCACTCAGCACGCCTTGACCACTGGCTGGACTGGGGGTGGGAGCTGGCACACAGGAGCCTGGCCCCTCTCCTGGATCCCTTTCCAATAAGAAGAGAGGAAACAAATGAAATCCCTCCGTGGTCCTGAGGTAGGTGGGGTCAGAAGGGCCTGGATCTGGTTCACTTCCAGGCCCCAGATTTCCTTTAGCTTCCATCATGAAAATTAACATTTTGGTATATTAGGGGACGAACATCAAGGCTCCAAAGTTGGTTGGGGGCTTGTTGCTCACCACCACCCACCTTTGTAAAACCAGCCAGGAAGATAAAGAGCATTCAGATAGAGTTGTGTCAACCAGAGGCAGCCAACTGTCTTCCAAAACAAGAAGAGGCGCCTGCTAAGAGAAGGTGGCAAGGAGAAGCTTCTCCCAAAGAGGCTGCAGGGGCAGCTACACTGACAAGAAATGCCTGCCTTCCTTGGTGATGTTTCTGTCCAGGGGTGGATCTCTGTTGAGGTGACCAGGATGAAAATGCACAGGACCATCGTCATCCACCACAACTATCTGTGCAAACACAATGGCTTTGAGAAGCACCACAGGAATATGTCCATGCACCTGTCCCCTCCTTCAGAGACACCCAGATTGGTGACACTGTCATGGTGGGCATGTGCAGGCCCCTAAGCAAGGCAGCTCGGAGAGTCCCCCCCACCCCAGCTCTGGACCCTTTTTCAACCTGCCCCAAGGCAAGTCTGCAAGAATTTGCAAACCCCTCCTCAGCACACTCAACCCTCCAACCCAATTTACCCAGCCAGACCCACACAGGAGCCTCTGACATCTTCTACTCCAAAATACTTTTATATCTTGCACAATTGCCAACAAAGATCTGTTTCCAGTGTTCGGCTAGGCATGAATATTCCGTGTGTTTACTCAGAACAGGCACACAAACAGTTTTTCCATTTGGCCACCCAGAGACCCCACGGAACATGTTCCATACAGGCAATACCCACCAAATGCCAGTGGGCAGGTGGTCCCAGCTCAGCGACGCCACAGACCACATGTGCATGGATGTAACTCAGTATTGCTGCACAAAGGATGGTGAGTGCACAGGAAAGAGCAGCCTTTAGGTCTCAAGTGGCCTCACTTGCACCAGTGGGTGCCGCCGGCTGTCCCTCCTGGCCACCGTGCCGCAGGTCAGCCCATGACAATTATCCAGTCAGTCTGCTTGTTAATTAATCACTTATTAGACTAATCACAGCTATTTCGTTCCCGGCGGGGGGAAGATGTTAGCATTGAGATAGAGGCATGCCAAACCCCAAACGCTGCTAATGGGTCTGCAGCAAGGCACAGAGAACAAGCATGACATGTGTCCTTCCTGACGCCCAACACACACACACACACACACACACACACACACACACACACACGTGCAGCAGAATGCATGCATGCATGGAAACCACTGGGCATTCTTCAGATTCAGGAGCTCTGCGTGGGTTGCCCTTTGGCCTTCCCCAGGTGACAGTGGGTCAGAAGGAAAACAGGAACTCCATTCCAGTCTGTTCCCTTCCCAGGCTGAGATGGAGCCCGGGTGCAGGAAGGTCAAAGGGAAGGGGGAGAGGCTCTGGAGACCTTAGAGAACATTTCTGCACTCATGAGACAAACCCAAGGTATCGACATACACATTACCATTGGAGAGATACTGGGTTGGCAACACCAGGAAAACGAATCATCTCCCAAATTCCAAGAGGAGTTACAAGTTCATCTAAATCTCTGGCCCTGAGACGGAGACTGGGATAAACTATTAGCAACTCGTCAAGATCCAAAGCCCTGCACTGTTGAAGAGCAGGACCCTTGATCCAACTTGCACAGAGTGGAGCCCCAGGCCCCCTGCCCAGGAAGCCACATGCAACCCAGCGGAGCCCCAAATGCCCATGTTAAAAAAGATAAATTCCAAGAGGAGAGAAGCAAAAGCCTCACCAAAGATGCGAGTCCAAGAAGCCAGATCTCCTTTTAGAAAAGCACAGAATGGGCCCTGCTACACGGGGGTTGGCAGGCTTCACTGGGAAGCGGGTGGAGTACGCTGGCCTCTCCTCAGAGCTCCAGCTTCCCACCTCTAGCAGGGTCCCCTATTGCTCAACCAAAGCCATTCTCACTCTTACAAACATGCTAAACCTTCTCTGTTGCCTATCTCCCTTTAGGATGATTTGCCATCAAAATGCACAATTATTAGGGGACATAATGATGTTTAGGTGTATCATTTGAAAGAAATTAAATCTAAACACCTGGGTAGTAAATGGGAAAAAATACATCAGGATATTTGGTTTTACATGTTTTATGCTAATTTATTTGGCTCAGTCGCATGTAGCCCACCCTACACCCCCGGGGACTGTCAGTGTGGGTAACAACCACAGGCAGTGACGGGCTGGGGAGGCACTGTCACCTCACCATGCTCTGAGCCCAGAAGACAAGCACATCAGTGTCACAGAGGCATCATCTTGGGGACAGAGAGGAAGCAGAAGAAGTCTGTTCAAATCTTCCCCGGAGACAAATCTTTTTACTTTGGCTGCAGCTCTGCCCCTCAGCCAAAATCTTGGGGCAAGGCATGCCCTGAATCAAAACTGGCAAGAGGGAGAACCGCCCTCTCTGAGAGAGCAGGGCAGGAACAGTCGCTCTGTGTCACTCTCAACTCGAGGGCATCCGTGAGCTCCTGCGGCTGCAGAACCAGCCCTCAGGTCAAACTGACACCCTGTCACTCACTGACAGTGAGACCTGGGCCAGCTGATTGATACCCCAAACCTCCTATTCATCTCTGAAGACTAGTGGGCATAACAGCACCACCACCAGCAGGTCATTCAAGGCTATGGCAGTGTGCTCATGTGTTTGTTTGGGTGCCGCTCCTGCCAGAGCTTCATGAGCACAGACACCTCTGAGGGACATCTTCCCCCACCCCAGACCGCCCAGCTGTCCAGTCACCTGGCATGAGCAGCCAGCCCTCCAGGGCATTTGTCCACCCCATGGAACTCAGAGGACTTCGTGCTAAGCCCCCTGCTGATACAAGGACAGTTCCTGGAGGACCTACCTGGCCTTGGGATAGGAAAGAAAGCTAGTGGAAACACAGAAGAAGGGCACAGGGCGAGGGCAGTGGGCAAGCGGAAGTGTGGAGGTGGGAATCAGCGGGAATGCAGGGCTCCTGAGCAGGCAGGAGGAAATGAAGATGCATGGCCACTTTGAGTCTGCCCATTCCCTAGAGGCAGGCACCTGACTCCAGATGGGCCATGGAAGTGAGTGTGGAGCCATCTTCCTTCTGCCAGCAGCCTTGGCCGGAGAGCCCAGTGGATGCACTACCGCGCTTTGCTGTGCGCACCCTCCTCTGATACCCAGCTTCAGCAGCCACTGGATACACCTGACTCTGGGACCAGAGCTACTTGGAAGTGGATGTGGCTGGTCACCTCTCAGGTAGAGGCTGTGGCTCTGTCTTATGGGCATCGGGCACCAGAAAGGTCATCCACATACATGTTGCATGAAGGAAGGATGTCATTGAAGAGGACAGAGAGAGGAGCAGAGACCCAAGTTCAGCATGGGAGTGGGGACCCCTATCTAGAGATACCCTAGAGCCTAGTCAAGCCCACTGAGGGAGAGACAGTGAGCAGCCAGGATTTCAGAGGAGGGGGAGGATGCTCCAGGGCAAGAGTAATAGTGCGAAGAAGAGGCTGGAGGGTCTGGAGGGGAGGAAGGGAGCAGCTTGACTTGAAGGCCGTGTGCGGGATGTGGGAGAGGAGTAAGCTGGGCAGGGCTCATGGGGCATGTCCAGCCCTGCGGCAGGGGAGACTTATAGGTACTGCACACCGAAGAGGTTCAAAGCCTTGGGAGCAGGAGCCTGAGGGAGGCTGCACGTTGGAGCCCCACACAGTCCTGATGCCCAGGTTGCAATGCCCCAGCCTGAAGCATGTACCCCTGTGAGTGAGGGCTTCACTTCCCTAAGTACAGACACGTGGGAGCTTCTTCCCACGTGTGCGACTCATGGGTCCTTTGCCAGCTCAACATTACCACTCTTGGACCACTACATGGGCCTTGTCCTAATCCGAATTTGCTCTTCTTCCAATCCCACCCCTTCTCACTCCAGGATTTCCATTCAGCGATGTGCTCAAGTCGCATATCTGAGCACCGTCCTCGCCCGGACCTCTGCCCCTGTAGCCCTGTCTCACCACTTCATCTTCTTGTTTCCAAACTGCTCCTGTTAGTCCTTCTCCTTCCAGGTCCTTAGCCTCGGAACCCTGACATGTGGGGCTCGACCGTCCTTGAGTTGGGGTGTCCTACACACTGCAGAGCGCTCAGCAGTGTCCAGGCCTCAGCCCCTAGCAGCTACCCTCTCCCGCGGAGACAACCCAGACCCTGGGGTGGAGCCCCAACGCCTCTCCCTTGGACCTGCCGTGGGTTCCTCACTGTTTCTCTGCCTCTGACCTACTTCTTTCCCATCATTCACCAGAGCAGTCCTTTAAAATATTCAACGGTGAATCGCAGAGGTGCCATTGTTTTATAAAGACACAAACCCTGTGTAGGATTTGAAGCCAAATGCATATGTGTACCACAGCGCCGCTGGAGTCTGAGCTCATCATCCCTCCCCCAGCAACCTCCAGGGAGCTGCCACAGGGCTGGATCTGACCCCAGGCCCTCCCTGTACCTGTCTGGGCCACACTTCGCCCACACCCAGCCTGCCCACCCATGGGATGCCACCACTGCCTGCTACTCAATCACAGACACTTTCTGTCCCCCTTAGAGCTTTCCTGACACATCATAGTCATATATGTGTATGTGCATGCATGGGTGTGCACGTGTGTGTGTAGATTCAGGTCTTGGTCTGGTTCTTAATGTGTACATACAGATGACACAGGTACACATGGCATCTTCACAGATGGATCCAGAACCTAGTCCCTTTCCCCTATGATTGCAAAAATCCTCAGTCACTTCTGTAACATTCAAGTTCCGTATAGCATTTGCTTAGAAGCTATGTGCATTTCCTATATATTTGAAATCATCTCTACATTACTTAAAATTCCTGATACAAAGTCAGCACTATGCAAATAGCTATTATGCTGATTTACTTAGGGATTAATGATAAGCAAAAAAGTCCATATATGTTCAGCATGCCCCCCCATATTTTATATCTGTGATTGGTTGAATCTGGAGATGTTTCACCTGTGGACACAGAGCCGACTGCATGTGTGGCACAGACACAACAGACAGAGATGCTCTTGTGTGTGGCCACCCTCCAGCCTTCTGCTCCGTGTCGCACAGATCGGACACCCCTGTGTCCTCCAAGTGGATGAGAGGAGCCAGTGCCTCAGGGACTGGGGTAAAGAGTGCCAGTGGAGACAGGAGGACTCCACACTCGGTGCCCAGCATGGAGGGTGGCTTTACTCCAGCTCCTGAAAGGAGTCTACAGTGTGAACCTCTGCTAATGCCATTGACTTCCCAGAGCTATGAAGTTACCTAACCAAGACATATGGTTGCCCCTTTTGACATGCCTTTCAGTCCCTTTCAGCATTTCCATGGCCTCTTCCCACCCGTGGGATGGACAGCACCTTGTCATGGCACAAGGCCTCGTGTTTAGAGAGCTCCTCTTGTCCATGCACAGCGCATCTGGCCTGGCCCCCTACACAGGACTGAGAGGCCTCCCCTCGGGGCGTGGAGACAGTCTGGAGCTGGCACACAGAACATGATTCCAAAAGTGTGACAGCCAAGCTGGGCCGGACTCCTCCAGACACTTCCATTGCTAGAGAATATGGGTGTGGAGCCAGGAGGTCCCCGAGCTGTGCCTCCCAGATGTTCCAGAGCGCGAGGCTGGGAGAGAAGGTAGGGAGAGTTTGTCCTTAGGCCCAGGCATAGAGACAGAGATCCTGGCCAGTTGTGGCACAGCTCACCGAGGCTCCTCCCCACATGCCCTGAATGCATCTGAGCACTGCTTTGCTTTCTCTTTTAACTTTTATTTGGGAGTAATAATAGATCCAGCTGAAGGTGCAAAGGTGCACAGAAGGTCTTTGCTCTACACCAGCTCCCCACTGTGGCCATTGTGTCTGCCGCGGCACAATGGCACACAGCACCTAGCTTGTATAAGTGACCAGTCCCAGACTGTGAGTGTGCGTGTGTGTGCTGTGCAACCCTGTGCCACTTTATCATGCATGCAGCTTTTCTGTAGCTATTACCACTGATACACAGAACCAGCATGTCACCACAAAAGCCTCGGATTTATTTTTATTTTTTAATTTTAAAAACCAAAGACAAACAGCTGGACTCTCTAGTAAGGGGTGGAGGTCTGAACAATCAGAATCCTGAATGAAGGAATGATTTGTGGGTGTCAGGACTCCCAGAGGAAGGGGGCAGTCAGGATGCCCTCTCCTGTCACCGTCATGTCTGTCTCCCTTTGTGCCAGTCCTGGATTCTTGGGCACTGCGCCCCTCAGTCCCCTGAAGGAACATGATTGGGGTCTAATGAGAACCTTAGGAAGGTGAGAACCCCAGCTGTAGGGCACAGACCAAGGGAGTGAGCCCCACACCTCCTACCTCTGCCCCTAGAAGGTCTGTCTCCTTGTCTGCACTGGCTCTGCGCCCCACACACATGCTGGCCAGCTCTGCAGCCCAGGCAGACACACCTCTGCCCCTGTGACTACACAGTCTGTGCTGGGATTGAGATCCTCAGCCCTCTGTCTTAGCAAAATCTATAGGGACAGACGGCTTTCAGAGCTAATGGGCACAGCAACAGTACCACAGTACCACAGTGCCACCCCGCCCCCAGGGGTTTAAGGCAGGTTATGGATGCAGGGAAGGGACTAGTGTCCCCTGCCAGCTGGTCTTGGCTATGGAGGGTTCTGGGAGGCTGGAAGGGAGGTGATGTGTGTGTGCCCAGAACACCGCCCCCCATGCACCCTCTGGCTCCAGACCTCATGCCTCTCCATTGAGCAGCATGCTAGGGATCCCGGTGCAGCCAGATGGTGAGAGCTTAGCCAGCTGATGGCACCAGGCATGGCCTGCCTAGAGAGAAAAAGGATGCCAAGGAGCAGATTGCATTCAGGCTGGGGGAACCAGGCAAGGGATTAGGCAATCACAGCCGGTTCTGTTCCCAGGAGTTCACATCCACTGTCCCCAGTGGGGCCCTGAGACTTTCAGCCTGCCCTCAATGTTGGCCACACAGGTCCAGGCTAAGAACCAGGTCCCTGCACAGAATGCCAGGCCCTGGAACTCCCAATCTTTGTTGTGAGGACAAGGAAACTTTAATGTGGGCCCAGGATGAGGCTCAAGGGTGGTACACATGAGATTCGAAATTAGTTTCATTTTCTCACTCAACAAACAACTAGAGAGCTAGAAATTATCCTCAAAAGAAGGATCAGCCCCTCACAACTGCCAGGTGTCCATGCAGGGAGGAGTGAGGACATGGAAGGAGCTGAGCCAAACAATAGACCACTCCTTAGTGATGATAAGGAACAAGCTTTGGATGCCTGCTTGCTGTGCTGGCCAGACTGGAGTCCAGTTCTGTCAAAAACAGACAGACTGAAGCAGGGCAAGGGCTGGGGAGGAAAGAACTGTTTTGGCTGGGGTTTTGTCGGGATGAGGACACGTTCTGGAATTAGGGTCTGTGGCTGCACATCACTTTGACTACTAAGCAGCACTGAGTTGCATAGTGTGAAGGATTCATGGTTAATTTTATGTAAATTTTACATTAATTTTTTTTTAAAGTTGAACCCCTCTCTCCACCTCTGCAGCTGAGTAGTTATATCCATTCACCCAATTCCAGCAGCAATCCCTTAAAGGCCTCGGGTCCACTCCACTGCCACTCAGTCAGCTCCTGAGGAACTAACCCTTCCTCCCAGCAGGCCCAGGACCACCCCTTTCTGTGTCCTCTCTCAGCCACCTCTGCTCCCTCTTGCCCCTGCTGAAGGAGCTGTGCCCTTGTCCCTGCCCACCCACCAGCCTGGGATCTTGGTGCAGTTCTCTGATAATGCCTTCTCCCAGGACATTCCTTCACATCTTCCAAACCCAGCTCAGAGGCCCTTCCATTGGCCTCCCAAAGCATTTGTCCTGCTCCCATACAGTGCTGCCCTCACTTTGAAACATATCTGTCTCCTCCATAAAACAAAAGTTCCCTCAGGGGACACACACTGTGTGCACCTGAGACCTCAGGACTCAGCATGGCACCTAACACAAATACGGGGGACAGGGGACTTGGGACTTAATGACAGGTGGATGACAGGTGAGCCATCAGGCCCCTGACTATGAGGATGTCTAGCTGCCACAAGGAAATGTTATCTTGCTCAGATTGCTTTTGTCTGGCTCCAAAACACAACCACCTAAACCTGTTTTTCCAGGCATGGTGAGCTGAGCAGCCTGGAGGAGGAAGCATGAAGATGGAGAAGTCACCTCCCCAGCTATGTTCTTCTTCTTGTTCCAGTGTCATTTCTAGGTGAAACTATTTCATTCATTAATTACAGGTTGTGCCTACCTCTTACATCCTCTACTCCCTGTGAGGTGTCCCCACCCTCTGGGTGCTTTGCTCTACCTTTTCCCAAAGTGAGCATCACTGTGGACAACGCCATCCTATTATGGTTTAGATCTAAAATGTTCCTCAAAATCTTTTGTGATCAGAGGCAAACTTCTAGAGGGTGACTAGACCATGCAAGCTCTACCTTCATCAGTGGGTTAGTCATAATTTGATGGAATTATCAGGAGGTGATAGAAATAGAAGGTGGGGTCAAGATGAAGGGAATGGATCATGGGGCTGTCAATTTGAGGAATACATCCTGTTCCCAGTTCTTTCCTCTCTGCTTTTCACTCCCTTGCTGCTTCCTGACTGCCATGAAGGGAGCAGTTTTCCTCCTACAAACCCTCTGCCATGCTGTTTCTGCCTTGCCACAGGCCTAAAGCAATGGAGCTGGCTGACCATATACTGAACCCCTGAAACTGTGAGCCAAAATTTTCTTCCTTTAAACTGTCTTTCCCAGGTATTTGTTGTAGTCTCCAAAACATGGCTAACATACTCCCCAAACGCACATTTAATTAGGACCTTTGAACATTCATGTATTTGGAAATCAGGTCTTTGAAGAAGTATTTTATTAGGGATCTAGTGAGGAAATCTTCTTGGATTTAGGATGGGCCTCAAATCCATGACCAGTGTCTTTGGTGAAGAAAAGAAAAGGAGGTTTGGACACACAGAGAAGGAGGTCATGGAAGATGGAGGCAGGGATAGAAACACTGCAACCAAGGATCCTCAGAAGCTGAAAGAGGCAGGAAGAGCCCTCCCTCTGAAACTCCAAGAGAAGCCAGCTCTGAGAGGCCTTGATATCCCACTTCCAGCTTCCAAAACACTAATGTCCTGCTGTTGTCAGCAGCTCAGGTTGCAGTGAGCTGCTATGGCAGCTGGAATGAACCTGCCCATTGATAACTGGACAATGCTCTGATGCTGCAATGCCTGCTGTCTCCAGAAGAGCTCCACAGGGGAGGGCAGGTGTTTCTGATTTTTCTGTCTCTGTTCTCCATGAAGTCCTTAGTAAATGACCCATAGTTTCTAGCCAGATGAGTGGTGCAGCAATGGCATGCATAGGCTGCCTGGGTGCTATGAGCCCAGCAGATCCTCTGACCTGTGGGACCTCAAGTTTGCATCATGCGGTTGAATAAAACCAGCAGGTGTCTCATGGAGTGTCTGTCAGTACTGACCTCTTATGAGGACTCCTGCAGCATGGACACAGGGTGACCATGGAGACTCTGGATGTTTGAAGTGAGGAAAAGCTTGCAATGGTTCCAGCAGCACAGTGTGGTCATGTCTAAAGGCATCCCTGGTTGTCACACTCTGTGGTGTGTGGGGGCCTAGCTTCAGACCTCCAGCAAGTTATGGCCAAGGGACACTGCTTAGCACCCTACAGTGCCACCACTGTAGGAACAAACTCAGCAGTGCTGAGGGGAGAAACCCCACTGCAAAGCAAAACTGAGTTTTCTGCAGGGAAAGGAGCAAGACGTCAGGATGAGGAGTCACAGATACAACTATATATCTTTGTTTCCAAATGCCAGGCCAAGACTCAAGCCACAGGTGGCCATGTTGACAGCTCCCAAGGTTTTCCTCCTGTCCAGACAGTAGGTTCTCTCACAAATATTTCGCTGAGAGTCCTGGTTCACTCCAGTCTCCAGGTGGAGACAGAAAGTCAAGAACAACCCTCTTCCTATGAGGCCACCAGCACTAGCAGCCAGGGAAGTTTTCCTCAGGCTGCTCTGCAAAAGCTGGCTCTTCCAGGCCAAATCCAAAGACCCACAGTGACCACAGTGATGGAAAGTTGACTGCAGCTTTGCTGGACATAGGCCAGGAAACCCAGATGGAAAGCACAAGGCTGTTTGAGTTCTGCAGCAAAGCCACTGTGACATGGGACACCTCATAAAACCTTCACACCCTCTTAACCACCAAGGGAACTGCAAAGATGGTCTCCGAGCCACCTCCAACGTGATGGGCAGCCTGCCAGGAAGATGTTTGCGGGGAAGGTAAGTGAGGCCTGGAGAAGAGGGGCAAGTTTGCCACAGAGGAGCCCCGGGCACCAAGCTGCTGGAACTTTGGGCACAGGGAAGACATCCAGATCAGGCATGGCCACGTATGTGTCACAGGGGCCTGGGAGGGTCACAAAGGAAGAACACCCCCTCCCCACCATGGTAGCATAGGACATCTGGCAAGGTGGCCAGAGGGCAGGAAAGAGGCTCCTCCAGACACCTGCCTGAGGAGGAAGGGGCTGCAAGGCAGACATGGGGCTGGGGTGGAGAGGCACAAGGTGGTTGCTGCTGGCTGAGGGGAAGGGAAGGAGGAAGGGAGGGAGCTCTTTTTATAGCAAGCAAGCAAACAAACAAACTGTTTTGCTTTAGGAAGCCAAAAAGGGAAAAGAACGAGAATATGACTTTGCCAGCTATTGGGAGAGTAAGAGCCATCATGGTTAGCCAGAGGCAATATACCAAGTACTCTGCAGCCACCCCCCACCAGGGTGCCCATGCCCTGGGGATGGCTGGGAATGATGCCAATTTGCCTCGAGCAGCAACACACAGGGCGCAGTGCTGGCCCTGTGTGCAAATCACCTCTCAAGCTCTGCAGAAGCCCAAAGAAGCTGGACCACTGCTCACCTCATATTATAAATGAAGCTCGGAGACTTCACCAGCTTGGGAGTGGGACAGGGATGTGACCTGATCCAACCCCTGCCTACCAGGGGCCCACAGGCCTTGCACTCTCAAGCCGACCTTCCTGGGGCTTGGGGACCAGGGGCACTGAGCCAGCCAATGCCTCTCTTCATCCCCTGCCCCACGTTGCACTTCTTGGGTATCAGACCCACAAGCCCCAGAACACTCGTGATCTTGGCTCCCCAGGCTACCTCTGTCCCCCGCAGTGTGGAGCAGACATTGTACATTCCATTCAGTTCCCCCTTCTGTTCACACCGCACAGAAACTGGGAAGCTAGTCAGAGAGACAAGCTCCATCCCATAATAAGCAGCATGAACTATTTATAACCCTGAAAACATCTTTATTATTATTTTTCTTCCCTCCAGAAACAATCTCACACAATCCTGTTAAGTACACACCACCAAGGACTGGAGGGCCGGGGGCCGGGGCTGCTTCCCCCAGCCCTGCCCAGCCGAGCAGATGGCGGCGTGGGTGTTAGGTACCAGCCTCCTGGCAATCCGAACATCTGTTCCCGTTAGAAAATGCTAATTGCCATCAATCAGGACAGCACCTACCCACATTTACATGCAAGCACACATGCAAAAAAAAAAATACATCTAAATTTCTCAGTGCGTGGCACTCCTTGCATGCTAACGAGGTGGAGCTGAGCCTGAGCCGCCCAAGGTGCAGCCTGGAGGCCAGCTCCTGACCCCAGGCACAGGCCTGGCCATGCCAGCCCCTGCAGAACCTGCCCCACACTCACAGCAAGGAGCACCTGAAGGACTCACTCGACAGACAGCCCGGCTCAGGCTCCATGGCCTCTCGCTGCACACCCCAGGGTGAACACAGGCTCACTGGCTCCAGCTAGCGTAGGTCACAGAATATGATGCCTGCTTGCCTGAGCTGGATGCTGCTTTGAGTGCTACTGCCACACTGGCCCTCCTTCTCCTCCTCCTATAACCAGGGTCTTTTCCAGCTCCCTCTCTCTGTGAGCAAAGTTCCAGCATCCATCCCATCTCCCAGAACAATTCAGCTCAGGTCTGTATGGTACCACATTGAAAGGGTCCAGAAGTTACCCACAGCCCTGCAAGCTTGTGTGTGATTCTCACCACCTCCATGTCACGTCCCACATCTCCTCTGGTTTCTGCACTCTCTACCTTGAGGAGTTGGGGATGTGACTTGCCCACTGACCATCCTCCATTCTGTGGGCCTAAGGCGCTCAGCTGGGCTAGGCCTTTGCTCATTGCTCTGGGCTGCTCTCTAGTTGAAAATCACTCAGCTTCCCAGGCCCTGGTCATTCTTGGGGATGCAGGGATAGCAATGTGCCCCGACAGGTGGCAGAGCAGACCTCCTTCCACCCTGGCCTGCCTGCCCATGTAGTCTCATCCCTCCCCAAGGAGCACAGATCTGGCCACTCCCTCAGACCAGAAGCATTGCCTGCAGCTCCTGGTGACCCTCAGCCCTGTGTTCAGTCCAAGAGCCTCCTCCTGTAATTCCACAAAGTGGGCATGAAAAATCAGCCCATTATATAATGAAAAGCAACGATTTTTATAAGCACCTCCCCCAACACACACCCTCCCCAAAAGAAAGCGATTTTGCTAATTTTTCTCCCTGGTGCCAGGCGCCGTTGCCAGCCTTGGTTGCTATGAAAGCCAGTGACTGGTTGAAGCTGTAAACTAAGGGGATTGGAGAAGAGGTTTCCATGGGGAGCCATGGCTCCTCACCTGGGCGGTAGGCACTGTGGACTGGCAGGAAGGTCTCCTGGACTCAGAGCTAACAGGTGACATCTCCGCAGGTGTTAGTCATCCTGGCCATGGAAGATAAGGGCATTTCAATACTGGCATCACCATCTGTACACACGGTACAGGGCTGCTGCATGCACATGAACAGCATGGGTCTCATGCAGAAACGGCACACGTCTGAGCAAGATGTGCAGCCACCACTGTGGAGGGCATGCTACCACATGGCTGTGGGCTGGCGGCTGTGGCCAACCGAGCCAGTATTTCTGTTTTTAATGTACTCTCCTTTTAGGAAGAGCTTGTTCCTGATGCCAGGGGAACATGCATAGGTGCCAAGGATGTGAAGCCTATTATACCCTACACCCTACTCACGTACCTAGGAAAGAAAGGCCTCAAACTCCACAAAGCAGCTCCTCCTGATGCTCCTACCCACTGAAGGTCAGGGGGACAATGGCCACCATGTTGCCCTTGCTCACCAGCCCATGTCCAGAGCTGTCAGTAGCTTGTGGACCTGCCCCGTGCCTGCTCCTTCCCAGATTTCAGGAACCAGTGCCTTTATTTCTGGTGTTCTTTAACTGGGCTAATTACTGTCTTTGTTCAGAATTCAAAGTGTTTCTCTCTGCTAAGTGCTTTTCAGTACTTCTAGGCAGGGACCTTGAGCAAGGTCTCAGGGAGGCTGTTGTCGCCTTCTCTCTCCTTCTCCTCTTCCTTCTACTCCCCCTTTCCCTTGCTCTGTCAGCTTCTGGTCTCCCTGAAGCTCCCACTGTGGCCTGTCTACCCACTGTGATGGCTGGGTAAGGGACCCAACACCAGAATAGACGCCAAGCCTCTTGCCTCTCATGTCCCTCCCAGCCTCAGTTTTGCTGTGTCTCAGAGACTACAGCATAAAGAAACATAACCATGGTCATTTTCCCTTTCCACTCTGAACTCACATCCCGAGACCAAAGATTATGAGGTGGTTTAAAACAAAACAAAACAAACTTGGCAATAATAATATAAATCAAGGACTTCCAGGTAGAGTGACAAATAGCTAGAGACATGCACACATAGATTAATGGCAGACAGATGCATGGATAGATAACAATACATGGACAGATGCACAGATAAACAGACAGAGGAGACATGGATACATACATACACACAGAAATGGAATATAGGTACATAGTGGGATGTGTGAATAGATACATGGATACATATACAGATACATGGATAGAGTGTGATACATAAGTACATGGATGGATACATATAACATGTATAAACATAGGTGATACACAGACAAACAGATGGATAGATAATAATAATTACATGGGTGGATGGGTCAATAAATAGATGATCAATGATAGTCCAGTGATGAATGGATAGATGGATGGATGAGTAATAGATGGAGAAAGAAGGCAACCCACATTTCCCCCTACATCTTCTGTTTTATGGTTCATTTCAGAAGTCAGTCTGTTGATGGCACATAGACCAAGGATGAAGGCCCAGATGAATCTCCACTGGGCATAACATGGCTGACACTATTGTGGGAAAGGCCTGTGTCCTCCTCTCAGTAGCTCTGAGGTCCCTTGGCAAGCCCCTTGAATCCAAGGGATCATCCCTGACCTGAAACGGGATGTGTTTGGAGAAGGTAGACCCCACAATATATGAAGTCCTGGTCCCACCTACTGCCCTTGTTTTGGTAACTGTGCCCTTGTGTATATACTACGGTCCCATCTCATGTCTTGCTAAGAAGCACCTGGCCACTTGTCCCCAGACCTCCACAGTGAGGGCGAGGCAGTCAACTGTCTAGGTCCAGGTCCCTGCTGCACATACTCAGCCTCACTGGTCTTCTCCCAGCCTGGCCTGACTACCCTCAGGCATTGCACTGAGCAGCTAGCCTGGTCTCCTCCCTCTGCCCACAACAGGATACAGCAGATGCATCTTTAGGTCCCACCCCTCCAGGCAGGTCCCCCATCCTACCAGGAGGGGGTGATCTGGGCCCAAGAAACGATAGGGACCCTGGCTCAGTGTCAAGAGAGGACAGTGAGTCAATGCAAAGTCAGAACAGGTAGGACTCCACCCTCTGCATCCTGCTGTGTATCTGCCAACCTCAGCTCTTCACCCGAACACCTTGTGGGAGCTTCCCCAGACTGAGAGCCCGGCGTGCAGGAGAGCTGCACACATGTGCGTTCTTCTTTGGACCTGGGCTCCTGAGACCAGGGCCTGTACTGGGTCCACTGCATCATGTTCAATCCCACGCCCTAACCCTACATTCCAGCCCTGCTCATTCAGGTCAGGAGATGGTAGAGAGGGATGAGATATGAGCTCTGATTTCGGGAGGCCCCCAGTCTGAGATATCTTCCCACCCCTAATGGCCAACAAGCATGTCACCTACGGGACATTAGGAAAGGAGTCGAGACTGTTACCAGCAAATGAAGTGGACCGTAGAATGGGATACATTTGGGTGTAGAGACTTTCTTTAAAAACTCTTTACTCAGCAGCTCATCTCTGGGGAACCAGCCCCATTTAAGAAATGTCAAAGCCACCTAAGCAGTGTCTCCGACAGTTTCACAGGGAGCTAACATTAAATTTACCTAGTGTAAACCACCCTTCAGCACATGTATCTAATGTTGGACTCACCTCCCCTGCAGTCCTGCCTGGTGCTTCTCAAGTTGAGGACTTCACGCCCACCTCCCTGCTTAGCCCGCCAAAGACATACAGCAGGAAGCTAAGGCAGCGGACTCTGCAGGCTGAGCATGTCATCTGTCTAAGTATCTACTTTAGTCTAAGTATTGGGAGAAAATATTACTGTTATGTTACAGCCAGCAAAAGCATACTGTGGATCTGATGTAAGATGTATGTGAATTCTGAGATAACAAATAAGGCTTCAGAGAAATGTCATGCATTCTCTGGCCTCCTTCTGGCACTAGACGCCCAGTTCTCCAGGGGTACAGGTTTAACATTCCCTCTCTCTGGGAAAATGCACACCTCTGGTGCAATGCTGCGTGCCTCTCTGTCATCCAAGACAAGCCATTTAATCTCCCGTAGGCTGTGCACAGTCTGCTGCATGCAGCATGTGTTTCTGCTTCACAATGCACCATCACGCTCTGATGAAATACAAGGGCTAGTCCTCACTCCCTGATCAGTAAAGAAGGAAAGTGCAATGGAATTAACTTCTTCACAGACAGACACAAGGGTCCTGCCTGCCCCTACTTGGCACACTATCTGATGAGTGGAGGTGAATCATGAGCCACAGTGTCCTTTGTGCTGGAGGCGGGCAGGAGGAAGCATCCATGGGAACCCATCTCACAGGACCGGCCTTGAGCTCACAGAAAGTGGGGACCATCAGTAGTGCCAGTCAGAGGGTCACATGAGGTATTTGCTACAAAATGATAACAACACACTTTGCAAAGAGTTCACAGGGTTGGCAAAACAGTGGGCAATTCAAAAGTCATGACAACCTGGCCTTGGCAACTTTTTTTTTTTTTTTTTTGAGACAGGGTCTCGCTTTGTAGTTCAGGCTGTCTCTGAGCTCACTATGTAGCCCAGGCAAGCCGCCGCAAACTCAGCAATCCTCCTGTCTCTGCCTCCCGAGTGCTGGGATTACAGGCGTGAGCCACCATGCCCAGCACTGTGGTATGTGGTATTGACTGTTGGTGGGCGTGAGTCACCACGCCCAGCATTCTACGTGGTTACGGGGATCGAACTCAGGACCTTGCTCTTGCGAGGCAGGCACCAGAACCACTGAGCTAAATCTCCGGCCCCTCGGCAACTTTTTAAACAACATGGTAGAGTATAATTATCGTCATGACATTTTGGCTCATACGCAAAAGACAATATTCAAATGCCACCTCTGGCCATTCCTGCTCCTGTGCTGAGGACATCGGTGGTTGCCTAGCATTGGTAGTGCAGGCGTCTGTATCCTTAGCTGCAAATGGCACAGGAGAAATGGGGAAGCACCCAAACCCACAGCCATACAGAAGATCCTGGCGTTTAAAGGATGATCATTGCCTGAAAATTCTTTGTATAGCAATGTGTTCTCTTGAGCAGAAATATGTTTTGCAAATGCTGCTGGATGGGACCTGGCCCCCTAAAGTAGGCAAAGAATTGAAGGTTTGTGGCCACGTACCCTGGGGTGATTCCCGCCACATGGACACATGTGATCTGAGGACAGCTGCTCCCCAGAGCCAAGGGAGCCTTCACAAGAGGTAACAAAGTAGCATCAAGAACGTGTATCAAGGTGCCTTTTACAGAGACTGGCTGTGTGCACAAGTGTGGGAGAAATGCAGGGCCCTGGGCCCTTCAAGTAACCCAGAGAGGAGGCCTGCAGAGGCCCCACCTAGGGCCATCCCACACTCCCTCAGCTACAGCAGGCATAGTGACAGAAGTCAGACAGCTCACAGAGGAAGGTTCTGGACCACATCAATTTGACCTCCACCCCAGGAGCAGTCCCCACTAGCTCAGGGCAAGGCGTGCCTGCTGGGGCCCGTCTAAGATAATCACTGTGGCCATGCTGGAGGAAGGGACTTTATTTAAGAAAATTCTTTGTATTTTGAAATAATTTAAGACTCATTAGATGTTACAAAAATAGTACAGAGAATTCCCACATTCTTTTCTGTTATAAACTGAAATGTGTTTTTAAAACAAAAAAATCCTGCTTTGAAGTCCTAACCTCAGTACATCAGAACATCACTGTCTTTGGAGACAAAGCCTTACAAGAAGTTGACAAGCAGAAGTGAGGTCATTAGGGTGGGTTCCTGATCTAGTATGACTAGCATCCTGTGAGAGAGGGGCTTAGGACACAGACACACAGAAGGAAGACCATGTGATGACACAAAGGGAGGACAGCTGGCTACTAGACAGAGAAGCTTTAAAAGAAATCAGCCCTGCAGATGCCTTGATCTTGATTCTGGTCTCCAGAATTACAGGAAAATCAATATCTGTTGCTTATGTCCCCAAGTCTCTGCTCCTCGCTATGGGGCCATCGCAGACTCAGAAACCTGCACACATTTTAGGTCACATGAGTCAGCTACAGAGTGAACGCCAATGGCACCTCTCTGTGACCTGACTGTGCGCCCTCAAGATGAGTGCTTCTCAAACAGCTGTGGCACTGTTTTACTTCTAATTTGGTGTGGACCTATGTTTTTGCTTAGGAAAAACTATAAAAAGAGAACTGGAAAAATGGAACAAAAAAAGACATGCAAAATACAAGGCTGAATTTCCTATTAAATTCAAGAGACCTAAAATTACTCTTCCAAACTGCTAGCAAAGACTCTCAATAGTCATTGCTAGTGTTGGAGCATGTCCCTGGGTGTCTGGAGTGGGGGCTGGGCCCTCAAAGTGGTGAGAATGAGAGGGTCCTGTTAAGGTGGCAGCTCTGAGAAGCACCTTAGTGCACAGAATGGATTAACATAGTTCTCCTAAAAACCCTGAGTTTATTCCTGAAGATCGAGTTCCTATCAAAGAGCCCCCACACTGACTTCCTGTCTAGACCTGTGATCTCTCCTCTTGCACACGTTCTTGTCATTGTAGTGAGGTCCTCACCCGAATCCAGCTCATGCCAGCATCACCCTCTCGAACTTCCAGAACTGTGAGCTAGGTGTCTTATTTTTTTTTCTTTGAGACAGGGTCTTGCTTTATAGTTCAGGCTAGCCCTGAGCTCACTATGTAGCCCAGGCAAGCCTCCAATTCAGCAATCCTGTCTCTGCCTCCCGAGTGCTGGGATTATAGGCATGAGCCACCACACCCGGCACTGTGGTATGTGGTATTGATTGCTGGTGGGCATGAGTCACCACACCCAACATTGTATGTGGTTACCAGGGATCAAACTCAGGATTTTGCGCCTGTGAGGCAGGCACCGGAGCCACTGAGCTAAATCTCCGGACCTAGGTGTCTTATCTTTGTAAAATTACCTAGCCTCAGGTATTTTGTATAGTAGCAGAACATCAACTAATACAGTTACTCCCAGGTTTATATTCTATTGTAGAGACCTGTAGCAGCAGCTCACAGGGAGGCCCTGGTCTGTGCCCCTCACTTTGGGTACCTTTGACTTGGATCATTTGCGATTTTTTCTGAGCAGATGTCATTGCTAGAGAGTCCCAATGGGCTCAAATTCTGAACAGTCTTGTGCCACTCACATCCCTGAGGCTCAGTCTCCCTGTGGAATGCAGTGCAGGGTCATTGTGAAGATTAATGGGGGGTGATGTGCACACAACCTTGAGATGACAACCCTCTTGGATAAGATGCCCTGCCCTCCCCACACCCATGCCTGTCAGAAGGTCAGCCAGACAAATTTCCAAGACTGCAGTACCGTTTGAAAGCCTCCCGGCACACAGGTGTCTAGCACAAGATGTTACATTATTTGATCTTTATTGGACTTGATTGCTTCCAGGCCTTCCCATAATGTTGACATCCTGATTCACCCCTGCTGGTAGCTGCAGGTGGCCACACCCTGTGAGTTTCCTGTGATTCCAGCCATTACTCAGCAATCCTTGGTGACACAAGGTCACCATAGTACCATCTGTCTAAGCTCCCTCCAACTTCCATCCTGAGGATGCGCACGCGCGCACACACACACACACACACACACACACACACACACACAGGCTTATCTTGACCCTACTTCTAGAGTCATTTTTCTTCCTCAGGTATTTGCCAGCACTCCTTTTCTGTTCTTTTCCCCAACACAGATGTCTTGGAAAGTTCCAAAGACAGTGTATCCTTGTAAAAGAGATTAAAACAAAACAAAACAATTTCCTCACCATCCACAGGAACCCTTGCCAGTCTATGACCTTTCCCGTGGGAGGGCTGGTGGCCCCACTGGAGGACAAACAGAATGCCAGTGTATGACAGAATGAGAAGTCTGTGCAACCAGATCAAGGTATCAGACAGCTCTGTACCAGCCTCTCAGATGCCACTGACTCAAGATTGCCATGACTCTTGAGAGCAAACCCTCCGAGAGTAGGTGGTAGGTACAAACCCACACAGAACCTGCTCCTGTTGCTCTTCCAGGACATCTCTTTAAGTCACAAGTTCCACCCAGTAACCAGAGCATGATGGGCCTGTACAGATTGTGATGGCCACATATACCAGCCCAATCCTGATGCAATAAGACTGTCCTGCCTCTCCTCCATGCAAATGACAATCATCTGCAGGCTCTCCCATGAGACACGGCTCTTGTCACCAGGTATCTTGCCAGAAGAAAGAGGACCTTATAGGCACAGAAGACAGGAACACTCCTCCACTGTCACCTGGCCCATATGTTTCAGGGTGGCTTGTCCACTCCTGTTTCAGCCTTAATCCCCTCTCTTTTCCATCTACCACTGTACCTTTTCCTGGAGTCGTTGTGGGCCTCCTCCAGTTCAAGATTTTCGTCTCCTTGCCTTTGCTCCCCAAGCCAGGTGCCCCTCTCCTGCAGACCCCCTGCATCCCTAACTTCCAGACTGTATCTCTGCAGTCTGTGTGCCCAAATGCACCCCTCCCTATCCATACAACCAAATCTATGTCCTCCTGACCACACCCAAATTTACTCCTGTCCTGCCTCTGGAGGCTTGACTCTGATTTCCTCCAGCCTATCCCTTCCAAATCCTCTAGAGCTTCCCACCACTGGCTAATCGAAAGCTTCTCAGTTCCCCCAACATGGATCAAAAGTGGTTTTTCTCTCCTCATCACACAAATGTCCTTGGAACCTGCAGCATACACTGTTATTTTAGGTTTAGATATGGATCCTAGCTTTTTGATTCCTAGTTTGTTCTTAAGAGTACTTTGACTGTGGGGTGCTAAGAAGTGGGTAGGGGATTCCAGAAGCACCTCAGCCTGTTAGTGCCAAGTGCATTTCCACCTCTTGGTCTGTGGAGGATGTATGACTTTAAGTTCTAGGGTTCGCAAGAAGCCATGGCTGTGATTTTAAAATGGCCCTAAAAGTTTCTGTGTTGGAAAGTGGGTTCCAATGTCTCATGTCAATGTCACTTGGAAGTGAGGCCTTAGGAGAGAAGAGGTCATGATTATGGGGCCCACGATGGTATCAGTGGCTTTACAGAAAACAAGAAAGAGACGCAAGATAGCATTCTTGCTCAGTACACCACAGGATGCCCTCACCACAATAAGATGCAGGTAGAAGCCTTTACAGACTCTGGCACCTTGATCTTGGATTTCTCAGACTACAGAGCCATAACCTAAAGAAATTTCTATTTCTTGTAAATTATTTAGTCTCAGAAATTTTGTTATGGCAACATAAAATCAATGGACACACTTCCTCTTATGGCTCACATCATCCTGGCCTTCATTGTGCAGACTAGCCTATGGTACCTCCCTATCTTCTGATCACTGTTTTAAAATCACCCAAGCAGTGAGCCTTCTCCAGTGTCCTAGTGTTTGGGGAAGGTCAGGGCTGTGGGGGTGGAATAACTTGCCATGTTCAGGTGTCAGCACCTTGTCATGTCATGATCACAGCACAGGGGCTCACCTCCCTTGAATAGCAGTGAAGGACATAGTAAGTAGGCTATGTCCCCCAAAAGAATCATGTCTTCACCCCTAGACTGACCTTACTTGGAAATAAATTGAGTTAAAATGAGGCCACACTGGAGTAGGGTAGGCCCTGATGTAGTGACTGTCTTTGTCAAACATAGGAATCTAGGACACGGTCACACACACACACACACACACACACACACACACACACATCATGTGAAGAGACACAGACACATAGGGAAAATTGCCACACGATGACAAAGACAGGTATTAACATAAGTATCTAAAGCCAAAGAACACCAAGGAATGTCACAGCCACCAGGAGCCAGAGAGAGCATGGGATGGTTTCTCCCCACTGACCCCTGAGTTGGGCATCTCTGACCCCCAGGGCTATGTGAGAATAAACAGCTTTTTTTGTTAAGCCACCTGCTCTATAGCTCCATGTCACTAAGACTAGTCTGAACTATGAGCCCCATCCACTATGATCATCTTCCTAGTGCCACACCTGCTGTACTGGGCCTGTAAGCTAGGCTCCACCCATGAAGCTGGCAGCCACATGGAGTTTCTTCTCAGAGGTGCTGCTCCCCTCCTGTCTCCAGCCCTGGAGCTACATCTAGAGGCTCCTTTTACCCTTAATTGTTCTTAATGCTTTAACACACAAAGACTAATGGGTCCTAATTGGATAGTTTCAGCACTGAGTGGGGGCCCAGGGAACTCACTGGTGGCGCCCTCTGTGACCCACTGAGCCTCCTTGTGGCCCACACGTGGAGTACTAAGGTCCCCTGGAAAAAATAGTGGCCCACTTTTCTATTTTTTTAAAATTACACCAGCACCAATAAGCAGTTCACCCAACAAATACAGGACAAAGAAAAGGAGGGCAGAGAAGCTGACCAAGATAGGACAACACAGCACAAATGCCACTGAGGTCAGTGGCATCTGTCTAGAGACGACCCAGAGAGCTCCTGGAGCAGATCCAGTGCCAGTCAAGCAGAACCCAGAAGATTCTAGCCCCCAATTTCCCCTTCACTGGGAAAGGAGAGAGGAAAGGGCATCTCAGACCCCTCTTTGTCCTCCTTTCCACCTCCGTGGGCTCTGTGTGTGCCGGCACACTCCCCAGAGACACAGGGAGAAGGTTGGGGCCAAGAGTGGTTAGCAGAATGAGGGGCTTTGGACAAGGAAACAGCTTAAAGCACACTACATTCCTCAACGGGGTGGTAGGAGAGCAGCCTAGGGCTCCCAGGGCCACATTTCCCAATCACCACCCCACGGGATCAAAGCTGTTTTAGCGCAAATCTTCAGAAGAGATTCCAGATTCCAAACTGTACCGACCATGGTCTGCTTTTCCAACCCCACCTGTCAAAAGGAGAACCTCAAGCATTTTAAATGGACACATGTTCCCAAGGTCAGCTCAAGCTAGTCTTCAAATCAAACTCTCAGCTTGGAGATCAGGCTCTGCTAGAGAAGGGGGCCCTGCAGCCTCCTCCAGCATGACCCGGATGGACGAGCTCCCATGTACAGGAAGGTCTTGGTGAGTGATGGACTCACTTCTCCCTCCCTATACTTGCTGAGGAGGCCCCTGTGTCACAGGGCTGCAGGGGGTACACCCACCTCTGTGGCAGCCAGTCTGCACCCCAGCTCAGCCTGAGGTGCCAGCACCCCTGTGATGGATTCTGGTTTAACAGCTTTTAAAAACAAGCAGACAAGAGACAGGCATGATGGATGAGTACAGGAAGTGTGCTCATCGGAGATGATTTATGGGAAGGCGCCAGTGGCACTCATGGGTGCAGCTCCGAGAGGTGCCCGGCCTGCAGCGCTCCCATCTGAGCAGCGCAGCACAGCCAGGCTTGTGTGCACTCAGCATCAGCCTGCGGGCCTGGCCTCTGTCACCTGTGTCCTGCACAGATGGCCCCTTGTATAGGCGGAAGCTTGGTTCACATCTAGGCTGCAGAACAGTGGTGCTCCCGCACCTCAAAACCACTGTGCCAGTTGACCCTGCTGACTGACCCTGACATGCACACCGACATAGTGGGGGGGGGGTCTGGATGCCCCAGGAGAGTGGCAGGGGCAAGGGAGAAGCAAGGGCAGGAACGTTGTTCTGGACGCTGGAGTGGGGTCTCCAGACAGCTGCAGAGCCATCCGCCTGGGCCTCAGGCACTGCACTAGAGACAAATCTCATTTGGCAGCCAATTAATTTCCACCCCTATTTTAAATAAGGACTTGGAACTTACTATACAGCAAAAGTCAAACTGAACCCATATTTGAAGGGATGAGCTTTAAAATGGTGTCTAACGGATGGGACCCTTTCTACAATGGAAAGAATGATCTGAGCTGGGCACCAGCCTGGGAGCAGGTGCTTCTCCCCACTCCCTTTAAACCAGGATGCTCTGCAGCATGGAGCCTGCACTGCATGGCCTTCATGTCAGGGACATTCACAGACCAACCACCACCCCACCCAGGCTCCTAAGGCCTCTCTGGCTCTGCTTCTCCTCCTGAGGTGTGGGACCCACTGGTGAGGCCCTTTCTCTGCTGGACAGAACCTCTCTGAAGCCTGCATCTGGTCCCCCAAAAAGAGCTGGGATACATCCCTCCCAGCAGGGGTGTGCACCCGGCCATGATCCACATGCCTATCTCCCCCTGCACCTGCCCTCCTCAGACTGAGGACAGACAGAGCGTCAAAGCCACATAAGATCTGAGACATGTGAGTCAGCCCCACCACAACTCCAGCGAGGTCCTCCAGAACCTCTGAGGTCACCAGTGTGCAGGTGCCCATTGATACACCCAACATGGCTTTTCGGCAATGCTGGGCAGCTGTGTCAGTGTGCGATGGGGCTGTTAAAAGCTTTTCCCAAACATGGTCCAGAAATCCCACTGCTTTAACCCTGAGTCTGTGCTCTGCCCAGCCAACCCTCCTGAGTCAGGGCAGCAGGGCCACATCTCCCCAGCTGTCCTGGGCTCCTGATCCAACCTCCTGTCCTCTGCTACCACACAGAAATCAGTTTGTTCTTCATGCAAGACAAACTGGGTTATTTTTCACCCTGGCTCAGGGCCCTCAGTGGCTCCCGCTGCCCTTAAGATAAAACCCACCAGAGCCAGCGAGGATACTCACAACCTGTCTCTTTCCCTTTTCTACTTCCTGCTCAGCTCCTTAACTCGCCTTCAAAACTTTACCAGACATAGTCGCGATCTGCCAGACCTTCCCAACAAAAGTCACAAAACCACCACGATCTGCAAGCTGGAGGTACACACAGAGCACCCCACTTGGCGACTTCTATAAAGTGAAATCGGCTCACTGAAAAACGACCTCAAACCCAAGCTCAGAAGGCATGACAGGCCAGTGGACATCCTTACCTGGTGGCCAGTGGGCAGGGAGAGTGGCGTTGCTGGGCAGGAAGGGTCTGGGATGTCACGTCGATGGGAGAGCAGATACCACAGGAAGGGTTTAAGTTCTCAGGGACAGGTTTTCAATCTGAAGGAAAAGAGAAAAATTGTTCTTGAAAAATGCCTTTGAAGAAGTTGTCCTTGTTTTAATCTAAAGAAACCCTGGTACACGATTAATAAATGAAAGAAAGAGAGAGCAGGTTGGCTAGGTTTGGTCCCAGGGATCAGCACCCCTTCCTCCAAAGACCATTTTTGCTTTTACAAAAGCCCAAGGGAATGAAAGGAATCTGGAGGGCAACAGACCCCTGGAACTTTGTTGCCAAAGAGCCACACACAGGTCCCTTCTGTTGCTGTGTGCCTGGGCACTGGTTCCCAACCCCAGGGTGCTTGGACCCCACTAAGATGCCCCATCTTCTCTTAGGTCCTCTCCTGTTCTCACTTCTGGAAGCCACCACTGACACCCTCCTGCAGCCACCCTGTGTGGTTCTTTGTATGAGATTAGTCATCTGATACCTTTGCCCTGACCATAACCTTCCCAGTCTCACTTTGTCCAGAGAAAATATCCATGGCTGTGGTGAATCCAGCTTTTGGGAGCCTGAGGTCTACAGGATTTGGGAGATTCACTCTCTAAGAAAATAAGGCAAAATGATGGAAGGAAAGCTAAGCTGTAGGGCCTTGCAGCAGGCTTACATATCCCTCCTGAGAAACCCTCTGAGTATGGCACTCCTGAGTGAGGCTATCCTAGGCCAGACGTCCTGTAAAAACCACCACCACTTCTTGGCGTTCCCTGCTCCTCCCCTTGGGTGCTCCCCCAGCACTCCTCATCTGATCTCATCGGTAAGCTTTGATGCCTCTGCTAGACACATTTGCCCTGAGGAAGGCAGGGCTTCACAGCCATGGGACTCACGCCACCTCCACGGCTAGCGGGTTCCACCAGAAGGAAGGATTGAAGGAAGAACTCACTCACACTCTCTCCCACTAATGCTCCTGGTTTTGTTTAGAACAGGGTCCCTCCTTCTGGGGTTGGGCCAAGAAGCAGGAGGCTGGTGAATTCTGTGGCTTCCAAAAAGAGGGGTGGCACCTCGGCCCCAGGAAACTGCTGCCTGCTCCATGAGTCCTAACCCAGGTGGTGTGCCTGCCAGCAGCCTGAGAAAGCACACGCCGTTAGCTAGACCCACTTGCTCCACCAGCAAGAGCCTGGTGCTGGATGGTTACGGGATCCAGCTGGGAGTACCAGGGAGCAGTTTGTCTCCTTGCTTTGCCCCCACCCATCATGGAGATCTCAACAGGGCTTTCAAAGAAAAACACTGCTAATAATAAAACCCCTATTTCTTTTCCTAAAATGCAGTTACTTAAGGGAGTACAATCTCATCCTAGTCATAGCAGAACCTCACAAAGAGCCCTGCCACCCCAAAGGAGGGGCCCAGTGATATCCACTAACGCCACACTGGGCACAGGTTGCTGAGCACAGGAAGGGGTAGAAATGCCCTGGCTCTGAAGGTCCCTCCTCCATGGGAAGTAGAGCGCTCTGTCCTGGGTTCTCAGTCTAAACGCAGTAAGGGAGAGGCCTGGGGGAAGGACCAGGGAAGCATGGGAAGGCCCCTCAGGCAGAGGGAGGTGAGGGTCCAGGGAGGGGAACCAATCGCCTGAAGGTGGGCAGGCTGCTCTTGGACCTCAGGGCTGGACTCACTCTGCCACAGGCCTTTCAGAGCAGGAGGTTCCAAGCACAAGCTCTGACCCTTCCCTGATCCTGAGGTCCACACCCCTTCCCCGCTGGTTCCAGTGGAGTTGAGGAGCAGCTGCACCCCAAGCTCCTCGTGTCTCTCAGGGGCTTTGGGGAGACCACGGATGTCCTTCAGTTCTGGGGGCCCAGACACATTACCAACTGCCTGCTCTCAGTCTTCCAGGCCACCTCTCCTGCATACAAGTCCCCACAGGCTGGGTGGGGCGGCCCAGAGACCCGCCGGCTCACCACCTCCAACACAGACAGTGCTGTGAGTGGGCTGGGGCAGGCAGGCCTTCTGGCAAGGCCATCACTCTACCCTCATCTCTTCTGTTCTCTGGCCTTTTAGGCAGACAGTGTTGCCTACTGGGGCAGCTGCAGCAGCACAGGAAGGCACCAGGGACAATGGCATCCCTCAAGGATAAGGAGACAGGGTCTACTCCTGGAGAGCCAGGTCACTTAGAGAAATGGGTGGGGCAAGGTGGACATGTGAAAACTGTCTGCCCAGGATCTTCACCCCCAGGCCCCTGGCACCTAGGTTCATCGAGGATGGAGCAGAGGGCCAAAGACAGGAGGACAGGCGGGACAGGCAAAGAGATCTGCCCCGGCCCTCTCCCCACCACCTTGGTCTTCATTCTAATTCCTGGAACCCATTCCACCTATTCTAGAGACAAATTCTTTAACATCTCTCCCTCCACCCAGAGTGAAGCCACACACACCCCAGAAGAAGGTGCTCCCAACATCCCACATCTCCCCACTCCACACTTCCCAAGCCAGCTCACTGAACACATTATTTCACTTTTTAACATGTCCTACACAGTATCTGTAGACACTGGCTTAGAGGATGAAGAAACAGTAACGGGGACGGGGACCCATCAGAGCACCATCACCTTCCAGACCAGCCTCCACTGAGTCTCCAGGCCGATGGGCACCTCTGCCCTCCCTACGCCTCCCAGCTGCCTTGCTGGCCCTACCCAAGGGCCCAGCCAGCCTGGTTGTGTTTGCCTCCACCAGAGCCGAGCAGGAGATAAGAGCCTGCCCTCCATCCCCAACTGTAGAGGTGTGGCTTTCTCCACTCTGCTGAAGCATACATCGTCTGTCACCACAGCATGGAAACACGGACCAAGGCCCATGCACACCTCTTGCACCCCTGTGTCCCCAGCCACCAACGTTTGGGGGACACCAGGCTTGCCCTACCCCCATCCCAACATGGTGTCTGCAGCTCCAGGATGCCAGAGAGAACATAATGGGGTGGGCGGTGGGAGGCAGATGGTGATAAAGTGGCTACCAAGCCTGTCTCACGGCTCTGAATGTGCTGCCATTGGCCGAGGTGGGAGAGTGGTGGGGCCTGCTGAGGGCAGCATCTGGCTGGGATGATGGAGACAAGAGGAACTTCTGAGCCTGCCTTGGGCTGCCGGGTCAAGTTCACAGTCGACTCGCCCTACCTCCACCCCCGCACCTGCCATGCACAAGGACAAGAGTCCAGCATGTCCCATCAGGGAGCAGGAGCTGCCTCTTCCTCACTCTGAAGCACATTTATCGCGCCCCACGGAGAGCAGAGAACACTGCCAGGCCCCTGCCGTGTGGCCTTGGCAAGCTCTCTGCCCAGCGCAGGAACACATGGGGAGCGTCCAACTGTTGACCTTCATGAAGGAACGCCGTCCCTGGCCTCCTCGGCTCTCCCCACTACCAGAGGTCAGGTGAGGAACTCTGAGCCTTGATCTTGTCGCCTACACACACACACACACACACACACACACACACACACACACAGAGAGGCTCTACCTGTAGCTCCAGGAAGCCAGGGATGGTGGAGGATAAAGGTCACTGTGAACCACAACTTTTGAGTCCTTCGTGATCCCTCTGCCTGCTTCTTAAAATCTAACCCACTTGCTTTAATGGCCACTTAAGTTTCTCAGCAAGACGATGTGGGCAGTGGGGAACTGTGAAGCTGGAAGGTCTTAAACAAGCATGACCCTGTCTAGGGCTAGAGCTGTACCCCAGGGCTTGGCAGTCTCAGAGAAGACTCATAGAGATGACCCCACTGTGGCAGCTTATTAGTTACCATCTCCTTGCCCTCAGTGTAGGTAGCTACTCCAGCCTCTGGCTGCTGAGCCGGCTGGCTCTCAGCTTTGTCCCCAAGGTGGCAGGAGGCCTGCGGCCACCTCTGGTACTCTGATTGCAAAAGGTTTCCCCTGGGATTCTTATTACCAGGGAGATAACATGGAAAAAAGGAACATCTCAACTCCTAAAATATATCCTTCCACAGAAAATAAGCCATACACATAGGAGGAAGGAGGTGGGGGAAGGAGAGACAAATCAACAGACAAGAGATTAAAGGAGGGCGCAGGAACAAAGTGAGAGACACCGCTGGGGATAAAACACATTCTGCCAGCCAGGATGCGGGAGCCTTAGTGGGGCTGAAGTTATCACAGCCACTGGAGCAGAAGCCACAGGCAAGCAGGCCCCTGGCCAAGAAGAGGTGGAGGTGACAAACCCTGGGACAAGACAGGAGAAGGGCAAGACAAAGTAGAAATGGAGGGCCTGCCTGGGCTGAGCCCAATGTACTTGGACGGAAGTGCTGCCCTTGGTGAGCATCGAGGATGTTTGTTTGTTACAGGTCCGGAGCAATGGAGGGGCCTCTGCTAGGGTGAGAAGGGCCAAGGCAAGGCAGGGAGAACCAGGCCACATCGTCATCTTCATCACCCATGGGTCATCGGAAGGGACAAAACTTAGGTGCATGAGGAGGACAGAGCCCTGATGGTGTTTGTGCTCTGTTCCACGAAGGAAGGGTGGGAAGGGAGAGAGAAGCCACCAGGTGAGGCAAGCCACACTCATGAAGTCATACTTCTGCCGACAGCTCCTAGGAAACCCAGAGACAGGTGAGAAGCAGAAGAGGCCTCCAAGCACTTCATCCACCCTGGGACAATGACTCCCAGAAGCCGCTGTGGCAAGACGACCTCCACATCGCACAGCACCACAAACTGAGCCCCCCTGGTGGCCCCAGGTCCCAAGACTCCTCATCTCCTCAGTGCTCCTGCAAAGAGGAGTCCAAGAGCAGGTTTTTCCCCAGACCCCAAAGAACAAAATTTGATGGTTGAAAAACAAAAAAGGAAACAAAGCTTGTGCATATAGGGGCACGGGGTTGTAGGATGTGTAGGGGAAGGGGAAAAACAAGAATTATGTTATATACTTGTACAAGTTCTCGATGTTGAGCATAATCGTGATGTGTATATATATACCAATAAAGATTCAAATTTTTAAAAAGGTGTACTTGGACTCTAGGACTACAGGAGGCTGAGGACATCGCTGGCCCTTAAAACTAAGGACCATCAGCCGGGCGTGGTGGCTCATGCTTGTAATCCCAGCACTCGGGAGGCAGAGGCAGGAGGATTCCTGAGTTCAAGGTTTGCCTGGGCTACATAATGAGCTCAGGGCCAGCCTGAACAACAAAGCGAGACCCTGTCTCAAAAAACAAAACAAAACAAAACAAAACAAAACAAAACAAAACAAAACACTAAGGACCATCTGAGGAAGTGGCTTGATTTACAGGATTCAAGAGGAGAAGCCACGGAAGAGCCAAAACCCCTGTGAATGAAGAGCCCCCCCACCTTTCCCGCCCTAGCCCCGCCCACCAGTTCAGGGGCACTGAACAAGGGTGGCCCTGAGGGCAGATGCGGCTCTGCAGATACAGGTCTTGAGTTCAAGTGCCTTGGAACTGGCTGTACTCTCACAGCCCGAGAGCCTGGGCAACCTGGGGGGTCCAGCCCCATGGGGTGGGAAGAGCTTGGAGTGGGGCTAGCAGGCGTGGCTCTCCTCCTAGCCCACACCTTCCAGGCGAAGGTGACCCAGGCAGGCCGAATGTCCCTGGCCCCAGCGGCCCAGCACTGGACAAGTCCAATAGCAACCCAGCCCTTGCCTGCCGGGCCTACATTTCACCTTGCCAGCTTCCCTGCAAGAGGCACAAAGAAAATACAGGGAAAGAGCTGTGCACTAAATCAAAGCGGCATTTTTACGACACCCCGGAGTCCACACCTTTGTGGGGCTGCTGGGGCACCAGGCAGTCTGTGAAGGTCAGATATGCATTGTGCAGGAGCCTCCAGGGGGCAGGGAACCAGCGGCTCCAGAAAACAGAGTTCCCTGTGCCCATCATGGCGGTGTCTCCAGAGGACTCGGAAATCTTCCAAAATCAAATTTTATATTTTCATTGTATTTAACTCACTTATTTGTTTTTGAAACGTCTTATCGCAAGGAACGCACTTGGGTTCTTGTCTGGCCTCCCAGAGGGGTCACACACCTGGTCTACAGACTCCCCAGGAGTGAATGGTGTCTAAGAGGGCCCTTTGCCCCACCTACATCTCTGCCTGTTCATTTCATTGAAGAGAGAGACATCTTAGCCCTCCATTTCTGCCTAAGAGAAAGGTAAGAAAAAAATAAATAAAAAATCACAGCCATGGCAAGGGTTTAGAATTCACTTTTCAAAACCATTGAAATGTCCCAGACAAGGACATAGTTCATGGTACCCACCATGGCAGTGTCTCCAAAGGACCTCAGAATTTTCAGAAATCAAGTTGTAAGGATACCAGTTCCTCAGGTACAGAATCCTCAGTGCAACACAGCCATTTCCTTGCCTTCCTTTCCTCCCACGCTAGCTGCTCCCTCCGTGCTCTGTCCCTTCTTCTCCATCTCCTCTCATCCATCCTCTCTGGCAGCTTTCAGGGCTGCTGGCTTCCTTGTCATCCTGATTATTCCTCAGAATCTACTTCCCCCAAAACATAAGCTCAGCAACAACAACAGAGTTTAAAATGAGACTGAAACCGAGGAAGCGAAGCTTGCTATGCTTTTAACCAAGAGGCAAACAACATGTAGCAGTGGATTTTCGTAGTAGAGATGATGGGGAATATACAATATTCTCAGTAAATGAACCTCTGCCTCCTGTTTTTAAACCACTCTTGCAAAACCAGCTTTACCCCCTCATCTCCCCTCATGCCTTATGAATCCTGTCTCTGGCAAAAAATACTTTGGGTTTTATTATTCTGGCACCTGGTGGGAGTCTGTGACAGTGTTACTGTAGCTGCGCTTCTTCTTCTGTTTTAATACCAGCCTGTTTTAATAATACAGTGTACCTTTTGGTATTGTTGAAATGTTACATTATTCAACACATCCAACAGGAATGGGGAGGGCCCCGTGTAATTTATGTGTCCTCTGTGCTGTGTTTAAAGCTCCCAAAGTGGAAGGTGTAATTTGAGAAGTGATTTTCCCCAAGGTCAGGAAGACAGTCTCTGAAGAAAAAGCTGGAGCCCCAAGAACTTCTGGCCATAAGGCTGGGATAGGTGGCTAAAGGGCTCTGGACCCAAACCAGAAATCTCCCCCAGATATAAGACCCTAGTCCAGCTGTGGCTCACTAGGCCTCCTATACGTCAAGCAGCTCTTGACAGCATGGGGCTGCCCCACTTACCTACCACTGCCCTTCACCACCCCAGTCCAGGCTCCACCTCAACACTTAAGGACCCAGACAAGTTGCAGCAGAAGGGACGCTTAGCACTAGTTCCTCCTTCTGGCCCTTCCAGAAGCCACTACTGCTGTGCTGAGCACCCAGGACAGATATGGGTACACAGACCAGAATGCTGCAGAAACCTGTCCCCAGAGGAGTACACACAGGTGGGGCCCAGAAAAGGCTCCCACAGGGTGGCATCTCCCCAACGAGGAACCTTGTTTTGCTTCATGTCACACCAAAGGGGTCCAGCACACTGCCTGGTATACAACAGGTGCTAAAACTATGCATCTGAGTAGATGGATGGAAGGGTGATGGGCTGATGAGAGAGAGAAGGATCTGAGCAGACCTGCAATACTCCTGGAGGGAGGTTGCCTTCCTGGGTAATGAACCCTGGAATGAGTTGAGCAAAAGACGGGGAGCAGGAGGAGAGGACAGGAGAGGAAGAGGCAGCAGTTACTGGGCTGTGGGGAAGGCAGGTACTGGAGCAGGCAGTTTGGAATCAGATATACCAAAAGATGTACCTCAGGAGCCAGGTTGTGAAGCGCTTGATGCCACACATGGAGGGCTTTTAAAAGCCACTTGAAGAATTTAAGCAGGAAACTATGCAGATCTGCATCTGAGGAAATGTGCTTTGGTGCCAGTGCAGACCTGATGGACAGTAGGGTGAAAATAAGCCAGGCACCCCAAGGGGCAGCTGCAGGGGATCAGATGAGAACAGTAGGCTAACAGAGGGCAGGAGGGGACCAATGAATGCTATCAAAAGGATTTGTGATCAGTCCCATGGGACAGGCCAGGGTGTGGGAAAAAGCTACCTCTAAGCTTCCAGGCTACCCAACTACTAGGTAGGGTGCTGGTTTCTGATAAGGTTGGGGAGAGGCTGGGAGGATCCTGGTGCCAGAAAAGTTTACAGCGAGGCAGGTGGGCTTTAGCTGGGCTGGCCATGAGGTTACTGCATGTAGCCATGATGCTGTCCTTGACACCTGTTCTTATGTTAAACATGGCATAATAATATGTTTCAAGGCTGTTCACAGGTGGCCCTGTTGAACTGGAAGACACTTGTGCACTATGTCCTGAGGCTCAGGAGAGGGTATTGTTTGCCTCGTGACTGTGAAGAACAGTGTGGGAGATAGTAGAGCTGCTCAGGAAGAGGAGGTGCACCAGGCCCAAAGTTAAGTCATATCCCTCTCTCCAGGAAAGCCACCATGTCATGAGAACATCCAAGTGTCCAGCAGAAAAGCTGAGAGGAATGGTAGCTGGAAGTCTACTCCAGTAGACCCACTCCCAGCTCAATTTCAGATGCCTATAGCCCAGGTCGACCTGCAGACCGATCCTCTACAGAGACCTGGAGCCCAAAGTCCCTACCCAGATGCTCCCAGGTTCCTGAGCCCCAGAAACTAATAGCTAATAATTGATGGTGGTTTGTGACTGTGAGTTTGGGGTAGCTTCTCTGACAGTGACAGATAACTGACACAGAAATCACTGAACACAGTGGGTACCCCAGCCATACGCACAAACAAGAAGACCAAGGAAATGATGAGATAAGAGCCTGGGCCACATGGAGTGGGAGGAGAAAGCTTTACCAAGAGGAGCAAGACAAGACCTTAAAGGAAGGAGGGCAAAACTAAGAAACACCATAAAACCCCAAGAATATGGGAGTCCCCAGAGGAGGCTGTGAACACTGCAGGAGCTTAATGGGACCTGGGCTTCTAGGGGACCCCAGGAGAGATCTTTTCATTTGCCACATCTTTGTCTGGTTCTTTTCATCTCTCAGACCTCAAGTAGAAGCCACATCTTTAAAGACAGACCTTCTCTGACTACCCATGCTAGAGCCAGTTCCCACCCTAGTCCCCCAGTCACTCTGTCGTAGCTTCCTGGCACTTGTTGCGAATTATATTTCATTGTCCTTCTTTACTCAGCCATGATCTGGGAAGGCTGAGGAATGTCTGTTTCATGTACCAATGTAAACTTGAGCTGAATATGTCCTAGGTTCTCAGTACTGGACAGATGGAAGAGAGGAAGACAGGCAGGCAGACAGGTTGGGAGGTAGAGAAGGAGGGAGGATCAGAGCTCTGAGTTCCACCCACACCCACCCCCCACCCCAGTGCACATATCTCTGGGGGTGGGACCCCTTCGTTGTGGAGGGAAACATACCTGGGATAGCAGAGGTGGGGAGAAGGGGAAACCCTGGAGATGGGTCTGACAAGCCCCTCTCCCACACTAAAAGCAGGCCAGGCCTATAGCACAGGACTCCCCAGCAACACCTTACTACTTTCTGGTATTCAACACACATGGTCCACCCATGCTGTGCCAGGCACTACAAAGCAGGGACCATCCCATGCGGGCCTGAGAGTCCAAGTCTGGAGGAGACGCGGGCAACCAGACAGGGCAGCACAGATCAGTCTATGGGGAAGGCCCAGGGCATGGGGTGCCCTTCACCCCACCTCCCCACCTGTGAAGCCTGGGCACAGCACACACCCTCTCCAAACACAAGTGTGAGAGCCCAGCTTTGTTCCTCACCTGCAAAACCCGACTGAGTTAAGGATGGGTCCATATTCCATGACTTAAAACAGGTGATTGTGATACTCCATGGGGACTCAGAGAGGGTGGGGAGCACTGGGGTCATGAGCAGGGGTCAGCAAAGGTTTCACAGAGTGGGCTGGGTGAGCCTGAGCCTTGGACAGCTGAAGGCATTGGTGCAGAGGCAACACTGACGAGTCAGCCATCTCCTGCCTGCGGGGACCATCTTCAGCCTACAGTAGGGCCAGAGACCAGTCTAGTTGCCCCCAGCATGATCCAGGAAGCCCCACCTGACAAACATTGGAACCCATTCTGGGTCCAGCAGGAGCCGAGGATCGTCAGGGTGCACAGAAAGGCCAGGTACTCACTTGCCCAGCAGCCATCTATTTGGCAGGGTGTGGAGGGGCAGAGAAGCTGGGGCATATCCTGGGAGGCTGTGAGAGAGCTCATGGGGCCTCAGGGAGACAAGAAAGGGTTCTGATCCTAGTCAAGGTGGGGAGCAGGGGGACAGGGCACAGGGAGTGTGGGAAGGAGCACCCCGATGCAGGAGGACTGTGGGAAGCATGAAACAGGGGTGCAAGGAAGTAGAAGGGGGAGGTGTGGGAGACGGAGAAACAGGCTGGAGACAAGGAAGGCAGGAGAGTGGTACAAGGGCAGGGAGGGAGCCTGGAAAGATGAGGGGCACAGAAGGCAGAGATACCTGGAGACCCTGAGCAGGCGACAGGAAGCAGTAAGCAAGAAGGTGGATGACATGAGGGGCCCCAGTTCAAAGTGGTACCTTTTTGCTGCTGGGTAACAACAACCAATGGGTGTGGTTGAAGACATTCATTTTTGGCTTCCTCTCATAAAACCAGAACTGGCCAGCTCCCCAGGTTCGCCTCTTTGGGGGCCGAGGTTGCCTCGCTGGTCCTGAGCCCCCATCTCTGCTGAGATTTCCCACAAGAACATTCCAGAACACTCCTGTCCTAGGCTGCCACTGCCCTCTCTGGAAAAGTGCTCCTCTAACCTGGCCTTAACGAAATGACTCACAACAGTCACGTACTTTTATAAAATCATTGCCAGCATCTGTGATGATGTACTTTGTGCATACATCCCAAGAGGACACGCAGGCAACCCTGCTCTGGGAGAAGCTAGCCCTGGGGAGGAAAGCTGCCCAGGCCCCTGTATGGGTACCAGATCCTTGCCCATCCTCCAGCTCCCCCAGGAACAGGAGGCAATAGGGACAGACCACAGCCAGAGGGATCTGAGACAGACAATGCACAGAAGGGTTTCCAGGCAGCCCATGCAATTAGCCCACTCCCTGGGGAGAGTGTTCCATGACCCTGCTCTTCACACCTAGCCCCAGTGGTGTCCATCTCCAGTAGCCCACACATCACCTCAGGTGTTTACAAGGTCGTCAGGTGCATTCCAGGCCACCTGCCTCCCTTCCATAGCCTGGAGCTGGTGCGAGCAGTGTCTATCACATAGAAATCTTCCCAGCTGACTCAGGTGCACAGGTTGGGGTGGCAAGACACCTATGAACTTTCATTGCCTCTCCTGCCTCCAGACGGGGCTCCAAGCAGCTGCCCAGGCAGCCCTTCAGCCCATGGCAGCTCCAACTGATCCAATGAGGGCTCCTGAGCCACTGCCGGTCCTGCCTCACCACGCCTAGTCCTACTGTCCCCCTAGCTCCACACTGACTCAAAGGATGCTCTAGGGAAACGGGAGCTCCTATAACTTGATTTTAATGATGGCTGTACAGGTATGCACATTTGCCGAAACTCCTCGGATTATAAGCCCTGTACATTTCATAGTGTGTAACTGACTCTCTTTTTTTAATTAAAGAAAAATTCACCTCCTGGGCAGGAAACAGGGCTGGAGTCAAAGTGTCTCTCTCAGGCCCCTGAGGCCACCAAAGGGCTTCAGAGTCTTTCAGTGAACAAAGGTAAAGCCAGAAACTAATCAATATGTCTGGGAAAATGACAATCAGTGTTGTCACTGCTGTAGCACCCCACACTTGGGACTGAGATGCACCTCTGCCAGATCCCACCAGCGGGGGGTGGGGACCACCGCCATGGTGCCACCTAGAGCCTAGAGCTTGGCTCACAAGCTCCCGCAGTGAGGAGGGAGAGGGAAGATACACAGGCAGGACAACACCCTCATCCTAGACCCCCTGCTGGTCCACAGCAAGCAACAGGGAAGGGGTACTGATAGTCTCTCTGTAGTGTGTACAGCACTCCAGAGGGCTACAGCAGCTCTCCTTTCCTCCTGGAGCCCATTATCAACCCAAGAGTCCCTGAGAGGCTCCCACAGTCTGCCTAAGACCTCCCTAGGTCAAGGGGTTTGACTGAGAACTCTGAAGCTTCCCATCTGGCAGCAGCAGGAAGTTGGATTGGATCGGCCTCTCTGGAAGCAACAGATGTTAGGCAGATGTTGCAGAAGGTTATGGTGAGAACAGCTGTGGACGCTGAGGAGCAGAAGGTAGAGGGGAGGAAGGGGAGGGGGACCTATTTTCCTGAAGAGGCTCTCCACTCCCCTCCTGCCCTCTCTTCTGAGTGTGGAACACAGACCAAGGCCTGGCAGGGACCAGGGCTAACTATTCAAGCCCAGATCAACTCAGAGCCTGTTCTGTTTTCCAGTATGCTCACCTGAGGAATCCTGGCCACTCTGACATCTGCCCTCCTAGGAATTCTTTTTCTCTCTGAGTCACTTTGGGCAGCATTCTTATAATCCAGCATGCAACTTGTGGTCCATGGGAAAGTCCATGAAGAGAAGGGGACTTCCCAGGAGCAGTGTGGTGCAGCAAAGCAGAAAATACACTTTAAGATGAGTCTGAGGTGATTGAAAATGCTCATTTCATCCATCCATCCTCCCACCATTTATTAACCCACACATCTACCCACCCCTCCATTAACCCATTTATCCACTCCACCATCCATGCATTTATCCAGATACATATCTACCCACCCACCCATCCATCCACCATTCAATCATCCAACTATACATCTATCCATTCACTCCCCCACCATTCTCCCATCCACCCACCTATCCACTTACCAACTCATCTATCTTCCCATGCACTCATTCACCATCTAGACATCTGCTTTCCATTTATCCATTGTGTCCATTCACCCATTTAAGTTCCCAGCATTCCATCTATTTATACATCCATCCACCCACCCATCTCTCCAGCACCCATTCATCCATCTACCACCCTTTTATTGATCTACCTGTATACCCAAACTTCTCTCTAAGTACACAGTCATCTACCCAACCATTCGTCCATCTGCTCATCCACAAAGTAACCCCAAAGAGAGGAGCAAACAGTTGTGAGTAGGAGCTAGAACTGGAAGGTAGCACCACAAAGACTTAAAGAACAGGCCTCTGTAAATCTGAACTCACAAGTCCAGTGAATCTGGATCAAAGTCCTGGCTCCACTCTCACTATTTCTGGGCAAATTACTTAGATTTTTTCAACTTCACTTTACTCACCTATAATGTGGGATAACTTCCCTCACTGAGTTCCTTCAAGAACAAGTTCATGAATACAGAATGCTTGGTTTAGTGGCTGGTCTACAGCTAACACTCATGGTACAAAAGAACCATCATCTCCAACAGAGCCAGACCATATTCCCAAGACACCCTTCTACCCTAGCATCATGCCCTCTGCTAGGACACCCTGCAGACATCTCCTCTACAGAGAGGAGTCTCCACTGCCCTGTATAAATCTGGGTTTGGTCATGTGACTTATTTGGCCAATAAAAGGAAGTGGAAGAGACCGTGAGCCAGGAAGCAGTACCCTCTTATGTCTCCCACTATTCTCTATCATTGCAAGGGTTGGGCCCCTGATATGGGGAGGAGGTTGAAAGGCACCTGTTATGTAGCTGCCCAGTCAGGGCCCAGCCAGAAACAGAGCCAGATTTAGCCCCAGGCCTGTGAGAGAGCCCAGCCAAGGCCAGCTGATCTGCATCAGATTTAAAGACTTGTGACCAATGAAAAGAAAAAAAAAAAGACTGCTGTTGCAAATAGCTGGTCTTGGAAGTCTCAGAGTATACAGCAATAGTGAACTGAACTGTTACTCTTGTCCCCCTCAACTGCCCTATTTCCCCTTTCTTCCCCAAATCAAATACACTGATTATGTAATTTCTGGGGCTTTGTTTGCTTGTTTGTTTGTTTTTGCGGTACTGGGGATCAAACTCAGGCCCTTGTGCATCCAAGGTTGGTGTGGTACCACTTGAGCTAAATCCCTGGCACTCTGATTATGTAATTTCTAGTCCTGTCTACCTAGAAAGGACAGAATAGGACCAACATTGGTAAGCAGATGATATGAAGCCTCAACTTCTCTACCTGCTGCCTAGAAATAGGAAGTGACATCACTGCCTGGGAAGAGGGGTGACCAGGGAGGGACAATTGCCAAAGCCTAGAAATGCAGATTCCAATGCTAGAGATGTGTTTGCTTGTTTGCCTGTCTTTCTACTTATTTACTTTTAATTCAAGGTAACCCAATTTTTGAAATCTCCAGGGAGCAGGCTCTCGGGTGGTGGGTGAGCGGGAGATCTGCCGGGTAAATTGCTGCTAAGAGGAGATTAGGACTGCGCAGAGGTGCTATAGTGTGGTCCTGCGGGCACATTAGGGATTCCACACAGCGCACTTGCTGTAAATCACTTCCTATTCAGCCCCGTGCTGAGGGGCTCAAAGGTCGATTTTCCACGGTTATGACAACAAAAACTAAAATTGGGTCAAACCTGAAAGGTATTATCTTTCTCCAAGCTGCTAAATGCATGTGAGTAATGAGGTTGGTTAAGCAGTACACCCTGGCAGAGTGTGAGTCACTCTGTGGACGGATGAACCAGTCTTGCCACACCCCACTTGTCCAACACAAGGCCCAGGCTCTGGCTGGCTGGCACTGGCAGTCTCTCTGGGTGCCAAGCTTGGGCATCAAAAGCCCATGGGCCCTTCTTCCTTCACAGTGAACATGAGCAGGGATGTCTCACAGTCCAGAACTCCAGCCACAGGGAAGGGGGCAGGCTTGGTGCTGAGTCCCCAGCCCCGCATGCTCCCTCCATCATCCATTATCCCCAGCCAGATGCCAGGATCTGGAAAGCTGAAGGCCTAAGATGTGCCCAGCCTGGGGCCTCCTCTTAGGGACATCTGGCTGTGAACAGGGAGACATGAAGCCACAACTGTGGCTCAAGAAGATGCCCTTCTCCTTAGGTACCACTGACGTGAAGAGGCTCCACGATGGACCCATCACCTCAGCCACACAGCCCCACACTTGGACCTGTCCCATCATCCAGAGTCACTCTTCAAAGCCACCCCACCTCAAGGGAAAGGGGAGGGAAAACAGCGAGCTATGGGCTGAAGGGGGAGTTTCTAAATCAGACTGTATTAAGTTAAGCAACACTCGTAAAGACAGCAGGTGGGGCTGTCAGCTGGGGTGAACCAGGCAGAGCTTGGAGATAGACCGCAGAACCTGGTCACTGCCCAGCTGCGGGCCAGATCCCGGGGACCCCTGACAGTGAGCTCTAGGCTTCTCATGGGAAGATGGCCCCACAGGACCTGTTCGCCTGTTTTGGGGACTAGGGTGAGATGAGCTTTGTGGAAAGGCCTCGAAATGTTGAACTGTGTTGTGACACATACATGATGACAGGGTCGAACCTCGGGGACATCATGTTGAATGAAATGAGGCCACACATTGATTCCACTTCTGTGAGAGAAGCCTTGAGAATCAAATCCCTAGAGACAGAAGGCTGATAGGAGCCGGGGGAGCAGAGGCAGGTTAGTGTTTAATACAACAGAGCTTCAGGTTAGGAAGATGGAGACATCCCAGAGATGGACGGTAGTGATGGCTGCAAAGTGTCGGGCAGGTGCTCAGTGCCAGCACCACAAGTGAGAAAATGGTCAAAATGCTAAATGTTATGTTGTATGTACATTATCACAGTAAAAACAATATTTAACTATTCTGCAAAAGCAAAGTGATACCCCAAAGAAAGAAAGTTGGTGAATACTTCTTCCCCTACCTTGCTGCCAACCCCTTCTTGGGTAGGGAAGCAGCTCAAACCAAGCCCTGGAACTGGAGAACAATGAGATCTGTTCTTTCCATCACTCCTCCAGCCTTCAACACACTCACCCAGGCTGCCAAGATCCCCGGACTTCCACTTCTGCATGCAGAACCAGAGTGGGAAGCCAGTCCACCTCAGAAGGGCCCAGGCAGGCCTTCAAGAAGGGACCCACTACCACTGCCACGCTGCCAGCCAGCCTCGTAGGCCTCCTGTCAATCAGCTCAGGCCACCAGAACAATGCCGCGGGCTGGAGCTTAAGTAACATTTCTTCTCACCATGCCGGGGGCTGAGGTTCCAAACTCAAGGAGCCAGTACGGCCAGATCTGCTGCAGCTTCTCCCCTGGCCTGCAGACAGGCACCTCTGGGCTGCATTCTCACATGTGGGAAAGACAGGGAGCAAGCTCTCTGATATCAGGACCTCATCCATCCTAATCTGCTCCCAAACATGGTCTAATCTCCAAACATGATCACGTGTGGGTTAGAGTTTTAGCGCATGCAGTTCAGGAGGGCACAATTCAGGGCAAGCACCTCAGGTTCAGAGCAAGCCACAAGTGCCTGACGAAAGTGCCAGCCAACCTCGGAGCAGTACTATCTTGCAGAAACCTGCGAGCAGTGTCTAATGCTACATTTTCTAGTAGCCTCACTAAACACAAATCAACAGTGACCTTTATGATATTTAAAACAATATATTCAAAATATCGTTTTGACAGGTAATCAAAATAAAGATCATCAATAAGAGACTTTATACCTTGTGCCTTAGGCTCAGTCTCTGAGACCAGTGTGCTCTTTATATGTTCTGTGCATCCTGTCCCAAATCCATGGCTTTCCCAGAAGTTGCCACATGTCAGTGTGGCCACCATGTTGGATGGTTCAGGGGAGACCTTCCCTGTGCTGCAGACTCAAAACAGAAAGGCCACTGGAAAACAAGCTGAGGATGGACAGGGAGCAGGCTCCTGGGCACTCTGCCAACAGAATGAAAGCTCCCTCAGGGCCAGGGCTCACCACACAGGTGCAGAGGCCTGGGGCTTGACAGGGGTTCCCACACCAGGAACAGGACACAAAGCCCTGCTTCTAGATGTGCAGCCCAACGCAGCCCCATTCTTCATGCACACCCATACTTGTAACCCCAGCCAGGGGAGGGGACGAGACTGGCAGCAGGGAGCGCCCCAGTCTCCCCCCAGCCACCCAGGTCAGGGGTGACTGCTCCATGACTGGGGCCTTTATAGAGCTGACATGGCCCCCAGTAAAATCTCTGAAGAGGGGAGTCACCTTCAGCAGAGTCACGGGCCGTATACTCCAAAATGATGGCTGCTCCCTGTCAGGGTATAACTAAGGGTCTCGCCTTGGCTCAGGACCACTTCCCTCCCTCAGAAAGAGAATAGCAGAGAGCATTGCTTCAGGACCCAAAGACCCAGACCCCAGACGGGAGCAGAAGAGCAGATGGGGCCAGAGGACATGCGGAGATGAGTGGGAACAGCTAAGAAGGTCTCATCCCCTGCTCCATCCAGTCCTGCGTGTTATGGGCGCAAGCTGGGAATGGGGGTCAGAAAGTGCAATGCTGGTTGGGAGACTGGGCAAGGCACCAGCTACACGGAGGAGAAATGGACCAAGAAGGGTACAGGGCACAGCAGCTGCTCCCCCATGGAGTGGTCTCTGCAGAACCTGGGACTCTTTTCAGGGCTCTGGGATCCAGAGGCCCAAGAGGTCTAGGGCCGAGCTCCAGCTCTAACACTGTCTCCATAGGGGCCTCATGGGTCAGCCTTGGGGTGGTGCTCTGGGTTTGGACCAGAGACCTCTGGAAACTCACTTCCTGGAACAGGAGCACACCTATCTTCCCAGCATGCCTGCCTTGTCTAAGCCCTGAAAGCCCCCACCTCCTGCCACCCGTGGGGGTTAGGAACTAGACAGTGGCACTGCACCAGTTCACACCCTAGGCCCTCCTAGGCACCGAGACTCAAGTGAGCCATGGAGATCAGACCCTCTGCTGGTAAGTCTTGACTCTGGTCAGTCCTGAGGGCCCAGCACAGGGGGGCTCTGGCCTGATGCACTGAGGCCCTATGTTCTCAGCCACAGTGAAGGGACAGGAGCCAGGCAATCCTCCATCCATCTCTCATCATCCATCCCACCTGAGAGGTGAAAATCAACTCAGGACAAAAAGAAGCCTGTCCACAGGGCTGGAGATTTAGTTCAGTGGTTCCAGTACCTGCCTCGCAAGTACAAGGTCCTGAGTTCGATCCTGGTAACCACATACAATGCTGGGCGTGGTGACTCACGCCCACTAGCCATCAATACCACATACCACAGTGCCGGGCGTGGTGGCTCACACCTATAATCCCAGCACTCAGGAGGCAGAGACAGGAGGATTGCTGAGTTCGAGGCTTGCCTGGGCTACATAGTGAGCTCAGAGCCAACCTGAACTACAAAGCCAGACCCTGTCTCAAAAAAAAAAAAAAAAAAAAGAAGCCTGTCCTCCTCAGGACTGGGAGGAGTATCTCCAAACCCATACTTCTCCTACCCTAAAATCACAGTACTTCTTCAGGGGCATTTGAAACCCCTGCTCAGTGCCAGCTCAGCCATTCCCTCCACACAAGCTCAGATGAGTGCATCCCGTGGGACATGAGTCAGATCACTGCATTTAGGAGAAGCCATATCCCAAGAGATGCCCACTGGACACCTTCCATGGTAGAGGGGTCATCTGGGAAGGTTCTAGAGACTTCTCAAAGCCTTCCCATGGAGGGAGAATCTGCTCTCTCCTTAGCAGAGGGGAAAGCAGAGGTATATTTCAAAGTGGGCCAGGACAGTCCAGCTTGGGGAGTGTGCTTCCTGGCCTGGGAGTCCTGTGCAGTGACAGGGTTTTGTGGGAGCTTCAGACTGTCTGTCCACCAGAATCCTCTGCCAATCAGTTTCTGTGGGTAGTCCTCACCAAAGGCCTAGAGCCTGCCTCAGGCCCCTCCCGTGATGTCAGGATGGGGAGAGAAGCTCCAGGAGAGTTTTCCAGTTGCCTAGTGACAAAGGAAATACCAGTGGCCTTCAGAAGCCTTGCAGAGCCTTGCAAAGCCAGGAATGGGAGCTGGATGGAGAACACACGACAGTCCCTGAGCTCTAGCCACTGGCAGAATGAAAAGACACACTAGGCAGGGGCCACCAGGAGCAGCTGTCAGTGTAAGTTCCAGCACTGGGAGGCCGGCACAGGGCAAGCTCTTTGCTAGTGTGCCCTGGGCAGCAGCAGACGGCCGTGTAGAGGGGCTGCAGGGGACCCACCTCACCTATGGGTCTCACATGTGCAGAGCAAGCCCTGACTGTGCCATAGCGCTGCAATACATGTGTGTCACTGGAGAAAGTGATCCCTGGAAAGCAGTGACCTTTGGGGACAGTCAGGGACACAGACATGCATGGCCCTGCCTCCCACATGTGAGGTCGCCCGCACCCTCTGAGGCCTGGAGTGCCGCCCCACCCAGATTGGCTCCCTGCTCTGTCCCGCACTCCCTTGCTGCCTTTGTCATTCACCACACACCCCGGGACTCTGCTCCCCAGGCTCCCCCTCCGGCAGGCCTCCGCAGCCCTCTATGCTCTGCCGGAGCTGACTGGAGTTTTAATGACCGTCTGGGGTGGAGACGGGCTGCTCTGTCCAGCTGCCATGCCCTGTCCCCACCAGCCAGCCCAGATGGTGACCTGGGAGCTCATCCCACATGCCCTGCCACCCGCTACATCCCTGCCAGAGCCACTAGTCCCTGTGGCACATCACAGACCCAGAACTTCCACAGCAGCCTCAGATCACATCTCCTGGGCTGAGTTGGGGTACTCAGCCTTACACGTGCAAGAGACACTCACGGCTTTGACATCCCCACACCCGGCCCAAGAGCAGGGGGTGGCACTGGGACAGGACAGACACTGGGATAAAGTACCCTCAGAGGAACTAGTACAGGGGTGGATCAATTATCACACACACAGGAAGATACAAGGGGCTCTGGGTCAGGGTCCTACAGAGCCAGGACCAGGCAAGAAGACAGCAGCAGGGTTGGTGGTGCAGGGAGGATGAGACCCCATGTCTGTGTTCTCATGAGTGGCCCTCTCTGCAGATCCGGGCAGGAACAGGAGGGTCCCTGCAGAACCTGGAGTACACACCCCAGAAAGGCCAAAGTTCCACTCAGATTCTGAGGGTTTCATGTTCATGGTAACCCTGGATCCCCACTCAAACACCCTGCTTCCTTCACCCTGTGAGGTTTCCAAGGCAGTGCAGCCACCAGGGAGAGCTCAAAGGCCCCAGGGACCAGCCCTGCCTGTCACTCCACCATCTGTACAAACATCAGACCCTTAGGCAAGATGCTCATTCCTATGCACCATCAGCTCCACCAAGCCCATAACCTTGGTGTTGGAGGACTATGGGCAGGGGCCACTGTGGGCATGCAGCCCCTCCTTCCATGGCATCCATTAACATTCCCCATGTAGAGTCAGGGCTGTAATTACAGCAAGTGATTAACAGGCCTGAGGTAGCCTGTCTCAGAGGGAACAGATGAGCAGCGAGCCTGGGGATGCCTCCACTCACCTCAAACCACTGGCGCATCCTAAACAGGGCCCGGCGCCCCAACCAGCCAGTGATTAATGAATCCAACGAAGAAGGAGGACATGTCCCTGGCACCACTGCTAAACTTCTTCCTCTGGGCACTCATCTTGCTGCCCAGGAGCGGGTGAGGACAGGAGAAAGCAACCAGGGCTTGAGGCACCTGAAAGCCTCAGGTAGGGCCACCATGGGCCTCCCTCTAACTACTCCTACACTAGACTGGACCCTGGACAGTTGTTTCCAGGGAGGAGAGATAGAGGACAGCCAAATCCTTGTGGCCGTGTGCATCCAGGGTGCCTGGATTCAGCCCCGTCATCTTTAAATGCAAGATCCAGGCCCTCCTCAACCCCAACACTTGGGCTGTGCCAACAGGCAGGAGTTCTTGCCAAAGCTGTCATCATCCATGCCAGAGCACTAAGGTCAAGCTGAACACCTGTCCAGCTGGAAGAGGGAGCAGAGGGGCCTCTAGCTGGGCCACATCCCCTGAGAAAAAACAGAAGGTGGAAGGACTCCCAGAGCACAGGGGGATATTTGCAAGTGGCAGGTCAGAGCCACTTACACAGGACACAGTGGGGGACACATGTAAGCGCTGGTACCTGTTTAGGAATCAGTGGACCCTTATTCAGTGCCTGTTACAAGCCAGTGGCTGGAGGATGTGATGGAGGTGCTATGATTCAGGTGGGGACTAACCTGTCAGCTGACATGTGGCATACACTTGGGTACGTGTCCCCACCAGGCACAGCTGAAGTGCCTGCCCCAATCTTCCCACAGACACTGTCCTTCCAGGACACAGCACAGACAGGAGGGAAGAAGCCTCTTCCAGACTGCTTGGGTTCAAATCCCTGCTTAGTCACACACCAACTACGTATCCCTGTGTATGTGGAATCACCCAGGCAGTGCAGGTGCCAGGCCTCACTCAACACAGCATCCCTGTGGGCACCCAAAGACACCCTCCCAGATGTGTGTTTATCAGGTATACAGTCTCCAGCCAACTCCCAAAGTTGGTTTGCTATGACTGTCCCTGCTCATCTGGTAAGCAGCCTGCCTCTGCTTCCTCTATTCTATCCTGGGGATTTTAGGGCTCCCAGTCAAAATGCCCTGCCCATCATGGGTAAGTGACCAGTTGTGCCAGTCCTCACAGCACTGTGATTGGTCCAACCGTGGAAACATGGCCTCAGTCAAAGCAATCAATGTCCTTCCTTGGTATTTCCTTTACTGAAGGGCAATAGGGAGAGGCCTTCCACCTTCTAGACTTGCAAGGCAGGCACATTTGTACCTAGACTTGCTTGGAAGGGTTGCCCATCCCAACCTGAGCAGCGCACGGGAAGCCATAGGAGAGAGACCTCAGCCATCACATCAAGGAACCTCCATCCTCATCTCTGGGCACTCATCTTACTGCCCAGGAGCCTCCATGGTGGGCTGTGTCCAGCTCTGCCATGAGGAGATCTGGACTACACACACACACACACACACACTCACTCACTCAGCAGGCATATCTGCCAGCACTCACTGGCAGCCATACACTCACCTGCCCTGGTGAGTCCTCTCATGAGGACTATGGGGTTCTAGACTCACCAGCTTCACATAGGCGGCCACATTTTATAACCACTGTAAAAGTCCCTTCTCCATCATTGGAACAAAGAACCTGCTGCCCACAACTTAAAGGAGAGGTTTATTTGGGCTCAGAGGGTTCAGTCCACAGTTGGCTGGCTCCAAGGCAGAAGGTGCATGGGGGAAGGGTTGGTTGACAAAGATGCTCACCTCATAGCAACCAGGAAGCAGAGATGGAAGGGAGGAGCCAGGTACAATGATACACTTCCAGGTCACACCCCCAGTGACCTGCCCCTATAATCAGGCCATGCCTCTGAATAGGAGACTTGTGAGGGATATTTTAGACCTAAACTGTATCAGCCATGCATATCCTAGGTGGCCAGGATCAAACCTCATGGACTGCTATCTCCACAAACCTCAGCTGACCCTGGATATGAGAGATCTCTGGTGATGTCCTCTGCTCCTGGGGCCACAAGCTGAGTCCCCTGGACAGTGCCATACCGATCACTCAAGGAAGCCAAAGCCACCAACTCCCCTGCTCTACAAGCTGCTGGCCACCACAAGCATCCCCAACACTGGGCAAGTTTTTGTGTTTCCTTCAGGCCTTGGCTTGGGAGACACAGAGCTGTTCCCATGAGTGTGAAAGCTGTTCATGCACTGTGCAGTAAAATCATGCAAAGCCAATGTAGCTTATGAGCTGCTGCTCTCTGGGGACTTGGGGAGCAGAGAAAGAGGACTTTACTAAAAACCCAAGCAGGACCCAACTGCCAACCTAGTGTCATCAGTCATTGTCTGAGATAAGGAACTTCTCTGGGCTCTCCAATGGACCTCAGCATACCCCAGGTCCTGTATCCACATCCTGCTTCTCATAAGCCCTAGGCTTGGTCCCTCTCTCCAGGGGAGCCTGGTAGCCCAGGCCCACCTGGACCATTCTGGTGGAGGTAGAACTCAGTAGACAGTCACAGGTGGATGTTTTTAGGGTACCCACACTAGAGCAAAAGGCTGTGTGATACAGATATGTGCCCCTGCAAAACCCACTGTGGCCTCCATGGTTCCCCAGGCCCATGTAAAAGCTAGAGGTATGTCGTGCACAGCAGGAAGACCAGGACTCAGTGTATCACCCATGGCCAAGAGAGACAGGTTCTCCCAGGGGACCCCAAAAAAACCTCTCCAACCATGTGTTCCCATAGGTTTCTGCCTCCTCCTGGTCAAGGTCTCTTCCACTGACCTCTGCACCGAGCCCCACAGCTTCCCCCAAGGATCATCTGCATATGGAGAACTCTGGGCACAAGGAGCACAGGACTGATGCTACCTGGTTGGACCATTCTGATTTTTTCAGTGTCTCTGTTCTGCTCTGTCCTTAGCCCAGAACATTCTCTCTACCTTTCTCCACCAGAAACCTGTTTACTCTTCAGTCTCAACTCAGTGCCACCCCCTCATTGCTGCAAAGGGCTGACCTCCCTCCTGGATGTATCTGACCCTCTTTCAGGGATCCCTGTGCCACGGGTAGGATTTGAGAATCTTGGCAGAGGCCACAGCCACTGCAGAGGCAGACGCTGACCCTGCTGTATGCACAGGACCCAGCACACTGCCTGTCACACCAAGGCTTTGATGCCTGCTGAGGGGACTGGCTAAGCCCTACCCCTGTGAGGCACACACTTTATCTTCATCCTTCCAGAAACCCGCCTTTTAATTGAGGTGCTCACCTCCAGGACTAAGTCAAGGTCTCTTCCACTTGACCAGTCCTGAGCCCACGGGTCTGTGTGCACACAGCCAAGAACATTTCCCTAGGACAACAGATAAAGAGAGTGTGTGCCGGCCAGCCAGGAGCACCAGCTGCTGCCCGATCCACCAGCATTCTGGGCATGACAGATGCTCAACACAACAAATGAAGAAAAATGAACTATTTCCATGGCCTAGAATACTCCCGTCCCCACAGAGTTGAAGAGAGAAAGTGAGAAGGGACAGGCACCGAGTTGGGAGGGACAGGGAGGAATAAGCTCCACGTAATGTCCACCAGGCAGCTCTGCCTTGCCCTGCTGTCCTTCCCTCACTGCCCTGCATGCCCACCAAGTGGGCTCTGCTCCTGGGCACAGAGAAGCCCAATCCCATGCCCTGCATGAAAGTATTGTACCTTAGAAGTGCCGCCATGGCTGGGCCAGCATGGTCTGGCTCAAGTACCTGGAAAGAGCCAGACCTCTGCTCCAGCTTCTGAGGTTAGAGGTCATCCCGGGGGACTCAGGATCCCCTCTTCCACAGTACTCCCAAGGGCAAGGGCAGATAGCTTTGGCGAGGAACTACAGAGGCTAACTAGGTCCTCAGGTACCCTAGATGTGCCCTCCAATTACACCGGAAGAGCCCAAGGACACTCAGAAGGCTATGGCGAACTGTCTGAGTGGACGCTGTTCCACAGGACACAACACAGCCACAAAAGGAGTGGCCTCCTTGCCCTGCTACAGCATGGACGATCCTGGAAGGGGTTATGCCAAATGCAGGAAGCTGAACACAAAGGTCACATACAGTGTGGCTCGACCTATACAAGGCTGAGCACAGGCCCAATTCCAGAGACAAAGGTAGAGTGGGTGTGCAGGGCCTGCACTGGTCGGGGGAGCCTGTTGTTTAACAGGGACACAGTTTCAGCAAGGGAAGAAGAAAAGGCCCAGGAGGTGGACAGTGTGCTTAGTGTCACTGAACTATGCACTGAAAAATGGTCATGATGACAAATTTCATGTTAGGTGTATTTTCCCACAATAAAAAAAAAAAAGGAAGAGAAAAGAGGAAAGGAAAGCGGGGAGGAAAGGAAGGAAGAAGGCAGTGAAAGAGGAAGGGGGAAAGAAAGCAAGAAACAAGAAGGCAAGCGAGAGAAAGAGAGAGTGAGAGAGCAGCAAAGAAGGAAGCAGGCAGAGAGGGATGCCAGTGGCTGAACCCCGCAGAGGTAGAGCAGCGAGGTGCAGTGCCCACCCACACTGGCCTGCAGCCCATGCCGTGTAGCAGGGACTGTGTGGACACAGCTCTGGCCTTTCAAGGGTGGCGACCACACAGCCAACTGCAGCCTTCACAGAGGGAGGGAGGAGAAAGACCGGTCACTGACAAGCAGGTGTGTGTATGGGAGTGTCAGGAACTTCAGGACATCTCTCCTCTCAGAGACACCCCGCACCTGGCCCTGCTGGCAGCAGCAGTGGCTGGAGCTCTCAGGGCAGCGGCCAAGATCTTCAGCAAGCAGACGAGGTGGCCAGAGAGCCCGGCAGACTCTGTAACAACACCAGATAAGCCCATCAGGTGTAATTAGACAGGATCCACAGGCCAGCCACTGGCCACAGCCTCGGTTTCTCCTCCTCCCTCCCTCCCTCCCTCCCTCTTTCCCCAGGACTGCAAAATAAATTATCCTGTGAAGTCTGCAGAGGTTGAGCTATGGAAACAATTAAACAGAAATTAAATCTAATTCGTTTATACTCTGAGCACAAAGTGGATAATGTAGGTTTTTTTTTTCCTCACACTTCTCTTTTCGCCTTGGTGTTAGAGAGGACTATTATGGGAAATTAATCATGAGGTGAGCCAATGAAAGTGATCTATCACAAGTTAAAGTGCACAGCCAGCTGTGGACCGTCTATTACAGCAGCTAGAAAATGCAGAGGTGATGCTGGGGATGAGGTGAGGCTGAGACAGAGGGGCTGACCTCATGTCTGTCTATGTGGTCTCCCACAGAATCATGCTAGAAGGAGCCACGAAGACCCACAGTGGAGGGGAGCACTTCTTTCCACACAGGCGGATGACCCATGACAATAGGCCAAGCCTCGGCTTCCCTCGCTATAAAGTGGGGCGAAGGCACCACCTCCCCTTCTGGAAACACCCTCGAGGATTGAATGAGCACATAAACAGGGAAGCATTTAGGACTAGAAAGCAAAGAGGAGCCGTGAGGTTGGCGCCAGGCCCAGTGAGGCATGTTCCCGGTTTCCTGCTTTCAAGAGAAACAATTTGGAAGATTGTTTTCCTGTCGTACGAAGGGCGGAGATGGCAGAAACGGAAAATTTCCTGGGAGCACCGGAGGGCCAGGGCTGCCCATGAACAGCAGCTACAGCAGAAGCACTCAGGAGAGAGCGGCCCAACATTGCAGGTGGGCATTCAGGACTCTATGCCTAGGGCTGCCGGGTCCCCCAAAACCTGGAGCCACCAAGCCCCTGGAACAGATGCTCTGGAGGTGGACTGAGGAGCCCAGGAGCTGGAAGCTGAGCTTTGAACCTAACATAAAAATAGGCAAGAACAAAGGCGGTTTCTATTCCGCTCCCTGAAGGGCGGACAGCCCTCTCAGCAGATGGGGCTGTCCCTGGGAGCCCACACGCCCCGCTGCTCCCCCAGGGCACACACGCTCTGCAGGTGCCAGAGGAGAGCTGCAAGGGGAAAGCAAAACAAGAGAGACAGCCAGGGACACGGAGGGAAGGTGCCCGGCCTTGTCCTGGGCTGCTGGGATGGACAGTGCTGCCTACACAACTCCACTGGGGGTCCAATGCTCGGACCAACTCACGTGCTCCTCCCTGGATGGAGTCCAGGGCTCACGGGATAAACTGGCCACGTGGCAGAACTGTATCATGACACTCAGAGTTCTGTGTGCCCTTCTGGTTGGTCATCTGCCCCCTGGGGGGGTTGGGGGACCCCTGTACTGCTACAGTCCACAATGGATCTTAGAAGTCATCAACTCCAAGTCTCCTGTGCAGCTGAGGAAACTGAGGCCTAGAGTCAGGCACTGTGGGACATGAGGATGAAGCTGGCCCCTTCGGGCTTCATCCCTGCCCCTCCCAAGGAGAAAGGTTCCGTGGAAGCACGGCAGTAGGTGGGTGGATGTCAAAGCTGCAGACTGAGCAAGTGAAGGCAGGGTGGTAAGGCTGTGCCCCTTCGGCCGGGGTAGAACGGTACAGAGCAGCTGCCAAGCCCATCTGACTCTGGGGATGGCAGCAGGAACAGGAACATTGTGCTGGGCTGAACAGGGAGCAACCTGGAGCCACAGCACAGATAGTGTATGTGCCAAGGTCCGGGGGCAGGTGAAGAGCCACAGGCTGCTCCCTGAGCCCAGTCACAGTGAGGCACATGTTTCCACATTGCACCGCAAGTCAGAAGCCCTCTGCCTGCCTTCCTCCTACCAGTCACAAGCACAGGGACTCGGGCCTGGGGAGACTCATGGCCTTTGCATTCCTGTCTGGAGTCATGTGTCACCATACCACCTCAGGCTAGTCAGAAGGAAGGGAGGGATTAGTGCCAGGTCTCCTCTGAGGCTTTAAGGAAAGATTGTGAGGGTCCCCAGGGCTGCCAGGCACATCACAGCCTCCTGGGTGGGCTTTCTGACCAACCTTCTACACTAAGTGTCACCCTGTGGGGAAGGGGTCCTTCCCCAGGCTAGGCACAGGAACGGCAGGCTCAGGACAGAACAGAAAGGGGGCTCTGGTCAAACCTCACAGTGGCAGCAGCAGAGCCCAAGCTGAGCGGAGTCTTTCCATGTGCATCAGTCCCTGGGCAACTGTGCAAGAGCATGTGGGACGGCTGGGCCTGTCCCCACCTGAAGGGCCCCTTATATTACCCAAGAAATGGCTCCCGACATGCAGAGGGGCCAAGACATAAGGCAGAGCCTGTCCCCAATCCTGCTGTTCCCCATCCCGTGCCAGCATCTGTACCAACATGCAGCACGTGCATGCGCATTTGCACACATACACACACGCACCTTCAGAGCTTCGGACCCAGAGTCCTCCCCTTTCAACACTCCTGGGAGAGCAGCCACCCAGCTGAGGTGACATCAGGGAGGGCACAACTGTCCCAAGTGGAGCCCAGAACAACCCCCAAAAGGTAATGAGCAAGTCCATTCACCTTGCTGTCCACAGGCAGCCCACAGCCCCGGAGCGAGAAGGCACTGGAGACCTGTGAACCTACCGACTGCCTCCACCTGAAGGCAGGAAGGAATCAGGAGCCCAGGGTGACTGGAGGAGGCAAAGAGAGTGCTCCACTCTCGGCAGAACAGGGTCTCTGCTTCCTCTGAGGGCCCCTAGGCTCCCTAGGACCTAAGCCAGGAGGACCAAGGCCTCACCAGGCCCCACAGAAGCGGTCACAGAGCCCCACCAGGGCGCTGGTGAGGTCTCCTGCCAGATGTCCTTATGCAGAGGAGACGGTGGGTCCAGGGCAACAGCTCAGGGTGGCCAAGTAGAGTGAGACATCCCTGCCTCAGACAGTGCCAACACCACACACACCTCCTGCAGCAGAGGCAGAACCACCAGAAATGCCAGGGCCATGAAAGGCCAGGAGACTGTCACCTCCTGCCCCCGTGGAAAGGGTCACACAACTAAAAAGGACTAACGTCCCTGACTCCAGCTTTTAGGATGTTATGGTGCCAACACACGGTGGGCACAGAACACAGAGAACATGGGACAGTCTTACCCTGATCACCCCTTTGTCGAGGCAGGGGAGCCCCGAACTCTTGGTCTGACACATAAACTGTGCTGGTCCTTGGAGATCCAGGCCCTCAAATCGACTCACTGACCTCAGCCGACTCCCACCCAGAGCTAACAGTACAGGAGAAGCCAGGAAGGATGAGGTACTAGGCTCCCAGGACCTCCCAGACCAGTGAGCTGGCCTGGGGCACAGATGCTGGGTCACACACCCTATACCCTCCTCACCTGGACGGGTGCCCTGGGCACAGCAGGTGCTCACTAAATAACTATCCAATAACATGTTTTGAGATAACAGGATGATGGATTTTTTCCTTATTTCAGATTGTTATCATTTCCCATTTTTAAGTAGGTATTATTGAGATCATAATAGAAAAAGCAATATAAAAATAAAAGTGTTAGCTGAACATGGTGGCCTGGCACTGTGGATGGCTGAGGCAGGAGAATCACTAGTTTCAGCCCAGCCTGAGCAACTCAGCAACTTAGCAAAATTATGTCAAAATAAAAAATTCAGTAACAGACTAAGGATGCAGTTCAGGGTAAAGACCCTGGGTTCAGTGCCCAGCCCCAGAAAACGACTTTTGTTTTTCTGCAAATTCCCTAAAACAGGGTGGAGACAGGCCTTTTCTGTAACTTTGTGTGTCCAGAAGGGATGTGGGGACGGGGAGCTAGGCCTCTGTGTGTCCACTGTGGCAGTGGAGGTCCAGGCCCACACATACATCTGCTCAGGGCCTCGGGCACTGTGGCTGGAAAATGGTCCCACACTCCTCTAGCTCTCACCTTGGTCAGGAGAGGAAATGACTCGACACAGGGACGGTGTGAGCCGAGAGCGATGGTCTGCAACCCAAACACGGGTTCTGTCCCAGCACACTGGCACCAAGTAAAGATGAGAGCAGCACAGCCTAGTGGTGGGGTGCCAATGCCCTCCTTGAAACCACCTTCCTCTCCAGCCTGGCCCAGGAAGGGGTGGGGTAGGGCTCTGACATCCCTAACCCCCTCTGTGCAGGACCCTGTAGAGAGACTACCTCTGCCCTCGCCCAGGGGGGCAGACACAACTCAGTGCCCTGGGAGGCTGGGGCTTCCTTCCTCACAGACCAAACCTTTGTCCCCACACATAGGCCTCTATTTTTTTTTTTCTTATAGGGGTTGGATTTCCTTTTCCTGGCTGGAGTTGACTAATATTATTTTACTCCTAAAAATATTTAGTGACAAATTGCATGTGAGTGGCACTGAAAAAATACAAACTATGAACACAAAAAACCCTAAGTTGTGGGAGCCTATGTGTGTGAAACATCCAGATGGGTGGGTCCAAGAGACAGGAAGGAGGAAGCTAAGGGACAGGGTTCCTTTGGGAATGAGGAAAGCTTCTAAACTTTACCTGGGATGAGTGTTGTACAACTCCAGAGAGTACTAAAAATGATTGAATCGTGTACTGTCAATGGGTGAGTTATACAGGTGTATGCAAATTACATCTCATTAAAGCTGTTACCAAAAACAGCTTTTAGAAAAGACAGTCAAGCACATGAACACAAGAGGCAGGAGCAGCAGGTACCCACTGGTGCTCTCAGGAGCTGCTGCCTCTCCCCTACATATTTCCCACTCTGGGCTCTGCCACACATGCTCCTGGTCAGTCTTTGGTTGTGAGAGGCCCTCTCCTGCTGGCTACCACAGGGCCTTTCCACATCCCACTCATGCAACCTCTATGTGCACTCCTAACTGCCTCTTAGCTCCTGTGCCTAGCTGTAGTTGTTGACTTACCTGGACTGCAGCCCTTGCGGAGCAGGACTGTGACTATGCTCATGTGGTCTTGCAGCTTACCAGGTCCTGGATTGGAGGTACCACTCAGATACCAAGGCTGGGTGAAGGGAGGCCCCTGGCCTTTCCATTCTGACCTGGGTTCCTGATAACCAGAAGTGGTTTTATAAGACATGGTTTTTAATTCAATATGATTTCTAGAGATTACTCCATATACAATATAATCAGGACAGTGGTCATTCCTGACAGCATAGCACAGCCCTCTGCTTTGGCTACTTCTCTGCTAGTGAACATTCAGGTGGCCTCTGCTGGCCCCAGCAGGGCACATGTAAGCACCCTTGCCCAAGTAAGACTGCTCATGTTGAGCAGTGACTTGGCCCTGTTTTACCTGAAACAGGATTACAGGATGAATGGGCGATATCTTCTCTAATTCATCACAGGCTGACAGAATCCGCTACAAGAAGAATGCCCTGAGCCAGGTGTGGTTTTACACAGTCCTACTGAGACTCTGCACGTATATATTCCTAGTGTACTTTTTGGCTAATATAAATTAGCAAAACTTACTCAGGATACTCAGGCCATCACAAATACTACAGAGTTTAGCCTTGTACAGTACAGTCTAATAAGTCCCTACTGACAGCACAGGCTGGGCTCTCAGGGCCGTGATGACCAACAAAGGGAGTCACCTGGGCTCCACCAACCCAGAGTGACATGTCAGGTTACTCTTGTAGGGCCACATCACCAATTCTCCAGGGCCACACTTGCCACCAATGCTCAAAATCCATCTTTGGTAGCTATGGATCCAAACTGCCTCCAGACACAGTAAAAGTCTACCAGAACCTACCTCCTCCCTCTCCCTCTCTCTCTCTCTCCCTCTCCCTCTTTCACTTCATGTCCCTCTCCCTCTGCCTCTCCTTCTCCCGTGTGTGTGTGTGTGTGTGTGTGTGTGTGTGTGTGTTACTGGGAACTCACTGAACCCAGGGCCTTTACACCGATATCCCCAGTACTTCTTGTTTAATTTGATACAGGGTCTCACTAAGTTGTTAAGTTGCCCAGGCTGGGCATGAACTTGCAGTCTTCCTGCTTCCGCTCCCAGAGTGCTGGGACTACAGGCATTTACCTCTCTTTTAAGCATGAAGCAGGGTGAGGCCCACAGCTGAGGTTCACATCATTTTGCACTGCGCCTGGGGCTTAGAGACAGTGCCCGCACCCTTCCACCTCCAGCTCAGGGCAGCTCAATGCCAACTCCACCTATATGTGACAGATCCTGCCCCTCCACAGCAGGGCTCACCACTCAGCAAGGAGGGGACGCCTGGGGCCCATCAAAGGTCAGGACAGGAGCTGCATCCTCACAGGGTGGCTGAGTGGGCAGGGGTTGTATCCACTCTGTGGCTCTCCCATATGAGTTATTCACCAACTGCACACCCAAGAGCAAGGGAAAATAAGAAGATGCTTGCTGGCTAGAGTAGCTCAGTGGGAAAGAGGGTGTTGGCATGTATGAGGTTCTGGGTTCAATTCCTGGCACCAAAAAGTAAAAAAAAAAAGAAATTAAACATTTTATGCAGTATATACTCTGCTGTGTCTACACTCTAAAAACTAAAAGCAGAGTCGGCTGTAGGGGCACATACTTGGAATCCCAGAGCCCTGGCAGGCCCAGTCAAGAGAACTGTGAGTTCAAGCCTAGCCTGGGCAATTTAGCAAAATCCATCTTAAAAACTAAAAATGGGCCGAGGATGTAACTCAGTAGCAGAGAGCTTCCCTAGCTTGCACAGCAGCCTGGGTTCATTTCCCAGGAAAAAAAGAAAAAGGAGATATTCATACACCCATGATCACAGCAGCATTATTCAAAATTAAGTAGGGGGATAAACTGTTATCAACAGACATCTAGGTAAAGTGTGGTCTGTCCTACAAGAGGGTACTATTTGGCCTTGAAAAAGACAAGAATTCTGACACTGCGGCATGGACACACCCGATGGCTCTGCTCAGTGGCAAAAAAGACACCTTATGATCCCACTATCGCGAGGTCCTCCAACCCCCCCAATTCACAGACAGAAACCAGGGCTGGGGGAACAGGGGTGAGTGGAGCTCAGGAGAGTCAGAGCTCCAGTCCAGGGAGGTGGGAGAATGCTGGACAGCAAGCCTGAATGTATTCCGTGCAGTGCCGCTCCAGGGCACACTGAAAAATGATTAGGGTGGTGAATTTCATGTTGTGTATATTTTACTCCACTGTTAAGAAAATAAGTTTGATGTTTTCAGGTATGAAACAACTTTCCCAGGTGGCCATGGGCACCCGAACCCTCTTGCTCCATAAGTTTCAATGGCCTGTACCCACGGAGACATCCCCCATGTGTGGAGTGACTCTAGGGTGCTCTGCATGCTCCTTGAGGTACACAGAGTCCCCAAGAGCAGACCAAAGAAGTGTAATTGAAGAACTCACTGTTTCCCCCAGGAGCACTCAAGCCCAGGGAATAGTCCAATGTCTAGGGGTCCAAGAAGGACCTGGTGAGCCACCTGCCTTTGGGACTGCCACTGTCCTGGGGAGAGATAAGCACCCCAAGGCAGACACACCTGATGAGGGCAGAGCTGGGGACGTCACACTTTCCCCAGAAGCCACTGTGCTGAGCACCCTGCACCAGGAGGCCTGTATCTATAGGCCCAGCATCTGATCAATTTAGCAGCCCCACAGCCTCCCCCCATTGCCCCTTTGCACCTGTGTCCCACTGGTGTGCACTGTCAGGCACACTGCAGGGTCTCAGGTCCCGTGTGCTGAGGTGGACTGGCTCCATCTGGGAGGCTGAGGTCTTGGATCTAAATAAAGCTATCACCAACACGGTGTTGCTTTTCCTTGCCAGGCCTCAGTTTACCCCTCATTAAAGTCATGTATTGGGTTGATGGAGCTCTAGGATGCTATTAAATCCACATTTTGTGACAGAGATCCTCAGACTTTCCCTGTAGAAGAGACCCCAAGTTCCAGAGGGTGCAGAATTAATGACTGGCCCCGCTGCCATCTGGAAACAAGACTCTGATGGACATGCACCACGGAGGCACTGCAGGGATAGGCTCAATCCCACAGCAGGCACTGCAGGTCCCACGTGCTCCCAGATTCTGTATACACACTCGCCTGAGCGTCCCACACAGGCCAGCACTCCGAGTACCTCAGGCGAGGTCTGCCCTGTGGCTGTGGACTAGGGGCAAAGAGCCATCTACTCCAGCAAACTCACAGTTCCAAAGAGGAAAACACAAGACATAGAATAGCCTTTGTACCCAGCATCAGGCCTATCTGAGATTTCACTTGAGATGGGCAGTGACATCCCTGCCCAGGTCATGGAAGCCATTTCTCTCCTCCCCACCCTGTGTAGGCCAGGCAGATGGGCAGGCCAACCTTGCAGCAGGCCTGGGGTCTGCAGGCATGAGTGCACTGCTTGAGCAGCTAGCCTAGAAGAAGCCTGCATTTGCCTATGCCCAGGAGGGCTCAGAAGCCATCCTGCCACCCTGCACCCAGGCCAGTGCTAAAGCTTCTCATCTGCACAGCCAAATACCAGGAATCCTTGAGTTCATGTCACCCAGCATGCTGCACAACTGTAGGTTCCTTACACGTCATCTCCCCAGCCTCCAAGCTGGGTCAGCGTGGGGCTGGAGCATGCGAGTGGGGCACCCAGCCCCAGCAGGGGAACCAAACGTCTTTGGACACACTCCAGCAATGCTAGGATTCTAAGTACCATGGCCACACCTGCTGAAACAAAGTCAGTGGGCAGGCAGACCCCTGCTGCTATGGCTCAGACTTCCAGTCCCAAGTGAGTTTCCAAGGTGAGGGAAAGACCGCTGTCCCTGTCCCCAGGCTCTAGGGAGGAGCTGTCCCTGCAACCTCAGCTGGGCTCTCCCCTGCCCTTTCTTACCCCACTTCAGATTCACCTGAGCCTCTGAAGCTTCCTGTGGCCACATTTGTTAAACTGAGTCATGCCAGTGGCACTCAGGCCCAAACAAACCTCAAGCCTCACAGCACCGGGACCTTGGGGAGTATTCACAGTACCAATAGTCACTATCTATTTTTCAAAGTTTAGGGTTTTTTTTATTCCAGTCATTGATAAAATTCATGGAATTTTAGGAAATTTAACAAATTCAAATTCTGAAAAGATGAAAACTATTTCTATTTGAAAATTTGACCCAGTCTCTTAGATAACCAGCAAAATGCTAGGGACATTCCCTGCCCAGAATGCACCTCTCTGACCTACAGCCTGGCTAGGAAAGCCCAAAAGAAGGGCCAAGCCAACAGGACAAAGAGCTATAGGAAAAGCTGACTGCGGAGACAAGCCTTGCACCTTGCACACCCCTCAAGCATCCTGGAGGGACTTGGCATTTCTTTATCTTGTAGCTACCAATGGCCCTGGCATCCTCCAGCCACAGCCCAGAGATGGGAGCCGGGAAAGGGGTTCACACAATCAGTGCTCAGCTGCTCTGCCAGAGGTGACAGTGATCACATCCATTCTCAGTCCATCAGGGAGGCTCAACTGTCACATGGCCCCAGGTAGGACAGAGGGGCCAGACAGTGAGGCCCACTCTGCCCAGCTATGCATCCTCTTCCAGCAACAACCAGGCACCAGGAAAGGAGAACTTAGGCAAACAGTGCCACACTGAGCCCAGCACCCAGGGGGCTTGGGATGAAGTCACCCTCATCTGCGAAAGTGGACCATGCCACTGTGTCTAGCAACTTCCATTCCAAAGGAGGAGAACTTAGGACTGTCAGCGACACTTCCGAACCCCTTCCCCATGATACTAAGACCTAAGGAGCCTCCACAGGGCTCTATCGGCCCTCTGGACAGGAGTAGTGGCAGGACAGTGGCCCAAATGCCCAGAGTGGTTTTAACATGGGAAGACTCTCATTCTACAGAGCTGATCATCAGAAACCCAATGAGGGGGAGGCTGTGCCATTCCAGTAAACCAAGTTCCCAGCAGTTGAACACAGAATGGACACAGAACATAGCCCAGCAGCACTGAAACATGTCACCTACAGGTCCCAGCACAGGTACACCACACACGTCTCACTGTCAGCAGAGAACATTGCACAGACCTCGGTGCGCCTTCTGACTTCCTCTTACAGAGTGAACCAAGCATGGGATAGTTTGGAACAAAACCACTGTGACCCCAGACTGGCCACTGCTTGCTGTGCTATTAGTACTACATCAGCATGAGGTTGCAGGACACGCAAGGACCTGGTCACCAGTGGCCGGTCCCGCAGCCCTCTTCTGCTGGCTGGGCACCTCACCACCTGCTCGAGTAGAGGAGATGTCTCATGCCTTTCCAGGGTCTCCTGTCTGCAGCCGGTGCAGCAGAGGGCTCACTCCAGCTCTTTCCTGCCACCATCTTCAAGCTTGATGGCAAGTACACTCCTCTTTTTATTTTCCTTCTTTTCTTTTTCCAATTGATCTTCTGGGAGAAGAAGAAAAACCAGGCCTTTCAGAAATGCCCATGTTGCCCTCACACACGTAAGATGCCTTGTACTAAAATCTGAACATTAAGAAAGGACCTGGGAAGCTTGGCTCCGTAACTGCACCGGCTGAGCTTTGTACCTGCTCCCAGCCAACTCCCCCACCCCCGGCCGTCTCTCTCAAGTCTATTTTAGTGGCTGATCGGCATGCCTCTGTTTCCCAACCACAGGCTTACGTATGTGTATTTCTATACATCATTCCCTCCACAGAGCCTGCTGAGCCATGGAAATGGCACCTTATGCAAATCAAGGACTCCTCCATCTGCTTCTGATATTCCCCACTTCCCCTTAATAACCTGTTTTAGGAGACGCAGTACATGCAGCAGATGATACGACTTTATTTTTGTAAACCCAGTTGGTCCTGGAGCGCTGGCAGCCACAATAATAGAAGAGTGTGCTGTGACCGCCTCTCGGTGAGTCTGTGCCAGGCAGCACCTCATTACAGGGCTGGGCAGGAGGGGCTCCCCCAGAGAGGGAGGGCACAGGTCCCAGTGGGCAGACAGGATGCCTGGCCCTCTCCTTCCCTAATCCTGCCCACTTTCTGCTTGGGGAGCGCTTGCCATGGTTTGAACTGCGTCCCCTAAAAGGATGCATTGCAGTCCTATCCCCCATGCCTCTGACTCTGACCTTATTTAGAAATGTAATTAAAGGACCGAGTGGAGGGGCTTTCACCCTATATGCCTGTGCCCTTACAAGGAAAGGACACTCAGGGGAGAGGCTGTGTGACAAAGGAGACAGGCCACAGTGATGTCTCCAAGGCCACAAAATGCTGAGGATGCTAGGAATGGGAGAAAGGGCTGTGCTCAGGGTCTAAGGGGGAGCTAGACCCAAATGGCTGCTCTGTGGACTCTGCCTCAGTCTGCAAAGGGCATGACAGGCCCCAGCCCCGTCCACCACAGGCCCTGTGGTGTCACTGGGTTGGTGTGTGAGCAGGCAAGCAGGCAGAGGTGGGCAGGACGACAGCCCTTCGTGCGGGCCCTGCTGGTCTTCCCAAGACCGCTGCGACATCCATGAACACTTTGCTCCCAGAAGCTCGCTCTACCCTTCAAGGACACCCAGGGTCGCACAAACTGTTTATGCAACTTCCAGGCAATGTACAGGTAGGCAGGTGGGGCTCGTTTTCTTTCTGTATTGAAAGCCGCTGCAGGCCCACCAAAGGTGCGGTGCCCTCCACCTCTCGGGGCCAGTCCTGCTGCCAGGCAGACTTGCAGCCTGAGAGAACAGAGCAGCTGTACTGTTCCTAGAGGAAGTGAAGTAGTGTCATGGGGAGAGACACTGCTTCAAACCTAACATTTTAAACATCCCACAGGAAACTGTGTGGCCCATAGGGCACTAGGTCCAGGAATGAGGCACACAGAAAGGGACGTAGCTAATGTGGACCTGGTACCCAGTGCGGGAGATGGCCAGTCCGGTGACAAGGGCTGGGGACACAGGGCCCACCTGTGAAGGAGAAGCAGGGGCTTGCGCATGCTCCAGGAGCTCCTGAGGGAGGAGAGGGTGGCAGTCTTTGGAGGAGGAGCCTTCTACAAAAGGGCATGGTCTAGAGTCCAAAAGGGCAGCACTGAGACCAGGGATACACCCAGAAAGGGAGCTAAGGGCAGGTCAGGTGTAGAACAAGGAGGAAAAAGGAGGAAGGAGGTTCTTCCAAACTTGGCACAGGAAGGTGGGCAACAATGGTACAGTCTTTGCCAGGCATCCTGGAGGCCAGGGTGGAACCAACTCACCACCCCTATCTGCAAGAGTATACCACAGGCTCATAGCCACGCCAATCCTGTGCCCACTGTCCACGACTGCCCATGTGCCAAGACAGCGGAACTGAGCAGCTGTCACAACACTTCACAGAAAATATCAGCTGACCCCCAGCCGGGACCTCTCTGCTCCCCAGCGCGGGACCAAGCCCTACATAGCTCAGGCAGAAGAGAGGAGATACACCGGGCCCCTGCGGGGCAGCAGCTGCCAACCGCTAGCTCACCTTCTCACTCTGGAGGAAATGACGGGGAGGAAGGAACAGGAAGCACATTGGATTCCAGCCCAGTTCCCAGCGTGGACACCTGATCTGGAGTTGTGTTTTCAGAGACGGGAAAATGCCTTGCAGTGGCAGAATCTTCCAGATCTGACTCAGGACACAAAACCCACAGTCAGAAAATTTCACAGGAAAACTAAAAATCCAACCAGACAGAATGTTTTCAAGATAAAGGAGAAATCTTAGGCTACAGTGGACTGTCCGGCAACTACCCAGGATCACTGGACAACAGCAAGCCAGGGGGCCCCAGCACCAAGAGCATGGGGCCTGGGCCTGTGGGCTGCACGGACCCAGCGTACAGCCACCCCTGCACCCACACCCCTCTAGACTGCAGGGCCCACACCTCCCTGGCTCCAGCCATTTTCCCTCTGGTCCTAGGGTCCAGAAGCCATGGGCTTGCCCTTGCCTGCCCTCGGTGACATATGAATAAGCACTGAGCACTCCTGCACCCATACCATGGCCATGTCACCTTGCCAGGAGGAGATGCACATGGGCTGGACTGTGTGTCTCCAGCCTCGCCCAGTCCCTGCTCCTCCTGGGCTGACTGAGCCCCCTGGCTCCTGGTAAGCTCTGGTAGAGCTCAGCCACCGAGTCAGGAGGAGGCCAGAGTGGAGGACAATCCACCCATCCCCCAGAGACCAATCTGGGCCCTCAGCTTCCCACATTAGGGCTGGGGGACAATGACATCGCCCAGACAAGATAAGGATGGCAGAAAGTTGCACATGCTCTTGGGTAACTTGCAGGGCCCAGAGGATGGGGCCTACTGGGAACCAAGTCTCCAAGGCTGTCGCACTGTGACAGGCCGTTTGCAAGCTGCAGATACCATGCAGCATGGGGGAATGGTGGTGGGGCTGTTCTGTTGTCCAGATCCTCCTGGCCTGAGGCCCCGGGTACTGTCCTGCATCCATATCCCTGCTGTTAAGCCCCGCTGCTTCCCTGGGAAAGAACCGGCAGACCTCACCCAGGAGGTGAGGCAGAGAAGACCTCTGTGTTTTCAAACCACAGACTCCACACAGCCTGCAGGAGGGGGCGCCCAGAGGTTCTGCAGCCCAGGTGCCCAAGCCTTCTCCACTGCCTCTGCTGTCCATGGCAGGCGCAGGCACAGGCGCAGGTGCTGGGGCTGGGACTCGGCCAGTCTGGCCAGCTCCCGCCTTGTTCTCAGCATCGCAGGCAGCTTCACTTGTGAGCAGCCAGCAAAGGACAGGCGCCCTGCAAATTTAGGATGTGTGCCGGCTGCTGCTTTTGGCATTCACCCCCCATGCACACACGGGGACAGCAGGACCTGGGCACAGTCCACTGCTACATTACAGCTCTTGCAGACACTCACAGAAGAGGACACCTTTCCAAGAATAAGGAAGGCTACAGGGCCTCTCAGGGCCAGTCGCAACACCAGCCCAGGATGCTGCCCAAGGGGACCCCTCCCTTGCTCTCATTCGGCTAAAAATAAACCCTTTTTGGCAGAAAATACCCCCAGTCTCCCCAGAACATAAGCTTCCTAGGAGTCTAGAAAAGGGAACAGCCATCCCTGTAATCCTGCCCAGATGGGCTCCTAGTCTATAACTCCCACACCCTGTTCTCTCTGGCACACCTTCAACCCCAGGGTGGCTCCATGACAGGGGACAATGGCCTTGGGTGACAACAGCCCAGATTTTGCTGTCAGGACACAGGTCTTCACAAAGCAAGATGGGCATACTCCAGTACAAACGGCCCTGGCTGTGTTCTGGGTTTCTTTTGGACCTCTGCTCCGTTTCTTGGAGGTGAGCAGCACCAGTATGACCCTAGGTGCCACTCACCTGACCCCCAAGACCACACAGCCCCAGAGTGGGCACAACCATAGGGGGTGGATGTGGCCCATACTGAGAATTCCTCCACAGAAAAAGCCCCTGGACTCTGTGCTGAATCTCAAAGAATACGTAGGGCTCCACCAGTGGGGTGGGAGGCCCCCAACAGGAGCGCTTCCCCCTTACAGGGAAGACAGTTGATGGAACCCTGCCCATTAGCACCTATTTCAAGCCACAGCCAATGTACGTGCCCCTCAACATTCCAGCTAATTTTTCACAAGCGCACTGAGAAGTAGGCCCCACCCCACCTTCTAGGGAAGGAAGCTGGGGCTCAGAGAGGTTGCTAGGCACTGGCTGGTGGACAGCTGGGATTCGACAGTAGCAATGTTATTTCTGATCCACTGAGCAGCCTCCAAACTTCATTCCCCTTTTAGGGCCATCCAAGGGCCAGAGCCTGGGAGTAGACACCTTCCTTCTCTAGGAGACCCCCCATGTCATGCCCTGGCCATGCCCAGCAACCTGGCCAAGCCCACCATTCCCACAGGCCACATCAGTATCACACAGTAGAGGCATCTTCTTCCAAGGTGGAAGGAAATACCTTTATATGCTCCCAACATGGTGGGAACCTGCCAGAGGCCCCTCTGGATTCCAGCTGACCTTTGTCCTCAGCCAAGCAGAGGGATTTTCTAAATGTGTTCCACTTCCACACTGATACAAACTAGCATCTGCCCGGCCCAGATTGGGGCACCCTGGACACAGTGTGATGGACACCCAGGGAATGAGGAGGAACCGTGTGGTCCCAGGCCACCCAGGGCAAAGGCAGCTTTACAGGAGGGCAGCCTGGGCCATCTCTGGTCAGGGAGTCCACACAGCCTTTGGCAAGACCTATGGTTTTAATTTTTTCCTTATTATAATAGTTATACATATTCACTGCAGAAAATTTAGAAACTACACATATGCAAAAAGAAGAAAATAAAAATAACCCATAATCCCACTAACCCAAAATAACTCATGTTAACATTTTGAGCATATATACACTCCCAGACTTCTCTATGCATAGAATACATATTTTTGGTACCAAATTGGATCATACTGTACATTTCATTTTATAACTTTTTTCCATTTAGCTATATATCATAGCAAATGATTAAGTATTCTTCTACAGTGTCATTTTTTAATGGCAGAATTAGCCAACGGATACTGAAAGGACAGTTGAAGACAGCTGAGGACAATTTTACAACATAGAAAATTGCAATTAAGCATTAAATATAAAAATGCCCTTTGGACACAAACTTCCTTTCTCTCTTTAGTCCAAATTCTACAATCTTGAAAAACCAAAGATGGTATCTGGCTCGAGGACATGTCACTCTACAGAGAGCTGGCTTTCCGGCCTGGCGGGCCCTCATGTGGAAACAGTCCTGAGGGCCAAGCTCCTCTTACTGAGGTAGACGAGGCCGAGATACATTGGAAATGTTAAGGCTGTGGTGGTCCAAGCACCAGCTCTTCCCCAGCTCTCGAGACTGTGAGCAGCACTAGCTCGGGCTGAATGCAGGGAGCGTCCCACAGTTATACATCTGCACTGCTAAGGACAAAGAGTGTTCCTCAAATGAGAAGTGGGAGCTCAGGTAGGCTCTGCTGGATACACCCCTGGCCTCAGAGGAGCTGGGCACCCTCCCAAGTGCCAGCTCAGTAGGCTAGGAGCTGCCACACCATCCCCAAGCCTGCCTGAAAAATCAGGCATGGAGGATGAATGGCCACAGGCAGTGGGCCCATGGGGACCTGACGGCAGTGTCCCTCAAAGAAGGGAGCTGTGCTTGTAAAAGTCACTGCTGCTCAGCATCTGTCTCTTTCTGGTTTATTTGATGTTATTTTCTCTCTGTGCTTTAGGGAAGGTCCCTCAGGAAAATGACAACCTGCCATGGATGGAATAGAGACACAGGCGATCTCTGCCTGTGCAGGAACTGGCATAACAAGTGCCCCCCAAGGCGGACCCAGAAAGAACAGGGCTTAGAGCCTCAGGGTCCCAGGAGAACACTGGAGATCCTGTTGCTGGGGACTCCTGTGTGAGCATCTTGGGGCCCAGTGACCAACATGCAGCCACCAGAAAGCTGACCCAGGGTGGATGCTCCTGGAACCATGTCACATGTTGGCTATGCAGGCCAGCTAGTTCCATACCTCTCTGTGCCACCAAGACACAGGTTCTGTCTGCCTTTGTTACTTTTCCCCTTGCTGAGACAAAATCTCCAACACTAAAAGTTAGGGGCAGAAAGATTAAATTAACTCACCATCTATAGAGATTTCAGTCCATAATCAGCCGGCTCCAAGGCCAAGTAGCACATGGCCAAAGGGCATCGCAGAGGAGAAATGGTCCATGGTGGGCAGAAGTAGCAAAGCAACAAGGCGGACCACAGCTCTTTCTGCCCCTTGTAACTTATCAGGCTAGTTAGGGCAGCAGCACTCACACCCTTCATCCTAGTGCCCCTGAGCCTAACGCTGCAGCATGGACCAATCCCAGCGCCACACACCTAGATCCAACTAACTCTGAAAAAGCCCCACTGATGATCACAGGAGGCTTTGGGGAGACATCTAGACACAAACCATAACACTCTCCCCTGCAGGCTGTGCCACCCTGGCCTTCACTTCAGTCTCAACCTGGGAGCAAGGTGGCTGACAGACCCAAAGCAGCCCCCCAGAAGTCAAGAACTCCTCCAGAAATGGACCCCTTCTCCTCCCCTCAGGGGACATCTTTTGTTTCATTGGCAAATGGCAGATGGCTGCAGGAGATGGTCCCCAGCAGGCCCCTCCCACAAAGTGCTTTCCCTTTGGTCTTTGGACCCCCGAAGGGAGGATCCTGCCTTCAGCCTTACTGCCGCTTCACTCCCTCCCATCACCCAAACCAAGTCACCCCAACACATCAGCCCTCACACAACCTGGAGCACCATGAGTCCTAGCTACCCTGCTGGGCTTCCTATGCTGGAGGACTGGCTGCAGGGGCCTATGGAAAGACAAGAGAGCAGGCCCACAAAGTCAGAGGGCTCACCTCAGCCAAGGCCAGGGCTGGGCCTAAAGACAGCCACCCCCAAAAGGCAAGGTGGCCTCCTGTGTGAGGGGTGATTGTTTCACAAAGGAAAGGTCTCTCACTGGGTCTCTGGGAGAAGGAGCTGATAACCCCAGGGGCCATGCAGCTGCCCAGCCCTTCCTAGTCAACCCTGGCTCTCACTCCCCAGCTTCCTTTCTAGCTCCCTTCTCTATCCTTTCCACATGTCCATTCTGGCTAGAATTAAGTAAGCCCTGCAGGGAGCCAGAAAGAGAAATTGCGATCCCAGGCCAGCCACCATGGCTCCAGATACTCCCACCTTTCTAATCATCACCAGACAGGCCCTAGCCCTACTCTCAACATGCCTGGTTATGTGCACTCTAGGAGGACATACCGTGAACCCTGAGCAACCTACAGACCTGCAGCAGTGTGTCCTTACTGATTATAACTCAAATACCCATGAACAACACCGACACCCCATCAAAGGTGACCATTACTGTGATGAATGGGCAGGCCACTTCCTGGAAACTCAGCCACCTCAGCACCAGGCACCAAATAATCTAGGAGGAGCCATCAGGAATGGCTTAAGTGGAACACTGCTGGGGGCAGTGCATTTGTGTCCTCTGGCTGCCATAACATCAAGCTGTACTCCATGACATGAAGTAACCCAAACCCACAAATCTCAGTTCCAGAAGGCAGAGTCTGAAATCAAGTGCAGGCAGAGCTGAACTCTCTTGGACCCTTCCTGCCTCTCCCAGCCTAGAGTTGTGGCTGGCAATCAGGTGTCCTTCAGCGCACGGATGGCTGGGTCACTCCCCCTTCCGCTTTCGCTGTCATGTGGCTTTTCTCTTGTGTGTCTGGCACCTCTTATTTCATATTTTTTTTTCCAGTATCGGGCATTGAACTCAGAGTCTTCACACTGAGCTATATCCCAGCCCATTTTATATTTTCTTTTAAGAAAGGACCTCGCTAAGTTTCCTGACCTGGGCTGGAACTTGTGCTTCTCCTCATTCAGCCTTTGAGACACCTGCCTTGGTGTCACTTTGTATTAGGGCACGAGCCTTTTGGGGTAGGGCCACCCTGACTCAGGAGGACCTCATCTCAACTCAGTTACACCCATAGACTGTTTTCGGACATGGTCCCTCCCTGGGGAGTTCAGGACTTGGACACACAGGGGCTGAGAGCACAGGGTCTTCCCTCCCCCCAAGCCATCTTTGCTGGTCACTAAGTCCCTCTGCAGGAACAAAGTCTCTCTCCCTAGAACTCCTGCCACAGGTCCTGTTTCTGCCTGTTCTTGGAAGGGACAAGTCTACTTCTTCTTCCACATGACTGCCTTTGAAAATAGGGAGCATTACAACAGGCCCACCCCACCCACAGGTGTCCCCTGGGGTCCCAGCTCCAGACCTCCCATGGCCTTGAGCCCTCCCCTGTACTTATATGGGAGAGGAACTTCCAGATGTCCCTCTCCCTCCTAAAGCAAGTCACAAACTGGCCACAGGATCTTGAGAGGACCACTTAAAGGGATGGGGTGAGATCCAGGTGTGTCCCCAACCTCCAGGGGAGACCCTTCTCCCTAAACATGCATTGGACGCTGTTGGCACAAGGTGGGGAGAAGGGTGCTAGTAATGGTGGGTGTGGGGCTAGGCATCCCAGCTCAGGGGTCTGCATCCTGCTGAGGGGTAGGGCAGAGACACAGACACTTCCTCCCTAATGCTCGGCACACAGCTGCTGTTCATCCAGGCTGCAAACACAAGTCTCCAGGGTATGTGCTTGGTGTGTCCCAGGATCAAGAAGCCCTGGCTGAGTGGATGTGTGCACATTTATCCAGCTGCCCAAGAAGGGGTAGAGCCTTTCCTCCTCCCCCTTCCCCACCTAGCAGGCCCAGGCCACTCCGAAGAACGGCTGGCTGAATTTGGGAGGCACAGTCAGGGCAGGGCAGCCTCTGTGCTGCTCTCTCAAGGTACCCTGGGAATGACATAAGTGAGGTAGGCAGGTTTCAAGACTCCTTCAGGGCACATGGGCTATATCTGGCTCCTTTCTAACTCAGGATGTCTGTGATTGCTGTGAAACCCCTGTGAGAAGCTCAGGGATGGTACAGATCCATGAGTCCAGAAGCATCCTCAATCACTGTGAGTGCACCCTGAAGTTAACAAAAAGAAAACTGTGAAAAAGTAGATAAACAAGTGGGTCACAAAAGCAGAAATCCAACTGACCAAGAAACACAGGAAAGAATTAGGAAAATGCCAGTTGAAATGATGAGGTGGTTTACATGCTTCATTTGAAAAATATAAGTAATGTCTGATGACTTGTAAATACTTCACTTTTCATAAAATAATCTCAATATAGTCATAAATTAAAATTTCAGATTCACATACATTTTGCCCTACTAATTCTAATTTTGGGAGGTCCTGAAGAAAACTACAAGTGCCAGGCCAGTATGCAGTGCATGATGGTGCACACACCTTGATCACAACAAAGGACAGGTACACACGGTCAGCAGGCCAAAGGTCCACACTGGACAGGGGGACATGGGGAGCGACATCCTCTGCATTCCACACTGGATGACACTGTTCCAAGAATTAATATAGTGAGTGTATTCATTGTCTATCAGGCGACTGAATTTTCTAAGTAACTATGTAAGGGATTGTGAAGCCAAGTCTTTCTGCCCTGTTGCTGTTAAAAAGGAGGGTCATAGGGCCGGAGGGTTAGCTCAGTGGTTCCGGCGCCTGCCTCGCAAGCATAAGGACCTGAGTTCGATCCCCGGTTACCACATATAATGCTGGGCGTGGTGGCTCACGCCTGTAATCCCAGCACTTGGGAGGCAGAGACGGGAGGATTGCTGAGTTCGCGGCGGCTTGCCTGGGCACCATAGTGAGCTCAGGACCAGCCT
>PVIC010000036.1:0-209168 GCA_004025085.1 Thryonomys swinderianus
GGGTTATAACCACAGAAGTGATTATAAGAACTGAAAGACTTCTGAAAGGATTTAGACAATGCCAGACAGTCAGGGCACAGGTTCTCCCAGGTCACCCACTTACTGGCTGCGGGGAATTTGTCTAGACGTCTTAATCTCTCTGGGCCTCTGTTTTCTCCCTGCAAAATGGGGATAATTATAGCAAGGCTGTTGGGAGGACTAATTCTGGCAGCACAAGATAAGCACCCATACAGCGGTGAATACTATCATCATTAATGCTTTGCTCTTCTCTCTTGGGAAGCGCCTCATTACAAATCACCCGCAGCCCCACAGAGTCAGACTCTGACAGTCACCGAACTCTGCCCAACCCCCTTCTTCCCCGCCTGTCTCCCTGCGCTAGGCGCCGCAGTGGCTTCCCTGCTGCCCTCTAGTGGTAAAACGCTATGGTGCCGCCTCCCGTCCAGGCGTTTTCCCGGCCTGTTCCTCGCAGAAGCGGCGCGCGGTGGGAGGTGAAGGCTGCGGGAAGCAGCGAGGTGTGATATGGGAACAAACCCCGGCCGCGCTCGGCCCTCCTCAGCCGCAGGCCAGAGCCAGCAGCCACAGCGGCCTCGCCCCTTCCGAGGCCTCTCCCGTGAGGAGGGGAGGAACACTGAAGTTTCTGTCCCCGCCGGGCGGACAGTCTCCGCCCCTCCCTGGCCTCTCTGCGCCTGGTTCTGCCGGTGGATCCGAGACCAGAGCGCATCCAGCGCGACCCAGGAGCAGCTCAGTGCCCTGTGTGTGCCGCAGTCCTCTTGGAAACACAGTTCCTCGTCCCAGAAAATGCCATTCGTGCCCACGAAGTTACACACACAACTTGAGGCGTTTCCAGGACCTCCTGCTGCTGAGGAGGGCGTGGGCCCTTCACTACTCAGACAGGGTCCCGGGGACCAGCCAACAGAGGGGCAAGCAGCCAGGGCCAGAGAACGCCGTGCGACACCTGGCACCGTGTCTGGCTTCATGAGGGACATGCACGGATGTGTAATGCACCTGCAGAAACCCCACTGGGAACGTGAACCCGGAACCGCGCACCTCTCCGGGACAGAACTGGAGACACTTCTCGCGGAGCTTAGCGCTCACTCCCTCTGAGACGGACAGAGGCCACTTCTCACAGGAGCTGGGCAGGCGCGGATGACAGGGCGGGGATGATCAAAGGTGGCTGTCGTGTCCCCAGACACCGCCGCCCAGCAGTCCCCTCTCCCCTCGACAAGGTGGCCACTCCCTAGAGCTGGGCTCTCGCTGCTCGGGTGATTGTTACCAACAGCAGTCGGAGGGACACCGGGGGGACAGGGCAGGATCTGGGGTATGGGGAACAGCTGCCTCATAACTTGGGGAAATCTCTCCCTTCCCTCCCTCCCCCCCCCAGAACTCTCATAAACTCCAGGGGTGGGGAGGGAGAAAGAGGGAAAGGAAGCTGAACATATCTGTTGAGCAGACTCAGAGCCGAGACAGAGGGGCCTCAAGGCTCTGGGGTGCCAGGATCCAAACCAAAGGGCCGGGACTGGGCAGGGAAGGGGGAGTTGGCCGGGACAGAGGCTGGAGAGGAAATGCCTGATCCTGGGTCTGCAAGAGCCAGCGCTGAGCCACCAGAGACGTTTGTTTAGTTAGGGCTCGAAAACATAAAACGGCAAGGTTTTTCTTTCCCTAAGAAAATTAGGTGATGAGAATGAGGCGAGGGGAAAACAAGTCCAAGGAGGGCCGAAACAAGGTCAGCATAACAGCCACGCGGCCCGCGGCCTACTGTGGGGGCAGAGCTTCCTGGCAGTTGCTGGGAAAAGAGAAGTATCTACACGCATGTTCCGTGTAGATACAGGACCGCAGGGTAGACTAGGGCTCATCAACTCAAGAGATGCCCGGCTACTCTGCACACTTGGCACGGGATTTCTTCCAAGAGGCGCCAGAGCCATGTGCTGCACGGGCCAGGCCTGCAGCCCTAAGACACCACGGACGAGCCCAGGGGCCTGTACCCGAGGGCACCCTGCAGTGTGGGCAGTACAGGAGCATAACCCGACAGGGTCTGAACAGTGGGGACCCCAGAGCTTCTCTCGGGGGTCACAGCACCTCCCTGTGTACCACGAAGTCTACAGAATCGGCACCAAACACGAAGCTGGTGGCCACATACAAGTTTGAGAGCTGTCCGTGAAGCCGACAGCTCCTCCTCCCGGCACTTCCGTCGGAGCACAACCGTACTGCCAGGTGTCCACGACAGCCACCTTGAGTCCCCGGTCCTGCCCACCTGCACCCTCTGCAGAATCACCCCGCCCCCTGCCGGCCACTCCAGTGCCCACAGGCGATGGCCCCGGGGATACCTGCGCCGCTCAAGCCTCCTGGAAGCGTCACTCAAAGGCACTGGAGGCGGAACCTGGCCTAGTCCACAGTGGGGCAGCCCAGGCAGGCCTGCGGGAGGACATGTCACAGGTCTCCCGAGTGCCTGGGCCATGAGACAGGGACCTGGTGATGCCAGCAGCGCCGCACAGAGCGGGGCACACCACAACTGCACCTGCCAGAAATGTTAGTTACAAGACGCGCCACGGTAGCCGCGGTGCATGTAGCTGCCCCTTCCTGCAGAGGTCTGACTCGCCTGAGGAAAGAAATCTGCCCTGCGATCCTGCCCTGGACCGGGATGCAGTCACCACCCGGCGCCGGCACAAGGACCCAGTGTGCCCGGCCCCAGGCAGGGATGAGTCAGAGGCTGCTTCCCAGCTCAGGCTGGCCTGCAGCAGCGAGGACTCTTCTGCCCAGCGCTAGGCGGAAAGGCCCCGGTTTCCTGCCCCCCCCCCAGCCCCAGCTGAGTGGGAACAGTGCCGAGGCCTCACCCTGGGTCCCGGCTTCAGGGACCGGAGGGAACATCAAGGGGGCTGAGCCCGGGAGCTGCTGCCTGCGGCCGGGGCAGGACCAACCGTCCCTGACTCCTGTCTCCGGCCGCCAGCCACTGCACGAGGGCCACCGGGGGAGGATCGACTCGAGCCCTCCAGGATGGAAGTGGCCACAGGCGCAGACACCCAAGAGGACCACAGATCAGCAAGCAAACTCGTGCCAGTGCCGAAGCACCTCCCCCGTGAGGCCCGGGCAGGTAGGGGACACCCATCCAGGCAGTCCTGGATTCAGACCCAGCTGCAAGGACTCCCCTGGCCCTGACTGACCTCAGAGCTTAAAACCCCAGGTCACAAAAGCAAGAACACCCCCTGGCGCTGGGACACTGGATGGTGACGCTGGCTCCCCAGACACGTCAATGCCCATCTTGCCCGTAGCCTCCAGCCCCGCCCAAGACAGTGGCTCATCCAATACCTACTGGCCACGTCTGAGGTTCGGGCCCCTGAGACGTCACCGGGAGCCCTTCCTGGTCCCCAGCATGTGGAAAGCTCTGTGCCATCTCACTACTCCCCAGGGACTCACCCTTCCCGGCTGAGTGACGCGAGCGAAGATGATCAAGGGTAGCTGTGAATGTGGAACCAGGCGGCCCCTGGAAGCAAGAGCCACGATCCACGTGCTCCCCATCAAGGCCCCGAGTCTCGGCTGGGGAGACTTGAGGGGTTCATGATCAAGGGGCCCAGGAATGCCCCAACCCCTGACAACACAGTGCCACCCGAGAAGGTCCCCACGGCCACCTGGTCTGGAAGAGGGCCTCAGCCTTACTGCCAGCCTGGAGCTGGTCCCAAGGACACGCAGGGGCCAGGCTGCCGCCCTTCAGCCCCCGGGTGATGGGCACTGGGAAGAGGCAGCCGTGAGGCTCAAGGGTGACGGGGGAGCAGCTCAGCGCACGGCAAAGAGGCCCCCAGACTAAGACAAACGGCAGCTGCGGTCAGCCTGGCCCCGCGCTGTGCACCCGCCCTGTGCCGCGGCGGACAGACACTGTGCGAGTCTGAGGTACGGACTGAGGCTGCGCCCACACCCCGGTGAGGCTCGGGAAGTCAGGGAGCAGCCCCCACGGCTCAGACAGGGCAGCGCAGCGGGCAGAACGCGCCGGCGTGCGTGGTGTGGGCCCTCAGCCCTCCCGGCTCTCCCCGCCTCCGAGCCTGCCTCTTCCCCGCTATACTGCCAGGCCTGTGGCCCGGGGCAGATTCGCCCTCTGAGTGCCAGGGAGGAGGGAGACCACACCCATTGCCCAGACTCAGACGACATCGAGCACAGAGCTCCAGCAAAGTGACTGGGCCGCAGCTGTCACTCCCTTAGCGGGACCTCCGGACCGTCAGAGACAACAGACCCGTCGTTGCCTCTGTCTGGCAGAACCCCTGAAAGGCAGCACCAGAAACCCTCTACTCATCCTCGCCCAGCACTCAACTTGAGGTCCCCAGTACTCTGCAGGGACCCCGGTGTGGGGGGAGAAAGGTCCGAAGCCACTCGTGGTCACCACGGAGGGCAGAGAAGCAATGGGCCCGCGTCCTCCTCACGCGGGGTGGGGGCAGACAGCTTTCAGATCGCTCCCAGCCCACCGCCTTCCGGCTCTAATCAAGGTGCAAACACAAGGCAGAATCTCCAAACGTTTAGAAAACATGGGAACCCTGTGCCCCACGCGGCACCGTGGGGATTTATAAAGAACAAATCATGCCTGACAAACTTGATAGCTTTCTTGATAGAATTACAAGACTGGTAGATGAAGGAAATGCAGGCAGGGTAATATATCTTGATTTTTAGCAAAGCATTTGATACAGCGCCCCAAGTAATCTCGAAAAGTTAATTCAAACAGACTTGGCCCTAAGCACTTGGAAAAGGGGCCCAAAAGCAGGAGGGGCAGGTGCCCAGGGTCCCGGGGGAAGGGGGTCCGAGGCACAGCCCGGGCGAGGGGGCAGGGCTGCCAGCCGGCGCTGGGTCACAACCTACTAACATCTTCATTAATGATCTGCGAGAGGGAGTAAACAGTCCGTTAATGAAATTTGCAGAGGATATTAAATTGGAAGGTGTTGTGAGCACCAATGAGGATGGCGAAGCAGTCCGGGGAGACCGGGCGGAAGGACCTTGGCAGGGAGCAGAGCTGGGGTGGGGGTGCAGCCAGCTGCTGGGCAGCAGCTGGCGTTGCCGGAGAGCCCAGCAAGACGAGGGCATCCCCAAGGCTGGTGTGGGCAGGGAAGAAGCCACAGCCAGCTTCGGGTCGCACCAAGCAGGCAAAGCCGGAGTTTCTCCACCTGTGACACAGAAGGGAGGGCGGGGTGAGGGGGTGCTCACCTGCTGACAGAGCCGGGCCGGGACACTGGCCAGGCCGTCACTGCCGCCCCAGGTCTCCGCAGGCCACACCCACGACACCAGGGACAGGCCCCGCAGGGCTGCTTCCCCACCCAGCCCCACGCTTGCCAGATGGAGGGCACACCAGCAGCATGTGTGCCATAGAGGCCCGGGCCGGGGACCGCAAGAGGAAGCCCACAGCCCGCTCTGGCTGCTGCCCAAGAGGGAGATGCACCCAGCCAGACGGACCCGCCTTACAGGGTCAGGGAAGATGGCCTCCCCCACCCGGCGCCATCCGTCTGCCTGGACTTTGTCTGTCCTCTCCCCTGCCTCAACGCGAAGGGGCTCTGTGACCAAACTTCCCAGGGGACTCGAGCAGAAGCCACCCCCCCATCTGGACTCAGAGGCCTCCTTTCCACCAGGTTCCTAGACAGGCAGGGTCTGAACCCGGGCCCGGGCTGCCAGCTTGGTGCCAGCCCAGACTAATCCAAAACAGTCTCTGTGGGAAGAAATGGATAGTGATGCCTGGTGTGTGTGTGGGGGGGGGGTGCTGCTGGGGACCAGCCCAGCCAGGTGCCAGGTCCACCTGCTGGGACATGGGGAGGACCCAGGTGAACCAGCTCCCGGACTTAGTGAGTGGCCCTGACCCTCGCTGCGCTCTCACTGTGGTGTTGTTCTACGCGCATTTGACCTCCACAGCCCTGCGAGGTAGATACTCTCGCTGTCCCCGTTTTGCAGAGAAGGAAACTGAGGCATCGAGGAGAAACTTCAGCCTTGGCACCTAGCGGGAAGGTGTAGGGACCAGCAGCACCCCGCAGACTGGGGGGCTCCCACATGGAGACACAGTGGGTGGGGAAGGGCAGCCCCTCCCCCAGGGAACCCGAGACTCACCCCCCTTCACCTTCCCCAGGAAGGCAGTCGGTCCAGCTCCCGCCACACCTGTGGAGCTTGGTTTTACTCTGTTTCCCTTCTCCCCACCACCACTGCCGCGCTACACCGAGTCCAGCAAACAAGTCTGTTTCCATGGAAACCATACCGTGACTCAGGGCTTCGGGACCTTCTCTGAACCAGATTATGGATATCAGATGCTCCCTCCCCACACCGATGGAGGGAAGTAAAGGGAGACGCACAGTGTACAGGGGGGAGACGAGGGGGGCGCCGGGGACATGACCTGGCCCCTCCAGGCACCCGCGGCCCCTCGCACTCCGCGGAGGGAAGCCCACCTCATCCGGTGCAGCCCCACGCGCACCCCACACCAGCGCCCTGGGCACCAAACTTCCTTTGCACTAAGGCCCTGGATTGGGAGATCACACCCCTCTGAGAACGGCAGCCTGAACCCGGCAGAGAAGGTTCAGGGGCGGGGGCAAAGGGCAGCCGTCTTCCAGGGGAGCTGGACTCCCGGGCTAAGGAGGGAGCCTCAGCCAGGAGGGCGGCACTACGCAGCAAGGAGAGGGGAAGTACGGACGGGGTCTGCGCCGAGCTGAGGCGGCGGCGTAAGCGACCGACGAGCCCCAGCGCTCAGAGGGCAACTGGTAAAGGCTTCCTCTTGCTCAGGCACCCATCCCTCTGCTGCCCACCACAGTGGCCTGGCCTGGCTATGGGTCATTCACCCACCCGCCATCAGGGATATCAGAGAACCACGGGCCTCAAGAGTTGGCAGTGCCAGCTCCGGGCCTCCCACAGGGGTCTCCGGCCCAAGGACAGACCTGCCCCTCTTTCCCCAGCAGCTCAAACAGACCCGAGAGAGGGGAGGGGCACGGAATCGTTGGAAGCTTGACACCTCCCCGGTGAAGCCGACATGTGAGTCACAGCAGCGAAAGGACTTTGAGAAAGAAACAGGGTCATCTAGATCCCCGCAAGTGTTGGGCTGCTGAGGACAGAGCCCGGGAGCTGCGGGCCCCAGGAAAGGTCAGCAAGCGGGCCGGTCCGCCTTCGGGGCAGAGGGCTCAGGAACAGCGCCTCAGGCCTCCCCACCCGCTCGCCTGCCACCGCCTGAGATCCCCCCTGCCTCTGCCCCTGCCCCTGCCCCTGCCTCTGCCCCTGCCGGCCCTCCAGAAGACGCTGGCTGAATTTCTGCCCTTGACTGGACCCCTGTCTCCACTGACCCGGCCTCTCCTCTGCCCAAGGCAAGTCCCCGTTGGCATGCCCTCCTGCCCAGGGGCCTCCTGTCAGGAGCATTTTCAGGTCCAGCAGGAAGAAACCATCCCCGATGGGACCCGACCCTGGGAAGGGGCGGCCTGGGGCTGGGAAAGGGGCATGCATAGCTTCTGCAGTCGGGCTGAGATGCCGCTCTGAGGAGACCACGAGGTTGTCCGGTGCCCAGGTTGCTTGGCCTTTTAACCTCTAGTGTCCCAAGCAGAGGCATCACCACGCAGCCAGGCGCGAGAACCCGAGCGCTGAGCAGCAGCTTCCGGACGCCCGGTGGAAGAGCAAGCGGGACGGTCACCCTGCTTCCCGGGGGGCCTGCACCATCCCTCGGGCAGCCCGGGCCCCGCAGGGCCCAGCGCACCGCGGCGCGGCGGCGGGTAGCGCGGCCGGTGAAGCAGGACGCAGGGCGCAGCCCCGCCTCAGCGCAGCCGGGCTGGGAAAGTTACGGCAGGCGCGGGGACCTGAGCGTCTCCGGGCGCCCCGCAGCCCCGGGCTGTACGACGGCGAACCCAGGGCGGCCCTGGTGGGCTCCGCAGCCGAGCAGACCGGGCGCCCCGGGCCGCCGAGCGCCTCAAGTTTACCGCCCTCCCCAGTGAGGCGGGGGCGATCGCGGCCCCGCCGCCCCCCCGCGCTCGCCGGCAGCGCCTGTCCCCGGCGAGGGGCGGCTCCCGGCCCGCGCCCTCCCGCGGCTGCAGCAGAGCCCGCGCCGCCCGCCCGGCCCGGCCCGGCCGCTACCTGGTAGGGGCAGCGCCGAGAGCCGCGGCCGCAGCGCCCCACGCCGGCTCCATCCTCGGGTCGGGACTCAGGCTTGCCGGGGCATCCTCCGCCGCGCCCGCCGCTCGGCCTTCCGCGCCTCCGCGCCCCTCACCGGCCCCTCTCGGTGGCCCGCGGCGCGAGCCGGGCGGCCAGAGGCGGGGGAGTCCTGGGCAGGGCAGGGATCGGGCCTGGGCGCGAGGCTGGAGGTGAGCGGGACGCCGCGGGGCCGGGGCCGGGGCTGGAGCGCCGCAGCCCGGGCGCCGGCGGGAGCAGCGGCCGCAGGCGAGGAGCCTAGCGGAGCGCCCGCCTCGCGTCCCCAGCCGAGAGCGGCGGTGGCGGCGGCTTCAGCGCCGAGCGAACGGCGGGCGCTGCGGCCCCGGCTCCACCCCCGACCGCCCGCCCCTCGCGTCCCCACCCCTTCGGCGCGCTCCCGCCCCCCGCACCGCCCCGCCGGCCGCTAGCGCTTGGGACACCGGGGCAGCGGGCCCTCGGCCGCCCCCGCCCTCGGGCCGCCACGCCCGCCCCCCTCCCGCTGCCCCGGGCAGGTGGGCGCTGCTCTCGGTGCCACTCGAGCCTTGACCCGGGGCGCCCGCACCTCCAAAGCCGGGGAGCTCCAGCCCCGCCCACAGCCGTGCTCAACCCTTCCCCAACCCGCGCTGGACGAGAAGCTCCCGGGAGGGCGCGGAGCAGAGCCGGCACCTCAGCGCGCAGCCCCAGCCCGCTGCTCTCCTGCCCCTTCTCTTCTCAGAGCGTGGAAATGGGTCGTTTGTCCCTGCTCCAGGCGTCTGTCTGCCTTGGTCAGGGTCAAGGAGTGTTTAGGGGCTCCGGGATACATGTGCCTTGGGGCGTCTTCCACCCCCGCCCTGGCCTCCAGACTGCAGCTGGCGCTCCCACGTGGGGCCCTGGAGCCACCCGCTTCGGGTGCGCAGAAGGGAAGACGGCAGAGCCAGCATGCTGAGCGCTGTGGTCCTTCGATGCCTGAGCAAATACTGGCCGAGCGCTTCCCCAGGCCAGGCCCGCGCAGGCCCCCAGACAAACAGGCCCTGACCTCTGCGGGTGCCATGCAGAAGGCAGCTCGGTAGGCAGGTCAGCAGTACTATGCGACCCGGGGCTCCTGGGCTGCAGAGGAGGCATGGAATGCCAGCTGTGGCACCAGGTCTGACGGTGGCCTGGGATGCCCACCCCAGCTCTCGCCTCACCTGGAGAATGGGCAGGTGACTGGCCGGCTGGACCTCGGGGCTCCTCAGTTCTGGGCAGGGGGAGCAGCCTGTCCAGATTCTTCTGGAGTCTCTGCTTTCCAGCCACAGCCTCCTCGTCCCGGGCAGGGGACAGAGCCCTGTGCCACAGCACACACAGAAGTGCTTCGTAACTGCATGTAGCCGTTGGTCGGTGGGCCAGGACCAGACCTTCCCTCACTCATGAGGTCCGAGTCTCTAAGGGGGGACAAGGGACTCCAGCTGTCAGGAGTCACCCAGAACCACATGACACCAAGGCCCTGCCCTCAAGGTCCCACCAGACCAAGTGGTCATTTGTCTTGGTCACAACTGCAAACATGTCATCGTGAGCTGCTCTCCCTGCACATCTCAGAGCTGCTGCTGCCCTGGCCAGCCCTGGGCTCCACCCTCTGCAGCCTCCAGAGGGCCAGGCCTCCACCTGACTTGAGGATGACCAGATCTCTCCCCACCTGTCACTGGGGAGGGGCATGTTCCGCGAAGCCCACTGAGACGCTGCCCTTCCGGAAGCCCTCCTTCCTTCTGCAGAGAGCCCTGCTCCTTGGCGGGGGCTCTGCGCTCGCTCAGACCTCAGACCGTCCCTTCCACCCGGTGTTAATCCCTCCCTCCGGAGCTTGCAGCCTGACAGGAATAGCCAGGCTTTAGGGAGCTTTCTCTATCTTACACTCCCAGGTCCAGCGCCTCATTTTTCAAATTCTGGTATATTTCGGGTGGCGAGGAGAGAAATGTGCATCTGGCTGGCATGAAAAGATTGGTGTGGTTGTAATGTAAAGATGGGGTAGAATTCGGAATTTTTTCAAAGAATATTTAAACTCTAAAAATAGGCAACAGACCCGGCCGCAGGGCCAGCATCATTGTATTTGTACTTTCCTGGGATCTCTCCCATAACAAGGACAGATGTTTCCGAGGCACCTACTGTGTGCACCGGCGTGGAAGGTGCTGGCGGGAAAGGCAGAGGGAGACGTAGGAAGCAAAAGCAAAGCCCTAGTGTTCTTGGTGCTCAGATCCCACATGGTGGAGCAGGGAAAAGTTGCTGCAAATCATATCCGGTATAGAAAATGCAGCCTTGAAAATCAGAGGCAGCTGGAGGCTCCGAGGGCCGCTCGGGAAGCGCTTCCCCAGGGAGGGGGTGGGCAGAGGCAGAGGCCAAGGCAAGGGACGGGTGGCCGAGGAGGAGGAGGGAGGCCATAAAGGGGGAAGAACGGTCCCGTGGGCCCTCGTGGCTAGTGCCTGAGGTCGCGCTCAGCTCCAGGCGCAGAGCTGTTGGCGACCTGCGGATTCTTCCGGGCACACTTGAGGACAGCCCGAGGGAGCAGGCAGTGCAGATGGAGAAAGTTCGCGGAGCTGGTGAGCGGTGGGTGCCCAGCGGCAGAGCCACGCACGCGGCCACGTGGGGCCAGGCGGGCTCCAGTGAGGAGGAAGCGCAGTGCTGACAGGCCGGGGAGGGCAACAGCAGGTGGTGGGCCACCCCCGGACCCTGCTGGGGCAGCCAACAGAGTCGCTCCTTCTCTCCCTGTCGCCGTGTGCTAGCCTTGCGGCTGACTGGAAATTGGTCAAGGGATTTGGAGGCTGGTAATCCCGGCTTTTTAGTATCTTCCCACTGTCCACGTGGTGGCAGCCTGTGCCCCTCACCTCGTTACCTCCGTCCATTCTGGAGAGGGATGGCCAGTCTTCGGCTGAAGATCTACACGGAGATCCTTCAGCCTGTGTTTCTCGGGGCCTTGCTAACAGGCAGCAAGCATGGACAGGACACGCCTGGCTCTGCCTGGACTCCAGGCCTGGGCTCCCAGCCCCAAAGGGGTGCTGCATGGCAGCCCATCCCACGAGAACACTGATGAGCAAACAGCCCAGAGAGGTGAAGTGATTTACCCAAGGCCACACAGGAGCTGGGTCTCCAGCTTCCGAGGCAAAGGGCTCTCACCTAGCTCCTGTCCCCCAATTCTGCCCTGTTTGGATGAATTCCTCTTCCAGATCAAACCAAGGACATGAATCTCTTTCTGGTTGAAATGAAACAGAACGTGAGGACTTTCCGCCCAGCAGGCCAGGCCTCAGGCAGGTATACATGGGAAACCTTTTCTCCCCATCGGTTCCGAGCCCGGGGCTGCTGGCCTTCCCAGCACCAAACCCCTTTGCTGCATCCCCCCAGATGAAGACCCTTGAAAGCTGCTTCTTGTGCAACCCACAAGGGCTTCATTACCTCCCCCAGAGGGACGCTGCTACTCCCAGGCCCCGTCGCCCGCAGTCACCTGCCCAGAAAGTGCAGGGCCCCGAAGCGAGGTGCTCCACCACGATCTCTCCAGTCCTCCCTGCCCACAGCTCCTCCTACGGGGCTGTAACCTGTAACCCTGGCTTCTAATCCAGGCCTGGCGGCTCCATCCTTCAGAGCCGCCTGCCTCCAGCAGAATATCCCGCCTCCTGGTTACTGGATGGAATTTCTCAGGTAAATCAGAGAATGTCAACAAATCCCAGAGTGCCCGAGGAAACAGCGGCTCTGTGATTTGCTTCTGCTAAAGGGGCCACGGCAGGATTCACACTCCCACCCGCTGCCCTCCCGCCTGACACGTCCGTTACCCCCACTGTGCTCGGCCTGGTGGGTGGGAGGCAGGAGTGCTCTACCGTCTGGAGGAGACTCGGAGGGAAGCACTGTCCCACTCTCTGGCTCCGCTGTCTGTCCTCTGGCCTCACGTGTCCACCCCTGAACTTGTCTCATTCAAGGGTCCCAGGAGGAAGGAGAGGTCAGGGAAGGCCAGCCTACTTCCTGCACGGCCGCTCTCCGAGGAAGAGTCCAGCCCAGAAATGGGCCCCCCTCACCCACTCTGCCCTGTGGCCCAAGTACTCGCCAGGAGGCCCAGGCTGGGGGCCTGCCAGCCGCTGCCCCCAGCCGCTGCGCCTGGCCCAGGGACAGATCCTGACCGCTGGCTTGGGGCTCCAAAGCAGCCAGGGACCCAAGGCAGGTGAGCAGGGCTCGAGCCCCCATGTCTGATCCGAAACCACGATAGAGCCTCGAGGATTTCACAGGCCTGGGGCTGAGGAGTGATGGGAGCCGGGGGCGGACAGCAGAGCAGGATCCAGGCTGCAATTAAAATTCCCCTCCTAGGTAATTCCTGGGCCTCTGAGGGCTGTTTCCATGGTAAGGGAGGCTGGGCCCGAAAAGACAGGATCCTGGCAGGCCTGGGCACCCTCCTCTGCTCCTGCCCACAGAGCCTCACTCCCGAGGCAGTCCAGCTCTGATCCTGGCAAGGGACAGAGAGATGCCTGAGATGGTCCTGGAATGAGGCCTGTGGGCAGATGCCCACAGGGATAGGGAGGGGTCCCGGGAGGGGCTCAGTGGCTAGTCCTAGGGCTGCAGCAGGGCCCGGGCCCAGGCTCAGGACGGAGCCTACCTGGAGTAGCCAGGAACTCCAGTCAGGCCTCTTCAATCCCTCTGGTAGCGCAACCCTTGTCTGAGAAATGCCAGCCTACCTGCACCAACCCCGGCTGCTGGCCGGCCCCCAGAGAGGCCCACACTGGCCTCTGGCCAGCCCTTTCCTGGCCTTCTGCTTCTTCAGCCCACCTCAGCATCCGCGTCCTTTACTCCTCCTGCCCCAAGGCTAGCCTTTGCACAGCCCTGACTGGGTTGAGAGGGCCACAGAACCTCCTGGCGTGTACACAGCAAGGCAGGCCACAGAGAGAGCGCAGCACCGCCCCTACCCTGGAGCTCAAAAGGCCTCCCGGATCAATCTGGGAAGCCAGCACCCTGAAACTCCACCTGGGAGCGTGGGAGCCCAGTGCTGCCTTCTGGATCTCAGTGGACCTGCCCACACTCACCGCTGGAGGGAAGAAGGGGTGGCAGATGCCCAACGGCTGCTTCCTGTCTGTCCCTGTCCCCGTCCCGATTCCTGACCAGCCCAGCCTCTCTCGGTTCCAGGGTGTCCATTCAGAGGGTAGGCCTGCCCTGGCTGCACAGACAGTGTCCTCCGGGATCCACTGGCCAGTTGCGCTGCAGGGAAGGACAGGGGCTGGAGGTCCACCACATGCGGCCAGCTCTCGGTCACCTCCCATCGGACAGCACGGCCCTGCTCAGCGCCACACCTGCCAGCTCTGGGAGCTCAGCTGAGGAACAGTGGGTTGTTCTCCGGCCTGGCCGTTGCTGTGTGACTCTCTGGGTCTGTCTCTGTGCCTAGACAGCAAGTAGCACGGGAGTGTGCATGCTTGGAAGGGGAGCGAGAGGGGGGAGGGAAGGGAGGAAACAGAAGGAAAGGGAAGGGGAAGGGAGGGGAGGGGAAGGAGGAAGCAGAAGAGAGGAGGGAAGGAGGGAACCTGAAGAGCTCAAGCCCCGCAGGAGAAAGCATATCCTCAGGGACGAATTTATAAGAAATCTGATACGCTGTGTGTCAGGCACTGTACTGGGCGTTATCCTCACAGCGGCCCCATGAGGCTGTTCTGATACTATCCCCGTTTTAAAGAGAAGGAAACTGAAGTAAGATAATAGAAACATAATGGGAACTTCCTCGTAGGGGTATTGACTACTAGAAGACACATGAAGTTTCCCAAGCAATGCAAATGCTGTTTGCATCTGGGTGGTGGTCACAGGGGTGTGTGTGTGTATGTGTGTGTGTGTGTGTGTGTGTGCGCACCCGCGCGCACAAATATGCACTACTGCAGAGCTATGCATTTTGCTGTCTGTACATTTCAGTCAAAAATAAAAACGATGTTGCAGACCTAGACTGTAATATTCCCCAGCCCCGATTAAAGCATGAGGAAGCTAATACTGCTAGATCTACTAATATAGGTCTCCATGACATGAAAACGAACAGCATGCACAACATTATTTTGCAGATAGTACACAAGCTCGTATTTGAGAACACTACCTTTACACAAGTGCTTGTGCGGGTCTCTCACCTCCAGTGAGACCTGGGAAGCCACGGCTGCCTCTATGGAGAGGAGTCACATGGCCAGACAGAGGCTGGAGGAAAACTTTCCACAACGTAGCCTTTTCTTAATCCACAGGAGCATATTATTTATTCAGAAATTAAGTGAAATTAAAACAAACGCTATGCAGGCCTGAGCTGCTGATTCCCAAGCCATTATGTCAATTGCTTCAGTGCGTTTAATTACAAAACAAACGGCCCCTCTCCACTCTCTTGCCCATGTGTAGCCGGCCGACCTTCCTCAAATCCAGCCGGACAGCAGCTGGCTTTGGGTGCCCAGCTGGGGAAAGCTCGGGTCCGGGTTCCACCACAGGACCACGCAGTAGCCGCTGTGGCCTGGGAGCCCAGGGCCTGAGCTCAGGTTGAAGAGGCCAAGCAGCCGCAGACTTCCCAACGCTGGGGCCCTCTTGGGACCCTGAACAGGGTGGGTGCTGCAGGGCTGCTGACAGTTCTTCTGTGTCTTCCAGCCGAAGTGACTTCCCAGGTCGCCATCAACACAGCGGCCCCCACTTAACTGTCTCCACCTTCTCCAGTCCAGCACAGTCTGCGGTGAACCCCGCCCAGGCCTGGGCCAGAGGAAGGTCCCACGCACAGATCTGCAGAGGGCATGAGGTCTCCACTGCCCCCTGCTGAGCATGTGGCATCTACGATCAGGCTTAGTTTAAGATCCTGAGTTCAAATCATGACTCTGTCATGTCCTGGCTTTTGGACCTCAGCTTCATCTCTTTGCACCCAGTTTTCTCTTCTCTGAAATAAAAACAAGGACACTTACCTATTGGGACAGTCCAAAGAGAGCTAAGATGCTGGTGACTATGAACCCTGAGCTTCATACACAGGGGGCTCAGCTTTAAAAGAAACCACAGGTGGGCCGGAGGGTTAGCTCAGTGGTTCCGGCACCTGCCTCACAAGCGCAAGGTCCTGAGTTCAATCCCCGGTAACCACATACAATGCTGGACATGGAGACTCACGCCCACCAGCAATTAATACCACATACCACAGTGCCGGGCATGGTGGCTCACGCCTGTAATCCCAGCACTCGGGAGGCAGAGACAGGAGGGTTGCTGAGTTCAAGGCCTGCCTGGACTACAGAGTGAGCTCAGAGCCAGCCTGAACTACAAACTGAGACCCTGTCTCAAAAAAAGAAAAGAAAAGAAACCACAGGAGAAAGAGCACGTAACAGAGCAGCATTTATTAGAACATGGGGTTATTGAGTTAAAGGCCTATGTGCCAGGCCACCGCAAGGACCATATCTGAGCACAGCATTGTAGAATGTATGAAGTACTGTACAGACTCCTACCAGGGCACCAGGGCATGAGAGTCATCCGGGCCCCGGGATGTGTGGCAAAGGGCTGGGAAACCCCATGCCTAGGTGTCAGGCCAAGGCAGCACAGCTCCTGAAGCCAAAGCCATTTCCCAGCACCTGAGAGTTACCCAAGAAGGGCTTCAAGACCAAGGAAGGTGGGAGCTTGGGGGCAGTTCAGCCTCACCTACCTCATCACACCAGATCCTCTGAGCCTACAGCAGTGCATTGACCCAGGGTGGCACACCTGGGCCAGTCTGGCCTGGGAGCCCAGTCACTTAGTGCAAGCCATGGACCCCCAAGGTGCATTTCAGCCACACGGAGATTCGGCTGTCCAGGCCTCTGGTCATGGGCAGCACCACCATTTCCCTCAACAATGTCCCTCCACAGCGACACCAAGGACCAGTCCAGAGCCGAGGGTCAGGGTGTGCAGGAGAGGGAACCATAGCAGCAGTGGCCTGTCCTGAAGCCAAAGAAGAATGGAACATGCAGCTGCCAGGTCCCCAGGCACGGGCCTTCTCTGAGCATGGCATCAACTGTTCCTGTGACCCTTGGGGTAGTCAGAGAAGAGGAAGAGGCAAGAAGTGGGGTCAGTACTAACATCTCTGTCTCACAAGTGGGCGGCCAAAGCTCTCCATAGCAGTCAACTCCAAGTGAGCTAGGTGCCCAGGGTCAGCTGGCATGGGATCCCTCCCCAGGCCCCTGGCTGACCTGGCTAGGTTCAGTCTCCTTCTGTGTGGTTGGCAAACCTCCTACCACCCAGAGTCAGTCCTTGGAAAACTATTGAAGGCCCTTTTCTGGGGTAATCCAGTCTCCTAGACTAAAATGGACCCATCTGACACCTACGCAGCCCCGCTCCAGTTCATACCAGATATCCTGTCACCAAAAGGCCCCTGTGAGGCTTCAACCCTTCCTCAAGCCTTTCTGAGTTCCTCAGAGCTGCCTGTGAGGCCTAAGCATCCCGCAGAGCTTGGGAGGAGGCCGGAGACCCTGTCAGGATCAGGGGGACCAGCATTACTAAATACCCAGAAAAATCTTCACTAGGACAAGTTATCTTTGCCCGTATCCAAAGAAACTCAACTAGTGTTGCTCAACTATTTTCAAAGCTGGCATAGAACATGACTGTTCTAGGAATGGCAGTGTCTGGCCTGTCCCCCTCTAAAGAGAAGACGTTCTCTGACAGGACAAACTGATTGAGCTCTGTAGACAGAAAAGAGACGTGATTCTAAGGTAGCCAGGCACACAGTGGTCAAGAATATCAGAAACCAGGTTGCTGCCAGGCGGATGTGAAGGGGGAGGGAGGGCTGGACAGCTCCCGGCGCGGGCAGAGCTGAAGGTGGCTGTAGGACCCAGCGGAAGAGCACAGGAAAGGGGCCGTTAAGAAAAGGTTTCTACAGTGCAGACACTAAGTCAACAACCTGTTCACAGGGACTGTGCAGCCCATCCCCCTCCACTGCCCGACTCCTGGGGATCGAGGGCAGCTGATACCCCCTCTGAAGAGCTTCAGATAGACTGCAAAAGCAACCTTCTGTGACCTAGAAATGACACTCATGCGCCATGAATAGGGCCTGCTTAAGAAGGAACTTTTCCCCGGGCTCCACAGCCTGGCTCATCTGGCCGGGAGCAGAGGGTGCCCTTTAGTGAGTCCCCCCACCCCGGATGTAGAAGGTAGGGAACTGGGGAGCTTGTGTACTCAGCAGAGCGTGTCACAGAGTAACAGGCACCGGAGATGCCCCCCAGCTGCCAATTAGTAGTGGTGATATTGTTGGTACTGCCTCAGAACAGCCCTCCTGCCAGCCTCTGTTCAGCTTCCCTCCGGTAGACAACTTCCCCTCCCCACCAATAACATATCTGCTTGACAACAAGCAAAGGAAAAAGAAGCATGTAAGGGCCAAGGATTTAGCTCAGTGGTTCTAGCATCTGCCTTGCAAGTGTAAGGTCCCGAGTTTGATCCCTGGTAACCACATACCACAAGGTCGGGTGTGGCGACTCACACCCATCAGCAATCGGTATCACACACCACAGTACCTGGTATGGTGGCTCATGCCTGTCATCCCAGCACTTGGAAAGCAGAGGGAAGAGGATTGCTGAGTCCGAGGCTTGCCTGGGCTACATAGTGAGCTCAGGGACAGCCTGAGCTACAAAGTGAGAACTTCTTTCAAAACAAAAAGAAAAAAAGAAAGAGAGAGAGAGAGAGAGAGAGAGAGAGAGAGAGAGAGAGAGAGAGAGAGAGAGAGAGAGAAAAGAAAGAAAGAAAGAAAGAAAGAAAGAAAGAAAGAAAGAAAGAAAGAAAGAAAGAAAGAAAGAAAGAAAGAAAGAAAGTAAAGAAAACACGTGAGTTCTTAGAAGGAGAAAGGGGACTCCAGGCTCTTCTGGAAACATTAGAGCCTTTAAAGGTGGCGAATGAGGACGAGGTGGGGCGGCAGGGGGCTGGGACCCCAGGGAGCCTGTGAGCAGCAGATAAGGGTTGGAGGGAGACCCTGGGTGGGAGCAGAGGCCAGCTCAGACAGAGGTGTACAAGAAAGCCTAGAAAGAAACCAAGGGACCAATCAAAGCAGGACATGGACACAGAGGCTCCCACAGAGCCACGGGCAGAGGCCGCTCTTTCAAAGCTGTCACGGGGGAAGGAAAAGAAAATTTGAACCTTGACACTGGGCACTTTCCACCCCGCAGAGGACGGATTGTCAGCACAGACCACAGACGCTCAACCAGAGTCAGGGGATGGGGAGGCTGCAGGCTGTGGACCCCAGAGCGATGCCAGCTCCGCCAGCCCCTTCTGTCCTGCCCGCTGCGGGCACACTGCCCGAGGCAGCACGAAGCTGCTCCGAGTTGGAAGGCGCACACGCTCATACCTCGGAGCAGTGTGGTGACCTTGGGGGCTGTGGCCGGGCTGATGACTCTCTAGAAGGCCAGATCCCAAGTCCTGTGTAACGTGCCAAGGAACCCAAGCCCATGCCCTCCACCTGTCTGGGCAGTCTGGCTCCAACGGGGCTCAGGCCCTGCTTGGGGTCCTGGGCTATTGTGCCACTGCCCCAGCCCTGTGTCAGGAGGTGGGTGACAGCCGATCCCTGCCTTCCAGATGGCGCTCAGGACGCCCTCAACTCGTGCGACACTTGCCACATCTCACTGGCTCCAGCCCACTCCCCCTGCTTCCCCCCAGCTGTTGGGGACCATCTCCCCAGCTGTGACCTCCCCGCACCCCCAGCACGGCCCTGCTCCCTGGGAATGTGGAGTCTCCTCTGCTCTTGATGCGCCCACCTACTGCACGCTGGACCTTTGTGTGTGTGTGTACCTGCCTCTCCCCTAACCAGGAGCCCCTGCACCGCGACCCCAGCTCACTACTCTCTGAAAGCCCAGGGCCTCATTTCAGGCCAGACTCAACGCCAAACATCACCAAATAGTCACCGAGGGAACTGTGGACACGCCCCTGCAGTGCTCGAGGACACAACTCAACAAGCAGTCGCTCTCCAGCCGACCCCAAAGGAGGACACAGAAATGAGGCTGTGGCCTGGACCGGCCCACCCTTCCCCATATGACCAGAGAACAATCCAGGCTCTGCCTTTTGGATAGAGAACCCCAGCCTGAGCCTCGGGAGGGGAGGCAGCCCCCACATCCGGGGGACAAAGCCCTGTGTGCCGGACCGCCAGTAATCCTGCCGGCAGCTGCTCCCCGCCCCACCCAGACCCAGTTCCCTTCCGAGAGAAAGCAAAGCTTCAGAGCCAGACACCCCCATGTGTGTTATTGCCTCTCTGAGGCCCCAACTGAGCCCACACAGATTCTGGGCTTTCACAGATCTCTAATTCACTTCTCTAACCCACGCTGCCACCATGTCCCCGAAGTTGAGACTGAGCGCTGGGCCCCAGCCTGCCCGCAGAGGGCGCCAGGCTGCCCTGGGCTGCTCTGGGCTGCACCGACAGGATCCAGAAGAAGGACACAGAGACCCCTTCAGATGGTCGGAAGTGCAAGATCTGACCTCGTGTGTGACCGGAACGAAGCCCAGGGGCCCACACTGCCCTGCAGAACAGTGAAAATCTCCAAGAAGACCTTGCGTGGAGGCTCTGAAAGTCTCCTCAGGGGAACAACTGAAAAGTTTTCTGTACTCCCAGCCGGAAGCAAGATATTTGTCAACGAGGCATCATCGGCTCTGGCAAACTACACGACGTTCTCAGCTTGGGGTCACAGTCCTGCGCTAGTATCCTAGACACTGATGAAGATTTTGTAGACACAGGGAAACATGTTCTGCTTTACCAAACCAGAGCCAGCAGTACTGTCTAGAAACTTGGAAGACAGGTTCCTCCATTCTCAGGTGGGGAGATCACCAAGCTTTCTCACTTCATTAACGTTTATAAAGCACCTTTGTAAGTACCACCAGATCTGTGAAAACAAGGCACTTGGTGCCTTTATTCTGGAGCTTAATAAACAGGTTCAGAGAAACAGGAGTTTCTTCCGAAGCTAAAGTACTTGACCTCACAGCTGAGATCTTGCACGATGTCATCAGTGGCAGGGTCCTTGACTCCTGGGACGTGACCCATCAGGTCCCACAGGCACCAAGCTGGGAGGACACAGTGGGGCTGACAGCTCATACTGAGTCACTGGAGGAGGAACGATTTTCCCATCACCTCCTTGGGAGATAGGCCATTCACAGCCACCCAAGGAAGAACCCACAGACCGTGCTTTAAGGGTGGCCTCCAAGTCCCCAGGGAACCAACAAGGCCCGAAGGCACAGGTTGTTCGCCCTTAGCACGGCACTGAAGCAGCGAAGTGGGAAGACAAGACAGCCACCCTACCCCTTCTTGGACAGCAAAGGAGATCAGCACGACGGGGAGCAGTGTGGAGCAGGTGCTATGACAGGACACAGGCCACAGTGTCCACAAGTGGCGTGGGAGGCGCTGCTCTGGCATCAGCCCTCAGAAGTCATCCCGGAAGGGTGCACAGCCCACTGGGGCAGAGGTGATGGGCAGCACTCTGCTATGGAGATGATAGAGAGGACTGGATTAGTGGCACCTTGTTGCTTGGAGTCAGACAAGAGGTGAAAGAATTCCAAACAGAAGCGGGAGGGGAAAGGCAAGAACACCCCCAAAGACTCCCCTACGCTGCGAGATGCAGATCCAGAGGGTTCAGTGGGCATCAGAAGGCTGAGGCCCCTGAACTATATATACCTAGGCCAGCAGGCTAAGACCAACCTCTTTCCACACATATCCCCAGCCCTGGGTCCTCCTGCATCTCCAGGAGAGCTTGGTCAGACCTCCCCTGCCTTCTCCCCACTTAGTCTCTGGTCAAGCCTGACCTCAAGACGATTTGGTTTCCTAGTAGACTATGGATTCTAACGCAGACCTCAAGCCGAGGAGAACACATGGATGAGGGCTTCCCATGGCCAGGAAAGAGAAAAGCTGAAGACCCAACCCTTCCACCCTTTTAGAAATCGCTTCTCCTTGTGAGCCTCAGTTTCCTCATCTGAATAATGGAACACCACAGCCCACCCTATTACCTTCCCAAGCTCTGCAAGGATCAAAGCAAGTATAGAATGCCTTTAGGACTTCAGGTCCACAGTGAGGAAGGGGTTGGGAAAGTAAAGGGGTAAAAATAAACAAAACGTTATATTATAGAACAGTACACCAAAAAGAAAGTCATTATTTTATATAATTAATATGCTCCCAAAAAAAAACCCAGTTGCTCAAATGCAAGAGCCTAAAAGACAACTTCCCCTGGAGAAGGGAACACACACATTGTCATGTGATTTGACATAGAAAAGCTCTTGTACCAACAGTGTTTCTTTATCTGTTGGGTAAAACAAGATTCACCCAAGTAATTAATGATGAGACAGTGGGAGAAAAGTGTGAAGAGAGAACTATGACCTGGCAGGTGAGGTGACCCGGAAGAAGAACGCTAGCAGCAGCCAAGGACTCTGGGGCTGGCCCCTCTCTGCCTCTGCCCTTGGCCTGCCAAGGGTCTCTGACCCAAGCCTCCTTTGCCTGTACGTGAGGAGTAGAGGGAGCTAATCCCTGAGGTCCTGGAGCCCCACCACTGCTTCGGGGAGCTGCGTCCCCAGAGCATCCATCCAGGCGACCCCAGGGAAAGGCGGACTGCGCTCAGGGAGAAGCCCCGGGGTCCCACCAGAGAAGCCAGATCTGCCTGCGCATACGAACTTGGCTCTGAGTCAAAAATCAGAAATCTGGTAAACGCACTGAGTTAAAAAGCTCGGCGCCCATGGGGCGCACAAGACAGTCCCAGGCCGTCCGTGTAGGCCTCAGCTCTCCCTGCACGATGGAGGTGTGACCGAAGGCAAAGGCAGAGGCTGCGTCTCTTCTCGGGGCGCTGGAGGCCCGGAGCCGAGGGCTTCCCTTCCTGGCTCTGCTCGTGTGGCTTCTCCTGCTCCTCATGCGAAAGTTCACTTGCTGCTTTCTGCAAGTTCACGACTAGCAGCTCCAGAGGCTGAGGGAAAGCCACACAGGTGCCGCGTCCTGAGTGGTCCTGAACCCTGCGCGCGTGGACACTGTGCTGCTGCAAGATCTCGATCCTGAGCCCGAGGCCTCCAGGGGGGCGAGCTGGTGGCACTGAGGCTGGCAGATGACCTGAGCACATTGGCCACTGAATGACTCTGTCTGGGGACACTGGGGTCGTGAAGGAGACAGTGGGAGAGCCCGCTGTGGCCTCCAAATATGTCTGTCCCACCTCTGAGGGCAGTCTCTGAGTATGGCCTTGGGCCTCGGGAGGTGGGAGTCCAAACAGTGGTTCATAAAACCCAAGTAAATCTAGGACCTTATAAAAGGGTGAGTGTATGTGTGTCTGAACACATGTGCACACTATTGCTTCCCCTCTTCGGGATCTGGTCTCTTCTGCTATATACAAGAATGGGTGGCGCACTGTGATCTGAGGGGATCTTCTCCCCCAGCTCGCCAGCTAAGGGATCTCATCTACCGCCTCTGACACGCACAGGACCCCCACACCGAGAAACCCTGGCAAAGGGGGCTGAATTGGGCTCCAAGGGCAGGGAGGCTGAGGCCCTTCTGCCTTCTGTAAATCCTCATAGCCTCATTTAGCAGGCGGGCAAAGCTGACCTGACTAACCGCAGTTACCAACATACTCGGGCACTGGAGGAGACTCCGGACCAGAAAAGGAAGGGAAGTCTTAACCAGCGGGGTCCCGACATCCTCCAGACTGTCCTGGTTCAAGGTCAGGGAAGAGACCGAGCTCCCCAACAAACCCCCCTCCTTTTCCTTCTCTTTCTCTTTTTTCTTTCAGGAGGAGTTTAATTGAGTCTCCATGGGGATATGCAGTTCCATCTAATTCGGCTCTTAATTAACCCAGCACATCCCAAAGAGCCTGCAGAACTACTAGTAAATTAAATATGAAAAGCATTATTTATCTAGGAACAGCCTTCCAACCGTTCTGATTCTGACATTTATAGTTACTAATGAAGATGGATTTGGAGAGAGAGAAGCCAGAGAAGAAAGAGGGATGAACGCAGCCCTCAGGCCGTGGGGGGTCTTCCAGGGCTGGCGAGAGCCCCTCAGGACTCTGAGGACTGAGCCCCTCAGGCTCCCTGCCAGCAGGAAGGGACCTGGGGGGTCAGGACCGGATCCCACAGGGTGATGGGCCAAGGCCCTTTCCACCCTCCCGCCCAGTTTTCTACTCTCTGGCCCAGTCCCAACCTCTCCCCTCAAGGGCTGTCCTGAGCCAGCTCTGGCCACTGTACCCATTCCTCCTTCATCTCCATCTTTTCTTTCCCTTCCGAAAGGATCCAGGGAAAAACCACCTATCCAAAGGAAAGTAGGTCATGGGCCAAAGATTTAGCTTGATGGTTCCGGTGCCTGCCTCACAAGCGCAGGGTCCTTGGTTCCATCCCCAGTAATCACAGACAACAATACCAGGCATGGTGACTCATGCCCAGCGGCAATCAGTACCACCCACCACAGTGCCGCGCTTGGTGGCTCTCGGCCGTCATCCCAGTACTCGGGAGGCAGAGGCAGGAGGACTGCTGAGTTCGAAGCTTGCCTGGGCTACATAGTGAGCTCAGGGCCAGCCTGACCTACAAAGCAAGACCTAGTCTCAGAGACAGAGAGAGAGAGAGAGAGAGAGAGAGAGAGAGAGAGAGAGAGAGAGAGAGAGAGGGAGAGGGAGAGGGAGAGGGAGAGGGAGAGGGAGGGAGAGAGGGAGGGAGAGGGAGAAGAAGGAGAGCGAGAGAGAGAAAAGAAAAACAGGTCAGAGAGCATTGTTACATCTTCAGTTCTTCAGAAAAGACAAGGTACAAGTCTCTTCCCTTCTCGGGTCTTCCTTCTCCCTCCTGCACCTTGTGCACAGACCCTGTGTCCCATCTAAGTCCAACCGGAAGAGAACAACTCTTCATTTCTCAAGAAGGAAGGGAAGACCCTGTCGTCGTCTTCTCTAGCGATGAGTGAATGTGCGGGTCCTCCCTTCACACCCTCAGTGACTGGAGAAGAAGGGAACCCCTTACCCTGCCATGTTACGGCTCCCCTTTAAGTGATTAAAGTCCCTTTGGCTGATAAAGGGCACCTGCTGAGAGACCCCACTCTGTGCCAGATGTAGCCCTGGCCCAAGGAGAATTTCATAGGGTCTCTGACTTCCTCAGTTAAAGAAAATGGTGAGGAAAGAACAGCACATGGACACGTCCCGTGCAACCAAGGGTCCGTAAAGCCAGCTTTGTCAAAGACAGCGGTGACAGCACAGTGCAGGCCCAGGACCATCTACTAGCACCCGTGGCTGAAATATGTGTGTCCCAGACAACGGGCCATCCCACTGAAGACGTCGAGATTTGCGACGCTGTGTTCTCACAGCTGGACAGAAATAGCCTCAGACTAACGCCCAGCCAACGTCACAGGGTTGACCTCTCGCTTGCGATTCTCACCAAGATGGATAATACCTAAGGATGGGACACCCACTCCAGGGGAAAATCCCAAACTGGGGAGTCTTAGAAATTCTCAAGGGAACACCAGCTGCAGAGAAGACAGCCTAAAATGACAGACCGACCCAGAACGACAGACTGCTGAGGACAGAAGTGAATGGCTTCTGCCTGCGACAACACAAGGCGATGAGTCTAGGTTCCCTGGCACCCTATTACGTGGGCTTCACCCGAATCTTATCTAGCATTGTACCTCACCTCCGGCATGAACTATAAGATTCCTCGGCATCATCTCCCTTGCCTTAATCCTGTTACTGTTGACCCCTTGTGGTTCTCTGCCCATGAAGAGAAAATAATTCTCGAGTGTATTTTCTTAACCCATTAACTACATTTGATAGAATTTGACAACTCCTGACAAATGCTTAATAACTATTCCTTTGACTACTCTGGAAGGTAGATTTCCTCATAAAAGTCTTCAGATGCGTGAGTTTCCCTCCTATAATTAATCCCAAACTTGCATTTTTATAAAAAAAAAAAACTTTGACACCCCCCCCATGTCAAGAAGATATTTCAGGGCCGGAGATATAGCTCAGTGGTTCCAGCGCCTGCCTCGCAAGCGCAAGGCCCTGAGTTCGATCTGGTAACCACATACAGTGCTGGGTGTGGTGACTCACGCCCACCAGCAATCAGTACCACAGACCACAGTGCTGGGTGTGGGGGCTCACGCCTGGCATCCCAGCACTCGGGAGGCAGAGGCAGGAGGATTGCTGAGTTCCAGGCTTCCCTGGCTACATAGTGAGCTGAGGGCCAGCCTGAACTACAAAGCGAGACCCTGTCTCAAAAAAAAAAAAAAAAAAAGATATTTCAGTTTAGGTCATTGTGACCCCACCAGCAAAACTAAGCCCATTAGAGATGGAATCTGATGTGGAAAGTGTTTTTGCTGCAATGAACAGTTCGTTTCCTTCAGAGATTTCCATCCTGCTTGTCAGGAACTACTTAACTCCACTCAGGAGAGCTCTGCTCAGGGGGGGGGAAGGGACAAGTTGCGTTAGAAGTGCTCAGAGCCTCGTGGGTTCGCTCACAGAGACCCTGACCTTACCATCCCGGGAACATGTGCTTCCCTTTGTTCTGTTGTTTTTAACCTACGTGACTCTCTTGTGCATCTGTAGTTGAAAACTACAGGTTGAAAATCCTGCCTAGGGTTAGTGCACCTCTTGCCAGGGCAGCGGTAACTAACCAGGTGAGTTTGACCCCAGGAGATGGCGGCCTGACAGTGCTCTGAATGCTACAGGCTCCTGGGGATTGGGAAGCGGCTGACCTCCATGGGGTGCACCAGACACCCCTTTCCTCTGCTGTGTCACAAGGAGTCGCTGGGAGGGCCTCGCACTCCTGCTGGAATAAAAGCCACTTCCGATATGGTCTGTCCCCACAGGGGACACGACCATCTTCTCGCACAACCCCCAGGTTTATGGCCACATACTTTGAGGTGTTTAAAATTAGCACCTTCTTGGGGATCATGTTCACTACCAAAGGGGGCAACCTACTTGCTCTTTGGCTAAGTATACAAACTACAATTCCCACAGGAGGGATAATTCAGGAAAGATAGTTCAAAACGCCCCCCTGGCCCTGCTGGACACCATTCATCGTATAACTCTGGCTCTGGAAACCAAGCCATCCAGTTTGCCCTTAATCGGGCTTCCCAGAACTATGGCCCTCTAGTCACACGACAACACAGCCCTTAACTTCTTTCTTAGCCACGGGGGACATTATGCTATCGCAAGCCCTTTCTACTGCACCCGTTTCTACACCTCAGGCCCATGTAGCACAAACTACAAGTAAGCTAAAGAAAAGCTCACCTGGGTCTCTAGAAAAAGACCAGTGGGCCAGGGTGACATTTTTATTGCCTGCAGTTGACAGCCCAGCACTATGGTAGGAATGTTTGTTTCTGGCCCCTTTCTGTATTGCAGTTGGTTAGTGTGTTCTAATCAGCATCTTCATGCAACTGTGCGGTCTTTGTCCCACAGAAGATTAAAAACCTCCCCCACAAAAGAACAGGAGAGACAAAGTCTTATCCAATTACAGGTTACATTCTCTGAATAATCTACTCTGCCGAATGCTGGCCGTGACCGTAGATTTATAAGTAGCAGACTGACTTCGTCGTTGGACGAGATGGAGAGGTAGAAAGAAGAAAGGCAGCCCTTGCCAGGTGGAGACCTGGGGCTCTCAGCCATTAATATTATCTAAAACCCCCAAAATGATCAGACACCCCCCTGTTCTGGCCGAGTGAGAGCTGTCCCACTACCAATTACAGTACCATCTCACTGCACTCTCTCTCAATTCCAGATAAAAGCCACTAAAATGCCAACCATAGAAGCGAGGCTTCGTCCTGGCAGCATCTATTCCAGAGCACAGCCATGCTCCTCGGAGTCCTTGAGTCCCCATGTCACTTACACTCATCCAGATGTACACAAACACTAATCCTATGGAGAGCCCTTCCTCGACCAAGATCCCACATGGTGCCCCGTGAGCCAAATACCACCTAGGCCGCAATGAGCCAGTAAAACAATTCTATTTACCTAGAGGTATGTTTCTGTTGGCCTTTAGCTAAAGGTATGTGCATATCTGAAAGTAACAGGGTAGGAGGCAGAAACTGGCTGGAGCTAGGAGAGGAGACACAGCTGTGTTCAAGGGAGTCATTATGCGGCTACCAAGACGAATTGTTAGGTTAAAAACAAACATGGAAAAGGCATGTTGCAAGCACTTTTGGATGTGAGCACTCATGTTTGAGGCAGGAGGTGGTTGCTTTCTGTCTTTTGCTTTTAGAAGTGAGAGACTAGGGCGAGCTGGGCCAGGAAAATGTGTCTTAATCAACAAGATGATCACAGACCCAATATGAGCAAAGAAGATATTGTCAATGGCAACACTTGTTGACTTATCATGGAATGCAGAAGAGCCCGTGGTGGGGTGGGGGGGAGAGTCTGTACAGAGAGCAAGGCCAAGAATCTGCAGGAAAAGGCTCCAGTGAAGGGGACAATGTAAGTGCCCAGATGTGGGGCAGGGGCTCAAACCCAAAGCCAGGACTGAGGCTCTGCTGGTTCAACCTTCTCCTGATGACACCTGAGAAATGACTGCGGTGGCCAGAGGGACGCATCAGCAGGGTGACAGGAAGTGAGGTTGGAAGGCCACACACTCACAGAGCAGGGTCAAAGGTGTCACCAGACTCACACAGAAGAACTAAGTCCACAAGCAAAGGGGAAAAAAAATTGTTCAGGTTGATTAAACATTTCCTCAGTGCATTTAGGGATCCAATGCTTTCCACAGTGTCAAGCATATAAATCAAAATCAGTTAGGCTCATGGCTCTCCCCTTGACAAAAGAGAACCGAGGGAAGGGAAGGATGCCCCCTGACTGAGCACATTCACTAACGCTCCCTGGTCAGTGTTTCTTCTACATCTTCATCGTCCTCTGCCACACCCTAGGTTCTTGGTGCGAAGCCAAGGGATTTCACATGTCATTATAACATGGAGTAGAACCAACAGTTGTTTTAGTTACAACATGGCGTCTACTTACTCACAGTCTTATTTTACAAATGAGGAAATTGAGTCCTCATGATATGACCCACTCTATGATATTTTGGTGGAATATCCCACCCAAATCCACTGTCTGCTCTCTAAACTCCTCAACCCCTCCATTGACGTGGGTTCGATAAAACTTGGCAAGTCCACTTGGCCTCCTCCGGGACCAAGGTGCCTTCTAGATGACAAACTCTATAGCCGCATCTTGGACGCAGCTGGTTAAAGCCAAGGTAAGCAACCGAAGAGGTGTGTAAGGCCTTTGGTGTTTAGAAACACGTTAGGAACTAAGAGAGAGAGAAAACCTATGGTATTGCCGGGCGTGGTGGCTCACGCCTGTCATCCCAGCACTTGGGAGACAGAGACGGGAGGATTGCTGAGTTCGAGGCTTGCCTGGGCTACACAGTGAGCTCAGAGCCAGCCTGAACTACAAAGTGAGACCCTGTCTCCAAAAAAAAAAAAAACCTATGATATTACAGTCCAGAGCCTGGTCTCTTGCTTATGACATGCATTATGGAGACACGATTGCAGTAATCAAGGAACTAAACCAGTAGGTGGGCCAGCACCCTTCCCTGGGAATTCTAGGGAGTTCTGTGCCTATAAGCATTTAAAAATTCTCACACCACACACTGGCTTGGTATTTTGTTTTGTTTTTCCAGACCAAACACAAAGCCATCAACCACATGGTTTTCACAATGTTTTTCCAAAGGCATGTCAATGCCATGACTATGGCAGGTAACAAAGCGATCCTTTAGAATTTGGGGGTTCTTCTAGTTTGGGGCAGTTGGAGAACTACCAGGTCTTAATTCCTAGATCATTTTTCAGGAAATCTTTCCCCAGACATCTGTTCGTATTTCTAGATGATGCTTTTAAAAGCTCGAGCTTGTATGTTTCGTTGCCGCTCCCGACACTGACACGCGTCTCTCAGTGGGCCTCAGCTCTCCCTGTCTGTCCTACTGGAGACGGGACCGTAGATTAGGAGATGCAAGGAAAGAAGCACAGAGAGGAAAAGCAATTAGAGGTCATTTTCTCAGCTCTCCTTTTGCATTCACAGGCCCCGTGTGCTCTCCTCCCCACAGCAGGGCTCGCTTCACGCCCCCCTCGCACCTTGACGGCTGCCGGAGCCCAGGAAGACACCAAAATGCAAGACTTCAGCCCTCTCCAGCCCACCTTGGCCACCCGTTCAGAGTGCCCCGGGGTTCCACGTTTTCAAGACCTAGCTTCTCAGGAAGGGTGAGCTACGCTCAAAGCTGGGGCTTCTCTCCACCCTCTGGGCTCACGTGGACCCCGAGGCTCCAGGCACTACCTCTCCACCTCCCCCAGTCCACCCCCTTTGACTCTTGGCTTCAACCGGCAAGAAGGCGTTTCTCACATACAGCGCACGGAAGCAATGAATACGAAAATGAATCGATAGGCCTCCATTTTAATTGGGGGCATTCATACACAGCAAAAGACTTTTATAAAGATCACAGGATAGAAAAGTGCCAGACCAATTAAATAGTATTTTAGAAGTTCAAAGTCAGACATTCAAGGCCAGCACGGGTTGTTTTCGTTTTGTTTTTGCAAAATGTCTGGTTTTGTGTACGGAGAGGGAAAGGCTTATAACAAACGCAGTGGCTTTGGTTTTGGCTCTTGTTTTTAAAGCAGTGTTTTGTGATGAGTCTGGAAGCAGAGGCAAGGTGGGGCCAAAGGGGGGCACGCAAAGGGGCTGCTCACGCGCCCCAGCCTTGCTCTGTCCCCTCGTGGCACCTCCTCTCCTCAGCTTGCACCCCACCACGCCCTACGAACCTGTCCAGCCCAGTGTGGCACCTTAGCGCAGAAGCAAGGCGCTCACGGGGGACGTTTCGCCACAGTCAGCGCTCACGGGTGTCCGGCCTGGGGGCTGCCCGCAGGTGGGGACACTGGCCGGCAAGGACAGAAAACAACTCAACAGCGCCAGTGCTTACGCACCCCGACACTCGCTGCGGTAGAGCTTATCTTGGGAGGGGGAATGTCCGCCAAACTGTCCGCTAAAATCCAATAGTGGAATAAATAATGGGTGGATTATTCACATGCTAAATATTTTGAGCAAGGTTAATAGCCCCGGAAAAAGTGTGCGGCAGAGGAGGGGCCTGACCGAACACCACCGTACGCTGCGTGGCGGCTCCACGGCGGGACAGCGGCAGCCCGGGAGGAGGGGCCGGACCACGGTGCCGGTGAGCTCTAAGTCGAGTCTCTTCCGCATTGTTTCGGTCATACATGTTTCCTAGTACTCTGTACAAGACACATATTCCTTTTATAATCTAAGAGCGTATAAAAAAGGAGACGAGAGAAGCAGGGGGGTCAGAATGATTATGGGAAGGAGAAGACTGGACTAGACTGGTGTCACCTCAGACTGCACAGCCAGGGCTCAGGGCAGGTGCCACTCACGCTGGGGCCAGGCGAAGCGTGGCCCGTGGTCCACTCCCACGCCGAGGGGACGTGTGAAGAGGCACAGTCAGGAGCCTCTGGTCTCCCTGTCCCAGCCCTGGGCTCCAGCGTCTGTTTCTCCTCTGTCCCCGGCTGGACAGGCATGCCACCTGCCGCGGGAGCCAGCTCCCAGCACAGCCGGGACACCCCGAGGGGCAGGGCAGGGTCTCCCTGCATGTGCCCTGCGTGCCAGCGCGAGTGCGCCCCCTTGCGGTCGCGCCCACCCTCCCTCCTCCTGCCCCCGCTCCCTGGGGTCCTTGGGTCCGCTTCCCGTTTTCCTCCCTTTCTTCGGCCGGCTCCCAGGAGGCTCTGTCGCCCCTCCCTCTCCCACCCCCGGCAGCTCCCTGCCGGCCAAGCGGCTTTCATCAGGCGCTATCAGCACCACCTGCTGCCCGTCCCCCCTACACACACCATTGTCCCTTTCTGTCCCTCGGGCCCCTTGAGCTGGCCCCTCATCAAGCTCTGCCTGCCCAGTGTCCACCTTTGGGAAGAAGAGCCCTCACCACCAGCCTTTCTATAAAAACCAGACATTTTCCAACTGCAAGACCTCTCCACCAGCCCCTTTGCCTGCGCCTGGCCTGGGCCTGCTGCCCACGACCCCGGAGCAGAGGCAGCAGCCAGAGCCTCCACCCCCAGGACAGCCGCACACCCTCCAGCTCCCCAAGGCCCAGCTCTTTGCCTTCCAAGGCCCAGGACTGCACTAGGAAGATGCGGAAGCCACCTCCTCAACGCAGCCTCCCGGGCTCTCAGGGAGCCTCGGAGCCGCGTCCTGGGGCCGGCTCTCCAGCCAGGAGGAGGTGTGGTTCCCCTTGACCGCACCCTGGGCTCCGGTCTCTAGGTCCCAGCAGCAGAGCCGCATGAACCGGTCCTTAGCTCAGCTGGAAAAGTGGGAAGGACGGGGAGACTTCTTCTCGCTCTCTGGTCTCTCCAGACCGAATGGGACCGCAAGAAGGCACAGACCGGACCGACAGCACATCACGAGACAAGCTGTCACCAGACTTAACCCAGCCCCCCTGTCGCTCCCTGACAACCCAGGAATTCAAGATTAATGACTAAAAGGACTGAGCCTATTGAGTTCCAGTGGAATGCCTGAAATTGAAATACACATATCCTCAAAAAACAGGAGTTTGGAGGAGCTTCGGGCTCGAAGCCAAGGAAACTGAAGGAGAAGATGAAGAGAAGGACAGCAAGACGGAAAAAGGGCCTGGCGGCTCCCTGTAGGGGCAGCACGTCCTCTCGTCAGGTGTGAGAGCAAAGTATCCGACCTGGACTCGGAGCCCCGGCCTCCACCCTCCACCCTCGGGAAGGTCAGCACCCAACAGGGGAGGCTTGTCCCCCCTCTTCGCTGCTTGGCTTGGCGCGTACCGGCACGTCAGTCTTTCCATCAATAAGCGAGATGCTGACAACTCAGAGCGTTTCATAAGAGCTACACGAGTCAAAACGTAAGGGCTTCAAAATGCTGCCTGGCCTGACGGCAAACGCCCGTAACACGAGTTCTCCCGGAAGTTGATAAAGTGCTTCCATCTTCTCAGCCTCCGACCTGTTTGACCACTGGCACCCCTTTAAGACAAGCAAAAATATGTGTTGTTGTTTTTTTAAGAGATCAGGATGACTTGTGTTTATTAAGCTGCTCCTAAAATTGAAGAGCATTTTTCTATTTGAATGCAGTCTTTTTAGTCCCACCATTCCCGACAGTAGTACCCTGTAAACACTGCTCTCTGTGCTTTGATTTGCTCGCTTACTGGATCCCAACAATCTCCTGATACTACTACCTGGAGATCGCCCTCCTTTGTCTTTCATAGCTACATAGTACTCTACAAAACGAAGGAGGCTTATCCAACCAGCCTCCACTCACTCAGTGCTTTGGTTGTTTTCAACCAAATTCGAACGTTACTTTGTATCTGTACCAGAGTACCTGCTGGTCAGGTTTCTGGACTACGTGTGGGTCAGATTTCTAGAAGTGGGATCACTGGCCAAACTTTTCATACAGATGAGTTTCTCCCCTCCCGCCAGCCCCAAAAGGGGAACCCGTGCCTCCTCACCAGACCCAGAGCTTGCAAAACTGACCCTTGTTCCTCGTTCTGTGAGTGCGAGTTCACCCCTGCTCGGCCAGTGTCCCCTGATGTTTCTAGCAGTGCCGACTTTCGTCTTATCCAGTGCAGTGCGGATCCCACAGACACGGGGAGGGGCACACGGGCTCGCGTGCCACTGCACCCCTCGGGCGCGGCCTCTTTGAAGAGTGCTGTTCACCAGCCAAGGAGACCTCCGCTCAGGGACCGGCCCCGTGCATGTAAAGGTCCTCACTGGGAGTCTCCGAGGTGGCACTCCGCGCGGGATGGGGAGCATATTCGGGGCCCGACGGGATGGCAGCAGTGGGTGGCCGCTGACTGGCCTTGCTCCGAGAACCCGAGAGAGGGCGAGCTCAGGAAGCCCCCACGGGCCGGGCCCGACCCGCCCCGCAGTTGACACACTCAGCCTTGCTACCACCTGTGGGCTGCTCCCGGGCGCCTCACTAACGAAGCCAATGTCCTCTTTGTCGTCTGTGCTCTCAGTTCCCTGGACCCTTGAGAAGAGAGGACACCTCTGGGCCTGGGAATAAGGCTGGGGCTGGCTTCGCCTCTCTGGCCAGTTGATGGGGGACACGCAGTGGGAGAGAGGGGTCCGGGTAGCACCCCAAGGCTGTGCCACAGAGCAGTCTGGCTGGTGTGTCTGCGCCCAGCAGTGAAGCCCTGGCCTGGATCGTCCATGTCATCGCACAGCCGGTGCCGGCGTGGCTGGTTCCGTGAGCCTGCCGTTCCCTGAACAGAGGTCTTTGGGGGCAGGAGACAGAGCAGGGAACTGGTGGGTCTGGGTCCCTGGAGAGCCCTCTCAGCACTAGCTCGCATCCCATTGGCGGGTCCGGAGAGAAAGCAGAAAAGGTATAGCCTTGGGCGTGCATTCCCGCTGCTTGGGGTGACACTCTTTGGGGGCATGACCTCCTGGGGACTTGGGAGTCGCCCTGCTCACACATGGGCATCTGGACACACAGGACGGGGGATGGACTTCCGCAGGGACAGCCACTGAGCTCCTCCCCCGGCCCGGCAGGAAGAGAGGCGCATGCTCCTGTGAGGCAGGAAGCTTCCAGCTGACCTCGGGGAAAGGAGTCAAGGCTGCATACTGGGCAAGAGGAAGAAGTCTCCGGGTGGGAACTCGGGTTCTGCAGTACGGAAAGCCTTGTTTCTCTAGAAACTCCCCAAATTCGGAGTGCCAGCTGACCCCATTCCTGGAGACTTCTCCTGGCACCCTAAACAGCTGAACTGCTAGGACTTGTGCCAGAGAGCAAGTCTGGGGTTGTGTCCACGGCTTTTGCTGGTTTTGTTTTGTTTTTTGTTTTTAATGAGATAAGAGTCTTTCCACATAATTTAGATTCATCTCAAACTCGAGATCTTCCTCCCTCAGTCTGCCAAGGGCTGAAACTAAAGATTCGCTCCATGACACCAGGCTCAGACAAAAATATTCTGAGAACCACAAGGGTTATGAAAGAACGTCCCATTCATTCATCCGAAATTTCTACAGAAACGCAACTGTGAAGTCTTTACTGTTACCCTAATTGTATAAAGAGACAAAAACGAGTACATATACAAAATGTCAAGCAGCGATATAAGTGCCATTTTAAAAATAAAAGCAGGGTACAAAGAGAAAGGATGACTTTTCCGTAGGAGGCAGGGCAGGTAACCCTAGAGAGACGGTACCGCAGACACCTGGGCAAGAATAGCAGCCAGCTGTGCGGTTATCTGGAGGAAGCATCCACAGGACAGGGCAGAGGGCAGAGTCCTTGGGTAAAATCATGCCCCAGGGAGGGCAGCGGCTGCCAGTGATTCACTTCGGATCAGCTCCCAGGAAGAAGCATGCCAGCCACCGACCAGAACCCTGCCAGACTCCCGGAGACTAAGGCACTGAGACGAAACTTTAAAACTCGGTGGTCTTTAAGGTTTGATGGGGGAGGAGGGGGATAAGTCTGGATAGAGTGCTTCAGGCCTCAGGACTTGGGACTCTAGTTCACTGCCATTCCCCAAGAGAAGGAGAAACAGAAGTCCAGAATCACACCACCACTTTGCAGTGAAATAAGAACACAAATCTGCCCCCTCGGATCTCGGGCAGAAGCCTTATTAACCGGACTGGTCCTTATTTTTCAGAATAGGAGCAGGTCAACCCCCCAAGGAGCGGGCCAGCTGCCTGGGACACAGCCCTTTTCTCTCCCAGAGCCTTAGAGCACCGCAGTCAAGAAGAGAGCTCACTCTTCCCTGCTCAACTTGAATGTGGTCCCGTGGAGCCACAGACCCCTCACTTTCCGCCATCACCAGACCCAGACATCTTCACGACAGCCTTCCGGACCCTTGTGCAAGACCCCCGGGCACCCATCTGAATTCACCCGCTGGCCTGTGGCACCCCCTGCCCAGGAACGATGCCCGAGCCTTGCTCCATCTATATTGGAGTCTTCGGGTATCTCAGCTGCCCGCCAGCCAGGCACAGTGCTGCCACCCTGCAGTGATTAATACCCTCTCTCCTAGCAAGTAATTACAATTAATGCAGAATAGCAAATCAGGAACTCAAGCATTATTAGGAGGAATTAGCTGCGTGTTTTCTTTTTATGCTCCGCTTCCCCCCTACACACTCACACACACACATGCAGTCCCACCGCCTTCACCTCCACTTAACCCGGCCATCCTCACCTCCAGCTTCCCGGCCCCAGGTCGGAGGCTAAGGAAGGAAGAACCCGCCCATTCCTCCATTCGGCACGTGTGTGCCAAAGCACTCATGTCTCTGTGTTCCAGACCCAGACACAGGCACCGAGGAGCCACAGAGGGCCACAGTCCCGGGTCTCAGGGGCCACATCAGTGGAGGGTGGGCAGGTGGAGAAATTCCACACAAGAAGAGAAAAGCACAACTACCCCTGGTGGCCTCTGACTCTGCTTCATAGAGGAGACGGCCTTCGAGCCAAAGCGACAGATGAGGGTTTTCCATGAAGAAGGGGCCGTAAGAGGAACCAACAAGAAGCCCTGAGATGCAAGAGAAAATGACCAAAGGAATAAAGGAGAAGGAGAGCAAAAATGCTTCCCCCAGATAACCACACCGCTGGCTGGGAGGCCTGGGAAGCCAAGAAAGAAACTCAAGCAGAGACCTATTTCCCGGGGTGGAAACAGCCAGGGTGAGGGCCAGGCCCCAAGGGGAGTGCAGGAGCCGGAGTCTGAGGACGGGCCGGATGAAGATATCCAAGCACACGTGGCCGTGGCATAGACGTTCAGCGACCTGGGGGGGACACAGGAAGCACAGTGCTGGTTTCTCCTGCCGCACTTCCTGCTCCTGGAGGCCTGGAGACACTTGCCAGGAGCAATGGTTGGGGATATTTAGTTAGACTAAAAAAAAAAAAAAGAAAAGAAAAGTGGCATCAGAAATGAGGGCAAGCCATTAGACTGTGAACTCCAGAAGAGCCCAGGCGGCAGAGGCAGCAGGGCCACTTAGACAGGTACTGACGGTCAGATGATGGTGTCAACAAATGTGACGGTTAATGTGAAGGATGGAGGCCAGCAGATGAAGACTAGGGAACCCGGGTCATAAGGAAATTGTTACAAATCCCTGCAGTCAGGTGAGGGGAAGGCATAGACACCTAATAGTCCCCAGGCCTTGAAAGAGGAGTTTGAGAATAGGACCAGCAAAGATGCCTCACAAAACTAATCAGAAAGAAAACTCAAGTAACCAGAGGACTTGACACTTCTGCTTTTTGTCTGAGGAAATTACAAGAAGGAAAGCTGCTCCGCTGAGGGTCACGCCAGCGACCTTCTGGGATAGAGCGCTATGTGAACGCCATGGTCCTAATGACCTTGGAGTGGGAGCAGATGAGGAACTGGGTGCAGTTTAGCTCCCGGCAGCTCCTCCAAGAGGGTTCAGAACAAGGTGAGCAATCAAGAAGAAGATAGCAAGAGGTGGGGAAGACAATGGCCAGAAGCCTGAGGGCCTAACAGGCCAGAGGGACCCTCCTGGAAGGTGCTTTGGGGGCCAGAGTAGGCCCGGTGTGACTAATCTGACCAGTTTCTCTGGACCCACAGAGCCCCTCCCACCTGGGACAGCCATTATAATGTCCCCAGGGATATCAGGACAAGGAACTCTAAAGTTGGTCCCCCTGGCCAAATCATTGCCCCTGTGGAAGCGACCTCTTAAGATTTTTTTTTTTTGCTTTTGAGACAGGGTCTCGCTTTGTAGTTCAGGCTGGCCCTGAGCTCACTATGGTGACCAGGCAAGCCACTGCGAACTCAGCAATCCTCCTCTCTCTGCCTCCCGAGTGCTGGGATGACAGGTGTGAGCCACCACGCCCGGCACTGTGGTAAGCGGTGTTGATTGTTGGTGGGCATGTCTCCATGCCCAGTATTATATGTGGTTACCGGGGATCGAACTCAGGACCTTGCGTTTGCGAGGCAGGCGCCGGAACCACTGAGCTAACCCTCCGGCCCGACCTCTTAAGATTTCATGCACAAGATCTCATTACAAGGATCTGTGGCCATCAGAACCTATGGGATACCCAATCAGGGTACTGAGCTAGGGGTGCAACCTTCAAAACAAAAGTTAAGATGGGCCATGGTCTTGCCAATCAGGGCTCCTCTCACCTTAGCAGCAACTTAGGCCATGCAGTGGAGTGAAGTTAACTCTCCACTGATTATCTAAAACTGCACTTCCTGGAACCTAATTCCTTCCAGTATCTGAAGGGTTCCCTCCACTGCTCCAATGGAGAAGCATGTTCAGAGAAGTGAAATGACTTGTCCCATTAAGCCAGAGCAGCACTCAGGGCTCTAACTCAGATCAGACAGACCCCAGGGGTCAAGTGCCTTCCACTGGGGTAAGCAGCCACTGGTGCTCAAACTCTATTCTAGATGGAAGAGAGAGTCCATTTTTGAGTTATCCGTGGCTTTCCGCAAGCAAACAAAAAATCAAAATGAGCCTTTCTCGAGAGCTACCATTGGCCAAATGTTGCCTTTCCCTTTTAATATGTTCTGTTTCATTTGCGATCCCTCTTTCATAGATATGTCAGCTTAGCCCCCACCACCACCGCATTTTAAACCCAAGTCCCTCCTCCTCTTCTCCTCTACACTCAACTAGATTCACGAAAGTCTAGTTCCCCAGATCTGCTCTGATCCTACAAGGAGCCCAAACTTGATAACCCCCTTCCCCACTCTCTCTCACCAGCCACTCCTGACTGTACCTTCAACCACACAGAAAATATTTAGTTTATCTGACCCTTCTGAGCTTTTGCTCCAAGCCCAAACTGAGCTACACAGTGTTTGGCCTCAGACGCTCAGCTCCTTTTACACTGGTATTCCTGCGAGACACACACTGAACTAAGAAATGATAGAGGGCATGACCAGAAGAGGAAAAGCAAGAAAGTAGCCTCGAAGTCCTTCCAAGTTCACATCCTTTGAAGTCCCATTGCTAGAACCAACTGAGACAACTGGTTAAAAAGCAACCCTTCTAACAGAGTGGACGATATAGCTCAGGAATCCAAAAGGAGGCTATGCACCACACGGAACGCCGCTTTGGGAATGGGACAGCCCATGCAAGTCCAGCAAGCCTGGAATTCTGAATCTTCTGGCCTCACCCACCTGCTAGTTCAGCATTATCTTGAGGCTCCACTGAGATCTTAAGCCCAAAACTGCCTAGAATATTTGGAGGGAAAAATGGAAGGAGGAAAAAAATAGGACCTATTAATCCCGTATTGATTAACGAAGTAAGGTCATGCAACACCCCCTCCAGCTGACCAGGTGGTACTCACTCTACAACTGCATAAGGCAGAAGTTCCAGGGTGGAAGGTGAGTTTCAAATTGTGAGGTTAGGTCTTGCTGGGGCTCCAGGCAGACTACTTCCTGCCTAAGTGGTAGGACTTGCAAGAACATGAACACTGAAAACAGAAAGACTCAGTGCCTTAGCCATGCCTCTTATTAGCTCTACAACTTCTCCAAGCCTCTACTTCCTCATATGTAAATTGGGTGCAAGACACCTAAGAATTGTAAGGCTTGTTAAGTAACATGACATGGCATAACCTGTCATGAATGCTAGTTATTCCTATTGGTGATAATGGCAAACACACCTCCTCACCTTGTCCCTACAGGTAAAGCAGACTGAACAGTTTTTAAGGAGAAATTTACAATAGGCAGCAAGTGGGCCCTCAACAAGCTCACTAAGGACAAAAGTGAGAAGGAATAGTTACTCGTCTACTTGAATGCTAATGAGCTGCCAACTAAGAAGGGTATCTGTGGCATTCCCATGCTGATAACCTAGTGGCAGGTAAGAAGAGGAGGTAGCGAGAGAAAAGGCCACAGGAAAGCTCATATCCCAGCAGCAAAAGCCAACTGCCTCTGCAGGCAACTTTCAGGAGCCCGCTGAGCACTGCCCTGGCCACTCACACACCAGCACCCCACCCCCAGCTCCCAGGTTTGGAAAGGTGAGAACTAATCCCGGACAGATGGCCACCGCAATCTGCAGCGTCCACCCTGCGGAGGGACAGCGGGGAAGAGCGGCTTCCGCAGATGGCCAGCTTTACAGCACTGTACGGAGGAGGCTCCAAGAGAAACTTCAGCCTGTGGCAGAGGCCCGGGAGAGGCTGCCAGGCAGCCTCACAGGAGAAGGAACCGAGAAGAAAGCAGTAAGGAGAAAATAGCGACAGGAGGCAAAACCCAAGGACACACGTGTCCTCACTTGAGTACGTGAAGGTAGACGGGAGACAAAAGAAACTAATACCTCTCACAGCCGGAGTTCCGCTGGACAACCGGCCCTCGGGACATTAGCCCGGCACACGAGCACCGGGTGAGGCCGTAACTGGTGGCACCATCTCGCCGTTTCACAGAGGAGCATAGGACAAGTCATTGCCTAACTGCCTCCCTTAACTTTTTAAATTCTCCATTAGCTTTTGACCAATACAAATATTTTTATATGTAGATACCCCGACCCCTACCGAAGAAAATTTTCCATGGCTATTTGACCCACCATGGCAGGGTTTTTCCTTACTGTTCTAGATACCAGGTTCCTCTATCCCAGCATTTCCCTTTCATCCATGAACTTTCCACTCTGTGGTTCTAAAACGCCAGACTTGTATTAAAATACTTCAGTGTAAAACCAGACGTTGTACGGCCCTTATTCTTGAAGTTAATGGCATGTTTTTGAAGAAGAAATGCTGGGGCTCTAAAATCCAGCACCTTTCTCAAGAATCCTAAACTTTCCATCATCTCCCCCGGATTTCAGTGTCAAGTCAGAGCCATGTGCCACGGCCTTGACCTTCACAGGGTCACACACCACTCCTTCCCGCTTCGAGGCACCTTCTCTGTCTCTCCCCCCTTCCTTCCCTTCCTCCTTTCCCACCAATTGTCTAGGGCCTCCTGCTGAGGCCAGTTACAGGAAAAGTTTTCACTTGCCCTTAAACGTGGGTGTTTTCAGAGCTCCTGCATTCTTTCCCCTCCACAGCACAAAGAACCGAGGGTGTGGAGTGGTACAGTCCAAACACAACCCCCTCCAGGCATGAGGGTGCTTCCACCATTTTGCCACTATTCCTCTGGCTCTCTGAGGACCCTCCTCGCCTTGTTCAGTCTCTGCCTGTGTCGCCAAACCCTGCTAAACACACCCATACCCAAAATGTTCTCCCAGGTGCCCATCTACCTCCGCCCCACATCTAACAACTTCTTTCCCCTGAGTTACTTTGTCATTACTGAAACCTTGTAGCCCTGGAGGGGAGTTTTTATCTTTCTTTTCTTCTAGACTATGAGCTCTCTAAGCTGGAGGAAATTCAGCTGCCCTCTTCAAACTCGGTGTCAAAAGGACCAACCCTTCATCTTGTCCAGATTTCCCCGGACAAGACTGAGCATCACGCTATGAAGGATTCTTCTTTGAAAGCAAAACCCACAAGGACAAGGGCTTCTGTATCTCATTCCGAGATGTCCCCAGCAACTGTAAAAACACCAGCCACAGTGCGGACACTCATGAAACATCCGTTGCACACATAATAATATTTGTAGATGGTATCTCTCAGGTGTCCCCTACCTCCTCTGTGCCATCTGGGATCTCATATCCCCCGACACTAGGACCACATGTCTGATGATGAGTCTTTTCCGCCGACTACAAAAGTCAGCCCCTTTTCCCCTACTCTGACTCTTAGAACCGGAAGCAACGTGCTTTGCGTGCTCCCGCTGTCTGCTTCTCTAACAGCCTGTTGCTGCGCCAGCGACGCCATTAAGTATGTGAGACAGAAAAATTTCTCCGGAGTCATTCTCTTAAAAGGCACTAGATCCCACAGATGAGATGGAAGTGTGCCTGAAATATTGCTTCACACAGAAAGGACACGATACACGCTCCCTTCTTTCCCCACTCTGGACGTGTGGAACAAAAGGAAACTCCTTAACGCTTTTATGCGTCCTTATTGAGGCTCTGTGTAACCTATGTGTAAAAGCATCGTGGCAAGAGCAAATCCCGTGTTGGTCTCCTGATGAGTAGGTTCTTGTGTGGCTAGCCTTTTCAGGAAGGAGAAGTGGAGCTCTGTTGATGAAGACACAGATGTCCTGCAACCACGAGTTAGAAAGGGAGAAGACAAGGGAACCTCTCCACAGGCCCTCTTTGTACAGGTCGACTGACTCAACAAAGTCAGCCCTTGATACAGTGCTGACAGGTACAGTGTGCCGCGAGCACCTGCAAGACACCGGCCTGCTTTCCAAAAGCCTACCCCTCACTCTGGGGTCATGGGCAATAACCAAGGAAAGAAAGAAGATAATTTCAGATAGTGCTGTGTGCTGTGAACGCCACCTACAGGGCTGCAGAAGGCCCTAGGTGTTATCCACCGGAGGGTTCAGGGATCCCCTCTCTAAAGAAGCAATGTTCGACTAAGGATTTCATGTTAGGAAAGAGCTGATGCAAAGGTAGGCGGAAAGACCGTCCCGGGCAGAAGACCGAGCCGAGAAGAGATTGTAAATGAACCAGATTTTGAAACCTGGAAGGTTAATTTCAAAAGGGAAAAAAAAAAACCAGGCAGCCAGATAGCCCGTCATGAGCTGAGCATTCATCTTTTTGACCGTGGCAATAAATTTGGATTTTATTCACAGAAGGTAGCCTGGATTTACACTTTAAAAAAAAAAAAAAAACGTTGATTTTATTGGTACATTTTACATACACATTATTATCACAATTGGATTTACACTTTCAAAGAGGCCCCGGGTGTCTTCTCAGCTAAGGACAAGTGCAGGTAGGAGGCGTGGAATATCTAGGCTGGCTAAGGAGGAAACCTTACCCAAGAGCAGCAAGCCCAGGGCTGATGAAGAGGGGAAGTCAAGGACGCCCTTTGGAGGTCACACCAACAGGACTGAAGAGGTGTACTGGTGGCAAACACGGGTCCAAAGCAGGGGTCAGGAGCTTCCAAACAGTGAAACCTCTGTCACAAGACAGGCTGGAAACTGCAGTCGGAACAGCTTGAGGACGAAGTTAGGAAGGAAACCCGGGTTCGGTTTAGGTATGACGTGTATGAAATGCCCGTGACAGGGTCAAGCGGTTAAAAGCTCAAACTGAACCTTGCGGGGTGGGGGAGGCTCTGAGGTTGGAGATTAAAAAAAACGGGGGATTCTTTTGTGCACCATCTAAAATTACGAGTCTGGCTGAGATTAGAGGAGTAAAAGAAAGGGGGGGGATGGGACTCAGAGCCTCAGCTTAAGCCAGAAGAAGCTGCTCAGAAGTGACACAGAAGGCAGGAACAAGCCCGGAAGGTTGGATGCTTAATGTGTGTGCTTAATGGACACATGGCTCCCCGTGCTAACAACACGAGCCTGAATGACCTCAGGGGTGACAGTGACAAGGAAGGCACAGCTCTAACCCATGAGGAATTTAGACTCTAGAAGCAAAAGAAAAGGCATCCAAGAATGAGACACTTCAATTTAGTTTCTTGGCAGTTCAGCTTCTGGCTCATTTATGGCACCACCTGAAGAAAGCAGGGCACAGAACAATTGCGAAAGACAAGTCAGTGCTACAAACCACCAGAGCGGAATCTTTCTGCCTCATGTGTTGATCAGCAGATGCCTAAAGATATGAAACATGGCCGTGGCACACCCTACCGAATTTTGAATTTGTATCCCATTCAACATTTGAAAGGCTTCAACCTCTTTCAAGAAAGGGGGCTATCAGCTGACTGGGAGCACTGAGTTTCCCCAGCACATCATTGTAAATGTAGAGAGGCAAGCACAAAGACGACAGGCGAGTCACACTTGATGTTTTCCTGTGTTCCCTCAACACAAGGGCACGATCCAATCCCATTAGGATAGTGACATGTACAGCTGCGAGGACAAGCCGCACTAGTAGACAAGCAAGACCATGGGGCTCATGGGGTTGGACTTAGAAAAGAGGTAAAGTCAAGACAGCATGGGCGAAACCAGAGCAATGGCTTCTATACATGCTTCCAATGCAGTGTAGAGACCATCATCGCCCCTCGGCACCTCCCTTATCCTCTCTCTTCCGTGCCCCCACCCCTAAGCCACTGCAGAAGCCATACCAATCATCTGTTGCAATTCGAGGAAGCCTAGAATCCTAAGAAAACTCTTCAACGTTGCATACTAACACTGCCTGGGGGAAGAGGCTTACTATTATGAGTTGAGATTATGTACATAGTTACAGTTGGAGCCTTCTAAGTTTCTCGGGATCTAAAAGTAGCATTTTAATGGGGTAGAAGTGAAGTAATTCCTTGAATTATTTGAACACCACTCTATACAGGTAGGTGTTGGGAACTGCAGATGATTTACTTGGATTTACAACTTACTTACTCAGATTTAAGGACGTCTGCCCTGCTCTACGACAGGATCTTCAACTACAGGGATTATTGTGGCTAACTGCCCTGTTTAATGCATGCTAGGATTTTAGGTTTGAAGGCTTGGTACCAAATAAAGGTGTGGCAAGCTCAGGGCATTGGCCTTTTCTGTTTGTGCAATATTTGCCTTTTTGCTGCCCACGCCCAGAGTAGCAATAGTCCAACCCAGGCTCAGCTTTTTCCTCAAGGTTCTGATTTTGTTGGTGGTTGGTTGTTAATCTTTTTGCTGTGGGCCTCACAAGGGACTGGAGTTTGCCATGAAGGTTCTGGCTGCGTCCTCTTACTCTGTCCCTCATAGGTAGGTGTTTAGGGCTAACCCCCAGGATAAAGACATCAAACCCATAGCATCCAAGAGCCCCTAGCCTGGACCAGTGCCTAACACCCACTGTCCAGATCTCAGGCAAGGCCTCCTATTGATTTTAGAGTGGCCAGAAGACCATTAAGAAAAATCTTTCGCAACCCACTCTCTGACCTCTCACCCATATTTACCACACTCAATGGGAATGCGAAATCCCCCTCAGACCTAGTCCTCCAACCCCACCAGCGTTCCACTGCCACATATGCCCTCCCGACTAGATATCATCAACCATACTGTACACTCACACCTCCCCTCCCTACTGATGAAGCTGCGCCTCTACTATACACGGGTGTCATAAAGGGGCCACTGGAAGCAGCCCGAGAATCTGCTCACCCTCTGCGATGTCCATAACCAAGTCACGTAGGACTCACAGTCCCATTCAGGGCAACCTTAGTTACTCCTCAGGAGGCCCTAGCAACACTCGCTGTGTCAGCGTCTCCTAAGTGCCTGGTTGCAGCTTCTGAGTTACCATCCTCTCCAAAGTTACAAATGGGCATTGCAAGCACAGGTTTCTACAGTGGACTGTCTGGCTTCTTATCGAGGCAGAAAGACTACAATGCTTTCCAGGTTTGTCCACCTCCTCTTCGGGCAGCAGTTTATAACACCCTCATCTTGGAATTGAGCATCGAATTGAAACATAGTCCAGGAGAATATTTGCTATTATGAGAACCACAGGGTGCCAAGGAAGCATTCTGTCCCAACATAGAAGATTTACAAATCCCCTCTACGCTAGTGACAATTTCTAGACAAACCTCAGCAGCACTCCTAAAATAGTGAGAGTGTTGTCCCATTGGCAACCAGAACAATATAATGTGAAATCCAGTCTCCTCAGACTCAACATCCCAGTCAAGACAAATTTACAGTTGCTACCTTACTAGATTGAGTGCCACCAATGTGTCTATCAATGTGAATTCTCTGTCCCATTCCCCCACAAACCCACAATCACAGGTTTGCAACTTTGGATCAATGCCCTGCCTGTTTCATAAGCTCAAATCAGAACCATTAAGGACCATCGTTTTTAGAGCAACTAACAAAACCTCTTGCTGTCAGTTCCTGATGAGTTAGACTTTTAATTCACCTACTGTACACCAGCCAGTGAGGATACAAAAACTGAACAATGTTTGTTCCCTAAAGAGCTCCAAGTCTACTAGAGAAGTTAGCATACCAATAAGATACCAATAGAATATATGAATGAGAAATCAAAATACAAGGTCTACTAGAATACTTGAGTGCAGGTATAATCAAAAATTCCTTCCTGATTGCTAGAGAGGGGCCTCAAGGGAGACTTCAGAAGACATGGCACTTTAGCTATGTTTTGGAGGAAAAGTAAGATTTTGCCCCTTGGAAAAATGTAACAAAGAGGAAGGCATAGAAGGGTTTCCCAGCCAAGGGAAAGCATGAAAAACAATGGAGGAGTCATGTAACTGGCACAGCTGGGAAATCAGGACTCACTGGTCCAATGTCACCTGAGCGTAGCAGTGCTGCTGCTGGCATCACAGCCACCTGCCCAACCTCCATGAGCCCACTTGGTCTCCGAGTCCAAGCCTTCCAAGCAGAGGCCAGGGAGGTAAAGTAGAACAAGATTCTTCAGAACCAGTGTCGGCCAGCCCACACCAGGAACAAGGTCTAAAAACAATACTTGTTCTGAGTCTATATCCCTGGAAGTTGAATTCTAACAGTAGTTCTCCAGAGCTAGTTTTCACAATCTGACCCCAAAGAGTAATGTTTGTTCTGAGATTGTATCACTCCTCCTTTGGGGGAATTTGAGAGCCCTTCCTTTTGTAAAATTATGGTGATCATCAGTCTCGTTTAGATTTTTAACACTGGAACCTAAAAAGTCCTGCAAGTTTAGGAAAAGAAATTTTACTAGTGAATGGATCCAAGTGTATGTAGGAACTCCTGGGAGAAGAGGCAGAGGAAAAGTTTCATAACTGGGATGCCCACTCTATATTCCTTGTCCCTTTCTCTACAGGGCAGACCATGAATCTACCAGCCATACACCATGTTTGCAGTCGTGACTAGACTGTCTTCCGGGAACACAACATCTTTTCCGGGTTAGCAAATTGCTGTGAAGCAATACTGCAACTGGCGGGTTCCTGGTGGCTTCAACAGGCCTCCTCACAACATCTACTTTATGTGACAAATCAGCTTTGAGCAAAGCAGTCAATCTGAAGAGATTCTATAGATAGTGACTCTCATCCTGTGCCCATGAGTTGTCAGCCTCTTGCGTTTAGGTCCTAACTCTTAGGCTTCTCATGCAATGCACCTTCATGTCTTCCCTCATAATAGCCTTATAAGCTTTGGCTCCTAACTCTCACCTCACCTAGGGAGTGCTCCTCTCCCTGCGCATGTTTCCTAAGTCATCAGGAATGATGCTTTCTCATCATGATGTATTCCAGCGAGGCTTCCTCAGAGATGTTCCTTGCTAGAACCATAACTGCCAAGATACATCAGAATTCTCTGAGGACGAAGTATGCACCAGCTCAAAGGCAATATGGCCTTTGTATCCTTCCCACATTATGTTCTATCCCTGAGTGTAGCGGTAGGGGTTATTCGGGAGATACTGCTTCTCCCCTTGAATCTTTAAATTTAGACCACCTCATGCTCTACCTTCTGAAATTATGGTCACTAGTTTCACTGTAAGGACCAGTTTTGTGTATTTACCCACATGAAAATTGTACAAATAATTCAGGTTCACCACAGTGAATACCTCTTTACTGAGGTCTTACATATGCCAGACATCCACAGCTATAGAGCTGTAAAGAGCCTATGCCTGCCCTCAAAGGAACTCACAAGGAAGTCAGACGAAAAATGGAAAGTTTCCCACCTGGTACCACCTCAGAAGCTCCTCCATCCTCTCTTCCTCTTTTCCCACATAAACCTAATCCCATGGGAAATAAGATGACTCATAAATTTCTACCAAGGTGCTTCTTGTAGCTTGCAAAGCTCAGTAAAGCAGCTGTGACTTCCTCTTTTTATTTTTATTTTTTTAATGTTCCTTAGCACCTTTGAAAGGTTCTGAAGACACAACAGATACAACCTGGAGCCGGCAGGGTCTCTCAGAGGAGCAGCTGGTGCAGGGGGAGGGGCTCAGAGGACTCAGCTGCTGGCCATCTGTGGTCTGTTCTGGTTCTCTGCCTCTTAGAAATCATCTGGTTTTCTCTCCCTCTTCCTGTGGCTCTCCTTTGGCCCATTCATTTCTTTAGCCCTCTCAGGCTGAAAACCCACTCCAGGAAACTGGGAGAGATGCAGACAAGAAAAGAGGGGCCTTCCAACCCGGCCCCAGGAACAAGCTTCTGAGGCAGCCCCATGGACACCTGACCAGGTGATACTGTCCCCTGGACACCTGCTTCAAGGTCTATACTTTTCAAAGGAGGGTTTTCCCAGGGGCCACGAGCGTCCCAACTGACCTTCTCGAAAGGTGACCCAGCCCATCTGTGCTGCCTGAGCTTCCGTGATGTCTTCCTACGTGACTCCCTTCGCTCCAGGTCCTCTAAGCCCTTGGACTCCAGCCCGCCAAACAAAAACATTCACTATTCCTCTCCAGCCACCCTGTAATCTACTTCTTATTTTTCTCCCATTTAATTATAAAATACAGAAGCTTCACACCCCAAAGCCTTTTTTTTTTTACAAAAAACCATCAGAGCTTTTTACTACCACCCCTACATGTGTTTTACTAAACTCCACAATTTTTCTAACATCAGTAATCTGAACAGAGAAACAGAGGAAAGAAAGAGTTGAGGATGCAAAGAAATCAGAAAAAATCCACAGCAAGCTGGCCCACCAACTGCTCCCAGAGACGACAAACCAGGCGCCACGCTGTACTCAGCGCCCCTGTGACTGTGCCACCTAGTACCCACGAGCCGCATCTGACACCTATGTGACAGGAGGAGGCTAAGGAGGGGGAGGAGAAAGGAGGAAAGGCTGGCCTGGGAGACCCAGTTCACTTTATGAGATAAACATTAGCCCAGGAGGTCTAAGAACAACAACAAAAGGTCACCAGGTAACTTTGCGCAACAAGTCCCCACCCAAGTGCCTAGTGATCTTTGGTAACCCTTGGCAACCTCAACTCTAATTACCATATCATTGACTATGCAGATTTGACTCCTCTGTGGGCTTTGGACACCATGACACTTCCTCCAAAGGCCACAAAAGGTCAAAAACTCCACCACCTAACAGAGGGGCTGCGTCAAGCCCCTCTCTCAGGCAGGAGTCAGGCCTCAGACCAAACCCTCAATTTCACCTCAAATTCTAAGGTTTAAAATCTTCAGGGCAAGGAGCCCTTTTCCGTGGCCCGGATCTACACTGTGTACAATGCTATTTTCTCTTCTCTCTTTCAAATACATTATGGGTCTTGCTGCTACTTCTGTGTCCTGCTCAGTTATTTAGGAGATGGAGAACCCAGATGAGTCCTCACTCATTTAAAGAATAAGTTTTAAGTGGGATGGAAGACCCTCTCTTCCCCACTCTGACTTCCCATTCCCTGTTTTCCTGTCCCAGTCTCAGACTTGTCCCTGCTACACAGCCAGAGTGACAGGTACACTAAGGAGAGGTCCAACTCTCTTTCATTTTTTTGGTTTGCTTTTTTAAAAATCTCGAATCTGCTCTGCCAATAGTCTAGCTCACTGCCTTTCACAGCTCGCTTTTCTGGGCCACCATGCAAGTGTTACCTTACAACGCAAGACAAGAGGAAGGAGGTATCTGACAGGTGTTAGATCTCTGGGCCCTGCTGCCCCTCCCACATGCTCCACAGAGACTGGAAACCAAGAGTCGTGAAATCCAATCAAGTTCATCCAAACACTTTCTCCAACCTGAGATTTCCCTGAAATGCACAGCGCAGTATTTTTCCTGAGACCTCCAAGAATGTAAGAACACTAGAGCCCAGTTCTTTGACTCAACTGAACTGTCTTCTTCTGAGGATAAGAACATCTTAGGGGCTTGGTTGTCACTTTCAGCTAGACAGTCCCTTTCTCCTCCTCCCCCTCCATCTCCTCCTTCAGGCACGTTTCCCCCTCAGGAGATCTCGGAGAGCGCAGGAAATGGAAATGATATCGAGGACGTACAAAAGCCCTACGAGTCATACTACAGAAGGCCTGCAGGAGAGATAACCCCTGGTTACTTCCCACCATTGTACTGCTCACAGCCCGATGCCACTCTGCCAACAGCTGCAGAAAGCAGTCACATCACTTGGGAGCCCCTACCAGAAGGCTTCCTGAGGGCCTTGGGGCACGGAACCTTCCAGTGCTTTTCTGACAAACTCTAGAGACCTGCCAGATCTGTTACAGCAGCCCGACAGAGTCGCCTCAGACTTCCTCCTGCTGAGGGCTGGCCTGGCCCTGCCCAGCCGCACTCCTCTCTCCCAACTTCGCCTACCGTTCTTCAGCAAAGCTCTCCCTCCTCTGCCATCTCCCCTTGCTGGTCACTTGACTCCTTTCACCCAACCATCGGATAAAAGCCAGGGGAGGGGCAGAAAGAAGCCACCCTCTGAAACGCTGGGAAAAGTGAAGGAAGGAGATGGAGAAAGTGCCCATCATGCCGGCATCCCACAGGTCAGGAAGACAGCTACTCCTCCTCCCTCATTCTCCATAAAAGGTGCCCATGGAGAGGAATATACTATGGCTTTCTTGAGTAAATTACCCCCAAACCAACATCCCATCAATTCTGAGTAACTTGACAGGAAACTTGGACGAGAAATCTGCCTCACAATGCTGGAACAATGGGTCCTCCAGTGAGGGCCTGCGATCCCCAGGGGCTCATTCCTACTATGGCCCAGACAACAAAATCTACGTCAACGAATCAACCGTCCTCCAGTCTTCTCTTCTCTGCTCCCAGAAGTCTCCTTTGCTGTGGGGTCTTCCTGCTCCGAGGAAGTCGTCTTCTTCAGTCCCCTCACAGCAGAGCCTTAGATGCCCCACTCAGAACACAGGCTCTGCCATCTCGTCCCTTACTTGCTGCCACAAAGACACCCTGAAGCCAAAGCCACAAACCCATATGCCTTCCAACTTCGACACCCATGACTAAAGGGGCTCTTTCTGAGGTGGCACCAGCAGCTCCCACCTCTCCTGGCTGCCCACCTACAACTTCACCACCCACTTGAGTTCCCTCTTTTATTTGTACATAGTATTCACCTAAATAACCTGTGCCACTAGATGCACTGTTCTATGTGCTCTCTCTTTCTTTGGGGTTTAGTTTGTATTAGGCTCTGAGGTTCTCTGTTAAGAAATGACTTTTATCTTCTGAGAAAAATTCCTTTCATAGTACTTGTGATTTCAGTATTAATTTTGTAAAACAATGAAGACTGGATTCTGTGATTACTGGAAAGAGGAGTCTGGCCAGAGAAAGCTCAGAAGGCCTCAAATGGGCCCAGAGATAGAAGCAAGAGCCCTGGGTAACCTTTTCTAGCCTGACCCTCGTGTTCTATCCCTCACCCAGTCTTCACCAACTCCCAGAACAGTCTAAGTGTAGCTCAGAACTAGAGTGTAACAGGGCTTTGAGTCTCAACTAGAGAACCAAGAAAAAGCCAGTGCTAGAAGGTAAGTCCCCAGGCACAGGGGCATTCAGAGGACAAAGGGGACAAGGACTGACACATACAAAGGCGAGCTTTATGCACAGACCACCCTAAGTGAAAGCAAAAAGGAAATACTACTCTTCCCTTTCTCAGACTATTTCAGATGAAAGGCACAAGGACTCAATGCCTTCCTTCCTCTGACCACTCATTTACCCCCATTTTACCTCCCTTACCCATCTGTGCCCACATGGAAGAGAAAAGGTGGATCGGCTCTCCTAGACCCATCTCAGCATTGCTTAGGGATCACTGAGATCCACCATCACAGAGTCATTCCAGTGCCTTTGCTAATCCACGACCAGCATTTAACAAAGCTGGGCATCGAGGCAAGATCTACAAGCTCAACTCAAAATCATGACAGCTGAGAGGAGAGCTCTAAAATCCTCAATGGAGAGATAAATGTCCCTTGACAAGGACATGACCACTGATGATGACAAGGTGCAGAAGACAGAGAGGCAAGGTCACCACCGCCACAGCAGATCTGACTTCCCATCTCTGTACATGACTTTACCCTGGCTCACAGGGTCCCTCATCCTTCCATCTGCTCCCCCACCTCTTGCTGATATCACTCCTCACTCTTCTGTAAGACACATCGCAGTTGAGGAACTGGGGGGATCAAATAGGCCCGTTGTAAGACATCCTTAGGAGGAGGAAAGAGAGGCAGAAGATTCATCGTGTGCCACCCGCCTTTCTCCCATAGGCCAAGTTTCTTCATGTAGGATTAGTCTTTTTTCTGCCTTCATTCTCAGCTCCTTACAGCTCTATGACCATTATACCTACTGCCATATCACACCCACTAGCAGAAGGGAAGGGTTATAGATCAGGGGATAAGTATCTCACGCCCTGCCAGTCACCCCTCTCCTCCTGGACAGTTCCCTTTATATATATTCAGCAATACAAAACCACCACACAGTCAAGTCATCTTCCCTCCCTTCTCTTAGGAATATATCTCCCAGACACTAAGACAGTACTATAATTTAAAATGTCCCCTCAAAGTCTAATGTATTTGGAAAATGACTGGGTCATGGGGACATTATACTCATCAGCAGATTGACCCATAACTGAATGTACCGATGGGAGATGGATCCTGTTCAGGGGTGGCAGATCACTGGGGCATGATCTGGAGAAATATATTCTTATCCCTGATCCACCCTCTACCCCTGCCCCCAGCTTCCAGGCTACTGAGACAGGAGTAGCTTTCCTCCACCAGACCTTTCCATTATGCCTGTTCTGCCTTGGAAATGGTTGACCATGGACTTAACCTACTGAAACTGTGAGCCAAAATAAACCTCTCTTCTAAATTGCAGGTGCCAGGTACTCTGCCCCAGTGATGTGAAAGCTAACTAATATAGTTCAGCAGGACTGAGTGCTCAAGATGGAAAAGGCCATTTTTAGAGACCCAGAAAATCATGGAGTGGCTTTAGATTTCTCTCTCAGGAAAGTGGGAGCAGAGACACCCTGAGATGATGTGAAGAACCATCTTGACAGGACTCCATCTCTCTGAGTGTTCATCTCAGATGATTTGTTTGCTCTCCCACTATAGTCTATTTCCTCTTCTCTAGCTCTGACTCTGCCCAGGAACCTCCTGGACCTGCTTTATTTCCATTTTGGAGAAGAGTAAAGATCCCTTCCATTTTAGCAACAGTTGGCTCCAGGGCTTTGTTCAGTAGCTATGTCTCTCTTAGCCAGACCCTGCTTCCCTCCCAGTCTGCTGCCTGGGCCTTGTATATTCATCAATGTGAGGCCAATGTGGTTCACTGGTAGCATTTCTAGTCACTATGGGCAAATCATTCAAGACCATCCTAAACTAGCCCTTATTGAGGGCTCCACCAGAATGCAGTGCTCCATCCAAGCTGGACAAGACTCTGACACAAGCCAAGCCTCAGATGTGATGTTTTCATTGCTGCCTTCATGACTCAGCTGTGAAGCATTGTCTTGCCACATCTCAGCGCTACTGAGCAGGAAGACACACTCCACTGCCATCCAACTGCTTGTTGAGACCTTGATATTTGGTCATGAAAAGAAAGCGCACCTTTCAGGAGCTGATTCCCTAGCTTTGGTTGTTACAACTTCCCCAACCCAGCTCTGCACCCCAGTATAGAAAACCTATTACAGTTGCTTGCACATCAGTAAAATTTTGAAGGATTTATATAAAATAGAAGTGAGTAAATGCAATGCTTTCTTGAATTTTGGAAGACTCTGAAAACACTAAACATTATTCATGGAACATATTCAGTGGAAAGGGAAATAAAAGTCTTTGAAGACTCAATAGCTAAGAGAGCCAGTTCATTTCCAGTTGGTCTCTTGTAGACCTCTCAGTACCCTCCTCAGCCTCTGCTGTGACTGGTCTCCTTCTCAGTTTAGTCTTCCCCTGTTAGACTTTATCTCTTTTCTGTATCTCTTTCTGGCTGTCTTTGGCCCACCTGATCTCTCCCTCTCCCCAGACATTATGGGTCAGAATTCCTTAGCTTGTACAGGCTAGGCCAGGTGCCTTGAATTTCATTTGTTGCTGAAAAGAGAGCCTTTGGGTTCCCCATCCCTTGACTGATCCTCATAATACATAATTTTGAGGCTTAAAACATTTCTTTGCTCTTTTTTAAATATCTTCTTCCCTTAGCTACCTTGGAGCTGCCACTCTATTCCAATGAATGCCTCAGACTCACTTATGTGAAAAAAAGAACCACAAACTGTTGAGAGTAGGAAAGGTCAAAGGGATGAAGACGCTGAAGAGACTTTTACACATTCTGTTCAGAACATTTCTGAGCTGGACTCATGCTATTCAGCTTGCCAAATGTTCACAGCCTCTGTGGATAACAACCCTCCCTGCCAGGTAAAAAATGATTTCCTTGTCTCTGGGTCTCTTGGAAGAGACTTCCTCTCACCCTTTGGAGAGCAAAGGTTTCTGAGTCAGTTGACACCCATGACAATGATTGTCATGAATTTCCAACCATTCTCTATCCTGCCACTATTTCCCCACAGCCCCACCTCAAGCAACGACCTGTTCACAAACTGTCATGAGAAGGTGGCATAGCTCATGCAACACCTGTCCACATCGCATACCATTTCCATCATCACCTAGCCCCCCTCTTCCCCCTCACTTCTGTCAGACCCCATTAAGATAGGTCTCCTGCTCCTACTTCTCAACCTCTGGGTTCCAAGCTCCACCACATACCGACATCCCCACTCTTCAGTTCAATCCTTCCCTCTCATTTCCCCATGGAGGAGTAGCTTCTGTAACTCTCATCAGTTGAGGCTGGGAAACTGAAATAGCCTATATTCCTGGCTCTTTCTCCACTCACTTCTGTCTCATTTGGACTATTAGACTGAGCACTCCCTCTGCTACAGACCCCACACTAAAAGGAGCGATCATCATAGCTAACATTTACTGAGTGACATTATGTGTCAAGCATATTTTTGCTTAGCATTTCTGGAGCTCCAGCTCTAAGTCCCTTTAATAGGTTCCTGTCATGCATCACTTCTCCTTTTAACTCGGTCTCATTCTCCACCTCTGACTCCACCCTCTAAAAACCTATGTGCTTATCCACTGTCATTCTTGCCCAAGCCGGGAACTCGGGCTAGACCTTTCAAAACTGTGCCAATGCATCTTTATTAAAGGTCCAATCGTGTCTGTGCTCTAAGGAATCATCACAGTCCAGGCTTCCTCTTTGCTGTCTAAGGGGGTTCTCACTGTGAGCTTGTTTTTTTGAGCAAAAACACAAGACTGACGTAGAGCCTTGAGGGCCTCATTTGTACTTTTAAACAAACCCACACGTACACCGTGTGTTCCTTCTTTGAAGGAGGAGAAGGCTGCCTATCAACCTTCGCGAAGATGCTGAAGTTAGAATATGAGAAACAACTGACCAGATATAGGGAAAGAGACTGTTTCTCCAGGATCTCGCGATAAAAAGAACTGGCCGGTAATGGCCCTATATTTCCAAGACTCATTATTCATTGAGCCAACAACCTGTCAATCACTTCTGAGCCAATGACCACCACTCCTCTCCAGAAGCAGAGGTGGGACAACGCTCAGACCAAGGGACTGGGCAGGGCAGACAGTTGGATCCGTTGGGTTGTTTTCTTCTTCCCCCACAGATCCTTTTGAAAGTTTGTCCTCTTCTCTCCCAAGTTGAGCAAGGGTGTGTACCGCACGAAGAACGAGAGTGTTGCCTTTGCTACCTCCTCCCCTACACGGCCCTCAGAAGCTGGCACTGATCCTTGGGCTTTTCCAGTGGATCCGAGAATGCCTTTTCCTGCCTTCTGTGGAGAGGACAAAACAATTATTCTGCAGCCAGAGGTGGACATGGGAGCTCTTTCTCCTATATGCAGCCCTCATCCTCTCTCCTGCTATTCCTCTCTTGTCCTCCCAGCCCTAATTCTTTGCATCTCCCAGATACCTCACACTCCACTTGAATTTCTACTTCGCATTCACACCCCAGAAATGTAGGGACCTACCTAGTTCTCCCAAAGGACTCTTCCTGTCTCTTGGCTCCTCATTGTCTGCTCCACTGAGAAGCAATGAGCTCCTAAAAAGTTTGAGAGACTGCTTTTCAGCAAGAGGGCACCAAATCCGTTCTGGGGGATGGTCTATTTATGCGCTTGCTACTGGTGTGGTATCTGAATATTTGACATTGGCCTCTGGGAGTTAGAGGTCATCAGCTGTGATGCTTAATAAATCTGTCCAGACTTGAAAAAGTACCTCATGGTGCTTAAACATCTAGGATTCTACCTCTGAAACCATCCATCTCCCCCCACCCCAATTTTTTCATCTATCTCAGTTACTGTTCTCTTTCTCTGCATCTTCCTCTTTGGGTTGTATTTTCTTCTTCTTCTTCTTCTTTGATGTTTATTTACTCAGGCCAAATAGAAATTTGAAGAAGAGATGGGGATAGTAGTGGTCCAAGAGAAGGACTGTTCACCTGCCACAGAAGCAGTCCACCCTCCTTCCCTAGTCAGGGTGAATGTTGTCCCCGGCTAGGTCCACAGATGGGCTCTGAGTCACCTCCTCGGCACCACGCTTGTCCTCTGAACCAGCTACTACTTTGTCCTCCCCACAGCTCTAACCCAACAGCCTTAGTAATGAAAACCACTACCTCCTGCCACCATGGCAGAAACAGAATGCAGTCCCCTTACACTGGCACGCTGAAACCAGGCCCTTATTTTATTGAGCTCACCTGAAATTATTGCTGAAGAGTATTCATGTGTCTAAAGTATAATTTATCATAAAGTCCGTTCGTTATTTCACAGTGCATTCCCATCTCCTGCTTTTCCCCAGTGAAATACCTGAGCAGGCTGCTTTGTAAGAAAAGTGGTTGTTCAGCTCCTAGGGTTGGAAGCTGAAAGGCTCATGTTGAGTGCCTCACTGGTTCAGCCTCCGGCGGAGACTGATGGGAGGCGGCCTCGTGGTGGGAGCTCTGAGATCACAGCGCCGGACAGGAAGCCAGAAAGCGTGGCGGTTCCAGGCTTACTCCTTTCCTAACAAGAGAACTTCCTGAGCATCCCGTGTGAACTAGGATATGAGTTCTTCCGGGGACTCCTGCTAGTCCCTGTCCCTCTCATCATCAACCTGGAGGCCACGCCTCCTACCCTGAAATCCTTGGAGGACAACCTAGAAGAAAGTTTGGGGAAAATTTGACAATATCATTTCTCAAGAGAGAGGGAGATGATGAACTATGCAAAACACTCATGGTGTTTGGAGCACAAAGGCACTAAGAAAATGGTTTTCCTGGACATTTGATGTGTCACCAGATGGGAGAGCATTTCCCCTAGTCTGGTAGCTGACCTTATGTAACAAAAATTACATGATGTGTCATTTACAATAATATTTATATTTGTTGGCCCAGGAGTGAACATTTGTGCTGCTATTAAAAACTTAAAAATTTTTTGAAAGCTGGGTATGATGGTACACACCTGAAATCCCAGCTACTAGGGCAACTACTACACATTCAAGGATAGTCTGAGTAACTTAGTGAAACCCTGGCTCCAGATTTTTAAAAGGAGGCTGAGTCAGGAAGATCACAAGTTCAAACCCAGCCTGGATTACCTGGCAAGTTAGAAAGACCTTGTCTCAAAAACAAGTTAGTTAGGGTTGTAATTCGGTGTCAAGGCATTGACTCAACCCCCACCACTGCAAAACCCAAAAACAATAAAAATTAAAGGGACTTGGGCCAGAGATTCAGCTCAGTGGTTCCTCCGGCGCCTGCCTCGCAAGCACAAGGTCCTGAGTTCGATCCCGGTAACCATATACAATGTTGGGCGTGGTGCTGGGCGTGGGGGCTCACACCTGTCATCCCAGCACTCGGGAGGCAGAGGCAGGAGGATTGCTGAGTTCCAGGCTTGCCTGGGCTCCATAGTGAGCTCAGGGCCAGCCTGACCTATAAAAGCGAGACCCTGTCTCAAAAAAAAAAAAAAATTAAAAGGGCTTGGGTTGTAGCTTGGCATTCACTACTAGCAAAAGATATGCTTCATGACAGAAGGAAAAAAGCATATCCCAAAACTATATGTGCAGTGTACTCATAATCTTAGAAAGTATCTAATTTTATCTGGGGATTTTGTTTCTTGTTTCTTGTTAGGTTGGTTGGTTATACTGGGGACCGAACCTAGAGCCTTCTCACTGGGCTACATCTCCAACCCCTCTTTAAATTTCGAGTCAGGGCTTCACAAAATTAAATTGTCTGGGCTATCCTCAAACTTGCAATCTTCCTGCCTCAACCTCCCCGAGTGCTGGGATTACCTAGATTATATCTGGTTATTTTTATCTTCTACAATGAATATGTCTTATAACCAGGGGTAAATTCTAGAGTGTAAAAATACTTGGTCCTCCTGTGTTGAAGATGAAGATGGGCATGAAATTGACCCACCAGGACAGCTGCCAAAGCTGATGGTCCCTGACACTGACAGCCTAAGTTACTTCTCTCAGCCCTTCTAGTGGTCAGGCAGACAGGTGGCCAGGCTTAACCTGGAGACCTACCTGTTCCCCCCTGGCCTCACTCTTGACTTCCTCTCCTTACACTTCTGATTTGTGGTACCACACAAGCACTCTACTCTCCAGGATGAGAGACCTGGGTTCAAATCCCACCCCTAGGGCAACTGAGCAAATTATTCAATGTTATCAGACCTTACCCCATTCACTAGTAGGACAGAAGGCACACAACCTCAGACAGACCACGCAGAGCTCACTTCCAGCTTCGCCCTTTTGCTGGAAGGCTGCGCTCCCAGATTCCACGGGATCAAGGGCTTTGTCACTTAGGTCACAGCCCAACAACTCACAAGCTTCTCACTTTCTTCAGCTCTTCTTAACAGTTTTCTATTTCACTTTTGCTGAACAAAGATTCTGACCTAAAATTATATATGTACTTGCCTGCTATCGTCTCCTAGAAAGTGAATCTTTGGGAGCAGGGATCTGACGTCTTGAGCACCATTATCTATCCCAGATTAAATGAGTCAGGCCACATGGTATATTTTCAGCATGTTTTCTTATTTTCTCTGCCCAAGAAGCGTGGGTGGCTTGCACAAGAGTGAAAAGTTAAGAACAGAAAGGTAAAATACAATGAATCCAAGGCAGTACCAGAATGAGAACCAATTCCGGAACGCTCTCTGCTTGGCTCCCCTTCCCTCCCATGCAGCCTGCTCAAGGCCTGTTTTGAAGAGCAAGGGCTGGTACTGTTCAAGGGTAGGAGAGCAGGCAACACCGAGGCCCAGTCTCTGGCCCAGAAGGCTCAGAACGGTGGAAAGACTGGACAGGGCACGGGCACGTTTGGGGGTCACAGGCAGTAGATGGCATTAGGGTGAAAAGATCCCAGAGGCCTGGCCGGCAACTCAGGATCTTGACATTTCATAAGCTTCAGAACATACAATCTCTTTTACTCATTCCATAAATAGGAAGTAAACACCTCCTGCAGACTCTAGGCGATTCAGAGGCACAGGAAGCTCCAAGCCCAAGCCGAGATCTACTAGGTTCTGTCACGGGGTCAGGATTCATCTCGCGGGGACATTCTTGTCCTTGTGCTACTGGTGCTGGGCCAGCACACCAAGCCCACAGGAACCTTGTCTGGGTACCTGCCCTGAGCCAAGGCAGATGGGAGATTTCAGTCATCATTACAGCTTCTTGACCAGCATGGCTGGAATTTCCCAGAGAGGAGAGTTAATCTCACTGCCGACTGAGAGCAGACATCCTGCTGGGAGTAGTTACATAAATTGCGTTGCTCAAATTAATTAGGACTGTGATTCATTTGTTTAATGAGGAAGAATCTGATGGCGGCAGGAGAGAAGCCAGCCTGGCCTTTCACAATTCAGCCAGTGCAAGGTGGCAGAGGGGATGGTGGGAGGACTCGCTGGCTGGTGCAGAGCCCTGACTCTGATGGAAGAGCCCGGCCAATCAGCAAGAGGAGTACATTGAGGCAGGCAGAAACATCCGATCAGAATTTGGAGCTCTTTAAGAGAAGCGTGTGAGGTGTTGGGGGTGAGCCCGAGTATGGAAGGGTTTCTCAGCTTCCTCCAAAGCCTTCATGCCGCTCTTTCTCCCCAGCTGTGGAGAGCGTCTCCTGAGAGCTGAACTCACTCCATCGACGCTCCCAGCCCCCGCCCACCTTTTCCTCCTCTCCTCCACGATGCTAGATTTTATTACTTGCAAGAAAGCTTCTTTTGACACAGCAAAGACCTATTTCATACCCTTCTCTTCCTCCTGATTTAACATCAAATCCCACCAGTATTACCTTCCCTGTACCCACAAGGCCCAGCATTTAGCTTTCATATGACCTGTGTCTCTGCTGTAATGAAACAGTCAGAGGGACAGGGTTGGTGGCCAGCTGAGGGTGGTCACAACAGTGACGGAGAGAAGCGCAAACGCTGCATGACTTGAGGGGACGTGACTGATATTGTAGTCTATGTATATAAGGCTTTTGAACTAGAAAAGAAAGTGTGCTTCATAGTCGCCATCAAAAAAAGGTCCAGGCCAAACCAGAGCAACCCAAGGCAAAGAAAGAAGACAGAACTAAATGATCCACTCTCTTGCCAGCTTCTTCCATAGCTCTTTATACTTCATAACACACGTAGCTAAAGAAGCAGTACGTTGGTATCTTAGTGAAGACTCTTGTATCTTCTGCTGCTTTTGACTGAGTAATGATGGCAGATCTCTCTGAGAAGGTGGCATTTAAGCAGAAAAAGAAATGGTTTCTCTCCATACGAAAGTCTAGAGAAGAACATTCCAGCGTGTATCCATCAGGCCTGCATTACTATAATGAAATATTGAAGGCAATTCATGCATAAAGAAAAAGGACTTGTTTAGCTCACCCTTGTGGAGTTGTAGTCCACAACCGGGCAGCCCTGTTGCTGTGAGCCTCCTACGAGGGCGCCAGGTGGCTGTAGCACTGCAAACCACTCATATCAGGAGCCAGGAAGCAGAAAGAGGGGGACACAATCGCTTTGGAGGCACCCCTGCAATGACCTAAGATTGCCATGAGGCTCCTTCTCCTCACAGAACCATCCTAGGGACCAGACCCCTAAGATGTCACCTCACATTCGAACCAGAGCCAGAGGAAAGGGACAACCAGGGAAAGAACTTTCTGGAAGGAGCTTGCTTTCAAGGACCAGAAGAAAAGCTGGAGGGGACAGAAGAGAGACAGGAAGGGGCCGCCAAGGGTGAGGTCTGAGAGGAGGGCATGGGTGGTTTCACCTGTTTATTCTAAAGCCTCTGGAGAGGGATAAGCATGGGAAGCGGCAAGAGTGGATTTCCACTCTGTAGCTGCAGAAGGGAAGCCCGTCTAGTGAGCAGGACCACAAGCCCTGTCCTTCCCAGAGGAAAAGGCAGGCGCCTGTCGGAGAGCTGACAGGTTTCTCCTCAGCTGCTCTATTTTGAGTTCACGGTCACAGATCGCATCCCTTCATGGCAATCCTTCTGTAAGGGAACCATAATGCACTGAGCTCCAGAAGCTACTTCCACACCCTGTCTAGAAGAGAACAAATGTAGGAAATGGGGGGAGGGAATGTAACCAGAACCTTTGCACTAATTTCTATTCTCCTGTGAGTTGACAGCACCTGGAAAATAATAATTAGACAGAAATGAGTCTTAGAAAAGCTGAGTTTGGGCCTGCCTGATCCATGCTACTCTCAGCAGCAAAACCCCAGACCCCACCTTGAAATTTGTTTTTCTTCTTCAAGTCCAAAAGACCAGGGAGGGCAGGGCAGATGTCACCAATAGTCCTTGAGAAGTTAGGTGGATCCTGGTGCATTTCTGCCCTGAAGCATCACAGCACGTGGGACTATGGTGTCCATTGCTACCGGAGGTGAAGACAAGAGTTTAGCCCAAAGTCCATCCGCAGGCAGGAAGGCCTGCTCAGTTTCAACCTTGCAATTATTTCTCCCAATAGGCAAACAACATACTCTTGCTATATGCGGTGTTTCATGGAGCTCAGACCATAAATTGATCCTTGTTGACCTTGATTAGGCCAAATAAGAGGTAAGGGCACCTAGAAAGAAAACAGGGCCCCTGAGAGTCTCTGCAGCCGTCAGCCTGAATGGATATGTCTCAAAATTTCCTTTATTCACCCCTTTTTCACCGTGACTGATAAAAGTTGATCTCCAAAAGTGCTTCCCAAAAGTGTACTTTTACCAGCCCCAGAGGAAGGATCCAAATCCGAATGTGCCGTGCGGGAGAGTCCGAGGGATTTGGGGTTGGACTCTGGTGGCTGGAGAAGCACAACAGGGAGCTTGGAAAGGATAAAGCCGTTGGTTCCTGCTAGGGCCTCCGTAAGACACGAGCCCACAGAATTATCCAGCTCCGAAGGCCGGGACTGACTCCGAGGAAGTGGGACACTGGCCTCCAGGCAAAAGAGCAGTAAGCAAGGTTTCCAAGCAGAAGACGGACAAGAGCACACCCGAGGCCTGCGAGCTTTCCAGGAGGACAGTAGGGGTTGGGGTCCATGAGAAGGACTGGGAACGTAGAGAAGAGGCACTGTCACCCATGTATGCTCCTAGAGCAAACCCCCTCGGACTGAGGGCTTCGCAAACAACAAAGATTCATTTCTCACGCTTCCAGAGACTGAAACCCAACAGTAAGGCACTGGCAGATCCCGTCTGCAGAGGGCCTGTCACTGCTTCCGAGGTGGCACCTCATTGCTGCATCCTTCTGAGAGGCAGACGCTGTCCCCACAGCTCTGTGAAGCCTCCTCATCTGGGCGTCAACCCCATCCCTAAGAAGGAAGCCCCAGTGGCTTAAGCACTTCCCCCCAAGCCCCCCTTGCTTAGTACTTCTATGATAGCCTTGAGTCTCAACATGAGTTCTGGAAAGAAGACGTTCAGAAGCACAGGGTAGCCATCCACGTGTACGCTTTCCATGGACACAGTTTGCTATACAGAGGTTACACTTCAATACAGTCAGATTTAAAAACAAAACAAAACAAAAACAAAAACAAAAATAAAATAAAATAAATTTTTTCAAAAAACGATGACCCGAGTTAAGGAGTCTGAGGACCACCGGAAGGAAAAGTCCCCACGGAGCTGGGGTCCTTCCTCTCTATGAGGATCGCCAGTCTCCAACCAGGAGCGAGGCGGCCCCCAGAGCTGGTCCCACAGAAGTGTGTGAAATTTCAGGGTTGGAAGGAGCCTCCGGGCTGGCTCATCACTGTCCCAGCAGGAAACAGAGCTCTGCTCAAATAGTTCAACTGAAGAGACCTTAATGAGGAAAACTATTTACAGAGGGCTGCACAGGATTAAAGAAACTGAGAAAAAATGCCTGGAAACTCAAGAGACTGCAAATTGCCAGAAACCACCCCTAAGCCTCAAGGGGAGATGCTGGGACCCAGGCAGGACCTGCGCAATAGGAAGAGCTCTTTGGCAGGAGTGATGACCAAGCAGAGGGCACCGAGGCAGAGAGGGGATGGGGAAGGGGGCCTCCAGCCTCTCCATCCTCCCGTTCTCCAGTCTCCCCTGGGCCGGACCATGCTGGAGCCAAGCTCAAGGGAGGCTGTGGACTCCTCCCCCAGGTCAGCCTTCTGTGGCAGAGCTGTGCCAAGGAGGGGAGACCCTGAACTGTGGAAAACAGGTGCAGAAGAACAGTCTCACAGGTCTCCACGCTCCCCCACTGGTTTCCTCAGAAGCCTCGGAGAATCGGTGCAGCAAGTCAGGGAGAAGCCATTAACCGCTGGGCCTGGGGACAAAGGTCACAGTATCCTGGATCTGCCCTGGAGGCAACCAGAGTCGGCACATTGTGCTGGAGCCGCTGCTACGGACCTATGGGAGCCAGAGGGGGCTCAGGGACAGCAGGGAGGGGGAGGGGCGTCACAGGGTGTCACAGGACCAGCCGCACCCCACTGGCCGTGCCAGTTAACAGGCTTTCACGTACTTGTCTCCTTGTGATCTGACACCTGCTTGCCCATCCCCATGTCCTCTCTGGGGTCTCCTCGAGGTTGGGGAGGGGGGCCCGGATCTGGAGTTGGGAGGGACAAGCGGAGGGGACTCTGTCTCCCTGGTAGCCAGGCCAGCTCACCAGTTCCCTAGAGCTGCTCGCTGATCCAGCATGAGATGGTTTAATTGAAGTCATTGCAATAAATGGTGCAGAAAAGCAACACCCTTAGTCCGCCAGGAGCCTCGGAGACGCGGGATAGGGAGCAGGGAGTCTCAGGGGCGGTAATTGCAATTAGCTGACAGCTGGTGGAAAGGGGACAAAACTAAGAAGCCAGAAAATCCTGGGTCCAAATATGTCACCTTGATACTTTCTGAGCTTCTGTGTCCTTGTGCAGGAGAAGGGGAATATTGCTGTCAGTCCTCCCAAGGTCCCGCCTGGCTCGGAGCCCTGCCTGCCTCTATTGCCCCATCCCCCATCGCTCCCCCTTGCCTTCCCCGGGCGGTTCTTCTTCACCTCTCAAGACGCAGAGCCTGAGTCACCTGCTCAAGGAAGACCTTCCTCACCCAGCCTCCCTACCCCGCAGGCCGCCAGCGCCCTGTGATGGCGACACCCTGAATGCCCAGCATTCAGTGCTCAGTCTCTCGCATAGCTGCCTGCGCCCTCCCACAGCAGGAACTGTAGTTCCTCACTCATTTTCACATGGCTGAAACTCTCACGCGATGCAACGAGGGGCAGAGATGTAGAGCCCAGGGTGGGCACAGCCACACCGAGTAGGAACCAGCTGTGGCATCCCCTACGCAGCCGTGAGCTCCCTTCCCCATTAAATTTGCCGTCTTGCGTGTGTCCTCAGCACGGGACAGAGCCTCCTTGTGCCTGGCCCTACAGGTAGGGCACTCGGCGTCAAAAACTCATATCTGATTCAGTAGCAGAAAACAGAAGATTCCAATTATGGAATACACAGTTTTAGCATCAAAAGAAATCCTAACGTAGTGAAAGTGGCGTGCCCTCAAGGCTAAGGCAGGCCTAACGCTGCTCCCCCCTGGATGCCTTGCGAAGGGCCCAGCTCAGACCCCGGAGGCCATGCTGCCCCAGGAGAAGCTGTGTCTAGGTGCTCAGACAACAGCAGTTCTTCCCAAGACCTTTTTGGACTTCCAGCCCAGTGAGCCTTCAGACGACCCAGTTCCAGCCAGCACCGGACATAGGCTCCCAGAGGAGCCAGAGAGAAGTTCCCGTGGGACCCAGTCAACCCATGGGACTGTAAGAGACAGTAGTAAATTCTGGTTTTACACAGGTTTGGACAGGTGTGGTAGAGAAGCACCATTAACGGGATGAAGGGCTGAAGCTCAGAGGTGCCGTGCACCTCATCCAAGGTCACAAATGAGGCAGAAGCAAAATTCAGCACTTTTTTTTTTTTTTTTTTGAGACAGGGTCTCACTTTGTAGTTCAGGCTGGCCCTGAGCTCACTATGGTGCCCAGGCAAGCCACCGTGAACTCAGTAATCCCCCTGTCTCTGCCTCCCGAGTGCTGGGATGACAGGCGTGAGCCACCACGCCCGGCACTGTGGTACGTGGTTCTGATTGCTGGTGGGCGTGAGTCTCCACGCCCAGCATTCTATGTGGTAACTGGGGATCGAACTCAGGACCTTGCGCTTGCGAGGCAGGCGCCGGAACCACTGAGCTAACCCTCCGGCCCAGAATTCAGCACATTTAACCACTGTTACCAACCCCTCCCAAGCTGAACTGTGTGGAAATATCTCAAATTAATTGCTTAGGAAAAAAACTGCTCCTTAAATATGCATTTTTTTTTTCAGAGCATCTTTTCTTTCTTACAGTTTACAGAGTTAATTGTTCTTATTTCAACCTCAGGTTCCTTTTATTTTTGCTTCCGCTCGGAGATAATTAGCCAGAGCTCACCTGAGTACATTTTTCATGTCAAGAAAACAATGGCTTCAGAGAAGGAGAAAGGACAGCCTGGAGGAGGCCCCCAAAAAAGAAGACCGAGTGACAAAGCAATACCTCCTGGGGAGATAGTCCCATTTCCCAAATGATCTATCATCGGAAATGCATGCACAGGCAGGCAGGAGAGCCCCGAAGAGGGCAGAGCGGCCACAGCACCCAGCAGAGACTGGAGAGCCTGGATCTGAATCCGACCCAGGCCCAGGGCAAAGCCAATGCCCCTCTCCCAACTCGTGCTGCCACTCGGACACATCTCTGGTCTAAAGCTCTGGCTTCGTTGTCAGTGCCCTGAGTTTCCGTACTTCCTCAGAGCCCCTTCCCCTTCCTCCTCTTCTTCTTCCTCCTCCCCTGTGCTCTGCAGTGGGGGACCCAAGGAAGCAGTGTCTCCTTGTAAGGTTAGACCCAGGCCGTGCTGCCTGGGATTTTCCCCTCGGAGCTCACGCGAATAGCGGCTTCACTTTAGGACCGTCTCCAGCCTAGGTCCCAGATTGTTTTTAAAAAGTTGTTTGTTTTGCAGATTTTTTGTGAGAAACTACCATTTCCTGGATATGTTTTCTCTTTTCCTTGTGTTTCGTCTCCCAGCAACCCCCTGGGCAGTGTCATGACTTCATTTTAAAGATAAGGAAATTAAGTCCTGAAAAGAAACGTGCACTCCACATAGCAGAGGTGGGCTTCGAAGCCGGGCCCGCCTGCTTCCAAAGAGCTGCTCTTTCTCCCCGACTGAGTTCATCAGTCATGCATCGCCTTGAACACGCTGTGCCAAAATAACCACCAAATCCCAGCACCACGCACAAGTTAGCGTTTGCTGCCTGTGGACCGGGAATGTTTGTCTAGATGGCTGCCGATGGTGGCCGGGCTCATAACTGACCGTGGACTGCCCTCAGCCTGGACAGTGAGGGCGACACTGTCCGCGTGTCATCCCCTTCCACCGTGCCAGCCCAGGCACGTTCCCATGGCATCGATAGGATATAGGACGGAAGGCAAGCACTACTGACCGCACCTGTATTTTTCAAGCTTGGCTTACACCCATTTGTCACTCTCCCACTGGCCAGAGCGCATTGTACTGCCAAGGCCAGAAAAAGAGAAAGAGGACAGTGCAGATGAACGGGAAGGATGAAGCTTTGGGACCAGCTTTGCCATCTGCTGTATGACCTTGAGCAAGTTGCGGCCCCCTCTCCAGTCCTCTTCTCCTGTATTTGTTTCTTTACACAGAATCCTCTGGGGTCATAATGTGCATATAGAATGCACCAATAAAATCAATTTAAAAAAATAAAACAAATCCTATCCACTTCATACAGTAGCTGAGGTCATTATATGAGATAAGCGCCATGAAACACTCCCAAAGTCAAAAGTATCCTTTCTGCCGCTTTATTTCCAGGACACAAGCCTGGAGTGGGTATGATAGAGACACATGAACAACTCAGCTCCTGTATCTACGGTCCAGAAAATTTGACATACGTCACAGAGGTGAACCAGCCCAACACCAAGACTATGAACAGGAACTGTTGAAAGAGAATAAATCAAGGGGGGGCAGCAATAAGTGCATGATGTAATTAAAGTTACTGCTGAAGAACCTATCAAGGAGAGAATGAGTCAGCCACTACTCAGTGAAAAAGTCAGGTAAATCAAGCACAATGTCGTGTTTCTAGAATTCTTGTCTATTTCAAGAAAGCCTCTTGTCCCAGTTAAAAGAGCACCTTGAGCCTTCAGCGGCGACATCTGGAGAACACTCTTGTCATTCTAATTCCTTCACCGGTAGCAACAGGAACATCTCTCCATGAGGTGTCTTCCCACAGGGACACACAACTCTAGTACTGTTCAGTTGCATTCAAGGGGATTTTTTTTTTATTTATCCTCACTTCTAGTGGATTTGAAACCCTGTTTTAAGAGTCCGCATTCTCCCTGGAAAAAAATGACCCCCACAAGCTTCCATAAACCAGAAATTCAAATCATAAACACGTTAAAGCAGAGAATATTACATTCTGACTAGGAATCACAAGGCTCAGTGATGAACTTCTAGAGAGTTCTGAGTCACATATTGAAAGGCTGAAGGCGGTGAGCCTCGAAGTGGATCTGATTTGCTGTGTGCAGGGACAGGTTTGGCCAGGCAGCACCTTGGAACTGAAAGGGACACAGAAAAAAATGGGGGACAAAAGAAAATTCTGGAAATGTAGATGTCTCAGGAGACTCCTGATACACAGTGCCTTTTCTCCCTACCTTTATTAAGATGTTGCTGACAAAAATCATACACATTTTAAGGTGTACAATGTGGTTTTGATATATGTATACATTGTGAACTGTTTGCTACAATTAAGATAATTCATATATCTAACACCTTTCATAGTGGCCAGTTTTGAAAATAGTCACAATCTACTCTTTTAGCCACGTCATATATATCCAGAGTCCCCAGTTCTTGGCCACGGACCACACCCAGGCTACATACCCGGAGGTAACCAAAGCTTCCTCTGTACCTGCAGCCTCTATGCAGCTCACATCCCAGCCTCAGCTCCACCCGCTCTCGGATCAACCATGGCATTTGATTCTCATAGGAGCGCGAACCCTACCACGAACGATGCGTGCAAGCAATCTAGGCTACGTGTTCCTCATAAGAATCTAATGTAATAAAAACAGACATAAAGTATGCAATAAATCCAATGCATTCCCCTACTAGATCCTTGGGGAAAATATGCCTTCTCGGAAAATGGTCCCTTAGTACCAGAAAGTTTGAGGACACTGAAATATTTGATCCAGCATTGTCAACTGTTATCATAATGCTGTACATCAGCTCTCCAGGACAACATCAGTATATTCATCCAACATCACTGAAGCTGTGTAGCTCTGGCCAAGCATCTCCACACCCCTTAGCCCCCATCCCAGGCCCTGGTAACAGCCATGCTATTTATTCTCTGCTTCTGAGAGTGACGCTTTTAGACACCACTTAGAAATGAGATCGTGCAGTATTTGCGCAAGGAGATTTTAAATTATTTTTGCAAAGGAGGTCTCTGTGTAATATGGCACTTAGCTGTCAAAACAAGGCTGCGAACCGAGTCCAGACCAATGTAAACCACTCTCCTTTGCAGATGAAGAAACTGAAGTTCACATCACTCTCTAGTTAGGGCCAAGGCTGCCGTTTCAAGGCAGACTTCCTGGGTGATCCTTTAGAGAACCACATGCCAACTACTGGGAACTGCGTTCTGATTTTTTTAAATGTCACCAGAGCACCGAAGATTCCTTGAGCATTTACCTCATGCTGTGGTGTGACTCTGTTCCCCCAAAGTCTGCATGTTCAAACTTAAATCTCCACATTCATATGTCAGTGATACTCGGAGCCCTGTGGTGACGTTCATCCCTTAATGGTGCCTCCCCTTCGCCGCTGAGCTTTGTCCAGCTCTCCTGAGACTCGTTTCCTGACCCGCATTTCACTCTCCACTTTCCCTGCCCTGCCACTGCCTCTCACCGACCGGAGGCAGAGGGTCGCACAGCGTCCTCTGAGGAAACCTGAGCTGTGACCCTGCGCTGCTGACAGAACGCCGGATATTTATAGCAACCAAAGAGTCAAATACCAGGGAAAGTGTCTGCTGGACTGTTGCAGATGTCCTCGGGGGGGGGGGGGAGAAAACATCTCAGGAAAGATCATGTGGTGATCTTAACTGATGGAACATCAAACGTGAAGGGACAAGCCAATGGGTTTGCATTCTGGTTATAAAATAATAACAAAAGGCTAGCACGGCTGGCCTCTGCGGAGAACATTCTTCTCACTCTTACGACCTAGCCACAAGAGAGACCCTATCACTGGTTGACTTTATAAAGTGTCATCCTATATTGTAACTCTTTTATTTATGCATTCATCTATTGATTTAGGTGTGTCTCCTTCCACACAGGATTCTAGGCTGATCATTTAACTGGGAAGACTATGATAGATTGATCACACTGGTGCCACATATTTTTTTATGTCTCCCCATATGCTTGCTCTGGGATAATGTCCTCCCTCACTGACTCTGGCTTGGCACTGAGACTTGTTTTGGCCAATGGACCAGTAGCAAGCTCAAAGCAAGCACAACTTGAAAAAGGATATAGCGGGGAGAGTCATGTTATCTCAGCCTAGATCAGTCAGCCTCTGCCCAACCTGCCAGTGATCACAGAGCCCATCTGGAAGCAGCCAGTCTTGGCCTGAATCAGCACTACCATACACCCATAAGAAATAACAGATTGTTGTGTAAAGCCTATGGACCGGGGGATTATTTATTACATGGCGATAACTCATTGATAGCAGGGGATTACATTATAAACAAAAAGCAGATATTATGTCCCCTTTCCCATATGCCCTTGCCCAGACCTATTGTAGATTCTAGGATGTACAAAAGACTTTAAGATTTGATCCCTGTCTTCTAGTAGCTTCATATTTACAGACCCTCCTTGACTTACCATGGGCTCATGTCCAGCTGAGCCCATTATAAATTGAAAATATCCTAACTCAGAATCCATTGAATACTCTTAACCTACCAAACATCACAGCTTTTTCTTTTTGGCATAAAATAAATGCTAAATTCTTACTTGAGAAATAAATGTTAGATAATCTTATATGGCATGTGGTTATTATTAAGTTCCACTAAAGCCATATATCTGAATTATACTTTCTGTCTAGAGAATTATAGTTGTGCAAAATAGTAGGAAGCATTTTTTTCCTTTATGTCCCTCCTTTTGATAAAGCAATGTAGTATCAGAAGCATTTTAGAGTCATTTTCTGTCACGTGAATATATGACACTCTAAAGATACCAAGTCTGAGTCTAGGAAATTTGGACGGGTTATTTATGATGTATGAAACCCAGATACGTGTGTCTGACTTTCTATCTTCGTTTGGCATTCTCCATAATTATAGCTTGTCGCATGAACAATATCCTAATCCATGGGACACAAGTAATAACTTAAAAGTAGCACAGTTTGCTTTTGCACGCTGTCCAGGAATCCACAGATTTATCTGAAGGCTATTTCTTCTCTTCTGTAATGACCTTAAATAGCTCATATGGAATATTAGCCATAGTATGTGCAGCCTGAGGAGTCAGTATCCAAACCCTGGCTAGCAACCCATGGGTGAAGATGGCTGAAGAGCCAATGGAAACTGTCTCTTGCAATAATGATGATGAAAGTAAGTCTGGACACTCACTTGATCTTGACTCCCAGGAATAAAAAGTTTTCCTCTGATCTCACTTAGCTGTTTTACTTGTTTTGCATTTCTAGAAATGTCCATAATATCTGAAAAGTCCTATATGGCTATAACAGAACTAAACCGTGATCCTTCTGCTTCTCAAATGTGAGAATGTCTTAGGAAAATGCCCACAAGAACACTTCTAGGCAGACAAAAGAATCCTGGAGTCCTGTGGCCACTTCTACAGTTTCCCATTCCCATGTGTGTGATTTCCAGAAAAGAAAAACAAAACCGGGCCGGAGGGTTAGCTCAGTGGTTCCGGCGCCTGCCTCGCAAGCATAAGGACCTGAGTTCGATCCCCGGTTACCACATATAAAGCTGGGCGTGGTGGCTCACGCCTGTCATCCCAGCACTCGGGAGGCAGGGACAGGAGGATTGCTGAGTTCGCGGCGGCTTGCCTGGGCACCATAGTGAGCTCAGGGCCAGCCTGAACTACAAAGCAAGACCCTGTCTCAAAAAGCAAAAAAAAAAAAAAAGAGAGAGAGAAAAACAAAACCGACCTTTGCCAAGAAAGCAAGTAAACACTCTATATGTTGAGAAAAGGAAAACCCAAATCAAAAAGCAACAAAAGCTGCCGGGCATTGTGGCTCACACCTGTAATCCCAACACTCGGGAGGCAGAGACAGGAGGATTGCTGAGTTCCAGGCTTGCCTGGGCTACATAGTGAGCTCAGGGCCAGCCTAAACAAAGCGAGACCCTGTCTCAAAAAAAAAAAAAAAAAAAAGCAACAAAAGCTGACCATTTTATAGAAATAACCTCTTCACAGGGTGGATTGGACTCAGGCCTTCCTTTAATACTTTATAAAATAACAGGAGGCAAACAGTTGCACCATATTATTAGAGCCAAATAAGCCCAAGCTAAAACCTCCGTCATCATATATGCCAAGCAACTCACAGTTGCTTCTTCCATACATGTGTTCCTCTTTGCTCACGGGAAGCATGTAAAGAAGTTAATGGGCCTGTGTCCTCTCTGTGTCCTCTTCAGGAGACCTCTCAGGAGGCCTGTCGCCTCCCTCTCCAGCCTGGGTGTGGATCAGGAGCCGGTGATCCAGCCTCGGCTTCCCCAAACATCACAGCTAACCCAGCCTGATGTGAGCACGCTCACCACTTACATTGGCCTGCAGCTGGGCCTGGCCACCTAACACAAGCCTACTTCACAACACCCTGTTGAATACCCCTGTGATACACCACAACTATGGTGGACCCTTGGCTTATAAATGAATTTGTTCTTGAGGGCTGGTTGTAGCTCCAGTTGGTCATTTGAAGGCTGAGGCTCCTCTACACAAGCTTCCAAGACTTCTGTATACCGGCAGATCTCAGTGTTCCTAGGGAAACATTGGTCCAGGATTTCTCACTGAGCCCCACACGGGAGAGGGTGTTGTCATGCTCCTTCCAGAGCTCTTGAAAGGTTACATCTGTATCGCCAGACGGCATTCGGGTCTTCACTCGGGATTTTATTCATAAGTCAAAACTAAAATTCCAGTCATAACCCAAGTCATCTACACGTCAGGCTGCTCATCATGCAAATGCAGTGTCCGTACCACTGACAAATGACATGGTTTCCAGATAGTCTTTCACGCCATGGTAAAGTTGAAAACTTACTAAGCTGAACCCTCAACCCCTTATACTTGTTACAAGGTTAAAACACCAGCAAGATCTACTCTCCTTTCCATGTAGTTCTTACACCTCCTCTCCAAGGCCATGTTCAAATGTTGTCTTCTTCCTGAACTCTTCATCCTCCATCTCCTCGCCAAGAGGCCACGTTGACCTCTGACCCTCTAGGATACTTCAGACTCTTGTTCGAAGCTCCTGCATATGCTTTTCGTGTTATGTTTGGGATTGTGCTTGCATAAAAATATCCCTGTCTCCCCCACTGATTGTAAAACCGCTGATTTTCTTGCTTATGATGGGGACCTCCGACGTCTGCCACAAGGACCCACATGGCGATGGCAGTCTCAATAAGTGTTTGTTGAACAAACGAATGTTGAAAGAGTTCAGCAGGAGGGGAAACTCAAAGACAAGTGTGACAGTCTAGGAAGCTTCCAAAGCAAGCAGGACCTCAGTGGGGTCCACCGTTAAAACCTCACAGAACCCGCACACAGAACCCAGGGGCCCGCGAATTTCAACGGGAGAAAACTAACAGCTTTCTCCTCATGAATTTAACTGATACTTAGATTCCCTCCCACTTTAAATATAGGCTACAAACTAGACATATTGCAGATATTCCAAAATATCGTGTGTGCTCAGTACTGCTTCAAAACGACCACGGTTCTTTAAGGTGGTAGTAAATAGGGATAGTGTCCTATGTCATAAATTTGGGGCTTTTTGACATTTTGATAACTTCTCAATCACCACCCTTTATAATTGTAGCTACCTTATTTCATCAATTTAAAATCACGTTGTGAGAAGGGCTCTATCCGTATAACATGGTAGGAGGACCACCTAATGATACCCACCGCCCACGAATGACTGAGACGCCCTTCCTGCCTGAGAAGCAGCGATCTCCTACTGGGGACCAGAGTGAACGCGCACACGGGTGGGGACAGAAAGAGACTGGGCCCGGCTGGCCGGCTCCTCTGGATGAAGCAGAAAGGCAGACTTTGTTGCTAGCCTAAGAATGCATCGGTGAAACCAGAGAATTGCTGATTCGTCTCCGACTTATGCTTAAGAATTTGGAGAATTCAGTCTTGTGTGCTCCCCCTCACCTCTCAGATCTAACCCAGGGCCTTGCACACGGCAGACAAGCGCTCTGCCACTAAGCCACCCCCAGTCCCAGCTCCTAGGCCCTAACTCTCCTCTCCCTAATCTCTGGAGAGGGCTGACTCGCCACTCGCGAAGAGCCATCTCCCCTGCAGACGCTCGAGAGGTGGGACGGGTCCTCCGCAGGCTCTCCGGCCTCAGCTCACGCACACGCCGGTGGCCGGGCTTTGGGAGACTCGAGGCTGTTCACCGCAACAGAGGACATCGGGCCCCACCTGGGACTCCGGGGAAAGGTACCATCAGTTAAGGGAAAGCTTCCTTTCTGAAAAGTGTGACGGTGACAGTGCCCGCCCAGATGTCCCCAGCGCGACAGAGGAGTGACCACGTAGGGGGGGCCGTGAGGGCCGCCCTGGCGCGCTCAGAGGGCGTGGGCTGGTTCAGGAGGTCAAGCCAAAGGGAGAGGGGCGGGGTGGCAGCGGCGGAGACAGGGACGAAGAGTGAGCTCAGAGTTTCTGCTGCCTCCGACAAGACGGCAGGGAGGGCCTCGGGACACGTGTGGGTCTGTCTCGGAGGGAGGGAAGGCCACACGGTCTCAGGACACTCCCGCGTGGCTCCAGGAGCCCCTGCAGCGGGAAGGGGAGGAAGCTAAGGGAAGGACCCGGGCAGAGGCGGTCACCAAAGGCCACGAGGCCGTTAGGGTCAGTAAAGAGTAAGGGCAGGGAAGTTAGGGGAGAGAAAGGCCTGAGCCCTTGGGAATGATCACAGCACCAACAGTGGAGACTAACAGGTTTTTTTTAAATAGTAACAACCAATTAAGTAGATTTGTTCAGTGACCTGAAGCCAATGTAGGAGGGCGTCGCAGGAAGGGGCTGCAGCCTCCGGAAGGGCTGTCAAATCCTGCGCAGGCAGTTCCCACGGAGGAGGAACAGGACAAGCGGTGGGGTGGCGGGGCCAGCAAAGCCTGCTGCCTGGTGAGCGGGGAGGCCGCGGGGGGGGGGGGGGGGGGGGGGGGGGGGGGGGGGGGGGGGGGGGGGGGGGGGGGGGGGGGGGGGGGGGGGGGGGGGGGGGGGGGGGGGGGGGCAGGCCGCGGGGGCGGGGCAGGCTGGGGCCAATGAAACGCAGGCAGGGGGCCCGAGAGGAAACGCGCAGGGCAACCGCCTGAAATTAAGTTGCTTTTTTCCTAAGTTGATCCAGTCTTCCATTAGCAGAAGAAGGAAATTGCAAATCTGGGGTATTTAAAGGTCGTGTGAAAAATCGTAGAAACCTCAAGTCGAATCCGTTCCCACCTAAATAACTGTTGTTTAAAAACCAGGCAAAGCTACTGATACGGTCTCAACACAGCTCCTAAAATGGAATCACTTAGTTGTCCCTGAAAATGTGCAGATGCTTCGAAACACTCTGCTAATGCACACTGTGCCTGTACTGAGCAGTACCCTGTGGCACTGGAGGCAGAGGTTCAAACCTGGGAGTTTTCCGGAAGAAGAAGCATTCAAGAAGTAGGTCAAGGGAGAGCTGCCATCACGGAACGTTCTGGAACATATAAGGATCCACCATGTGCTAGCTACCTTACCCACATTTTTCTAAGGATTCACAGTCCTACTGTGCCAGTTAAACTGGACTATTAACCTGATTGGCTCAGGAGCCACACACTTCTGGGTGCATCTGGGTGGGTGAAGAGGTGTGACCTCAGGTACTTGCTCCGAACCCTTCCCTCTCCTCTCAGGCTCTTCCTGGCCACATGAAGTGAGCCGCTCTCCTCCACTATCTCCTTCTTGAGGACATTTATGTCTTGAAGCCAAATGACCAGAAACTGAACAAGAGCCCAAATAAACCTCCCTTCAAGCTGTGGGTGTCGTATATTTTATACCAGCAGGCGGAAAGCAAAGCAGCACAGCTACTAAGTAGGGTTATGTTCTTAGCCTCACTATTCAGATGAGGACATGGGTGTGGGGTGGGGGGACGCGCCTCCAGCCCCTAGCTATTGAATGGTGGAGAGAGCCTGCAGCCCAGGGCAGGCCCCAAATCCCTCCGACTCTGATACGACCCACCGTGAGGTTGACAATACACTTCTGTGAGAGCCTCTGAAAGACAAATGCCCTCTAATGTCGAGATGCCTTTCCCAGTTCAGCATCTATGAATTTTTTTCTTTAATCTTTCTGAACTTAACCAACTTTGTTTGTCACTTAGATCTCACTTAAAGGCACTTCTGGGGAGATGAGCCCCAGAGCTGAGGAGGGGTGGGGGGGCCATCAGGGAAATTTTTGTAGAGGAAGGACAATGACCCCAACCTATTTTCAAAACTGTGTTTTGTTTTCATCAAAATATTAGCAGTAAATCTCTTGAAAAGCCAAGTCCAGTCATCCCATGGGGAACTGATCCCAAGATACCATGCAAATACCAAAATCGAAAGATGCTCCAGTCCCTTAAATAAAATCGCATAGTATTTGCATATAACCTATATCTTCTGCACACCGTAGAGCATCTAAAATCACTTATAATATGCAATACAATGTAAATGCTATGCAAATCGTTCTTACACTGTATTATTTAGGGAATAATGACAAGATTCGAAAGTCTCCACATTTCTGTATAGACAGAGCTTTAAAAAAAATTCCACCTGTGGCTGGTGATTTCAAGGGGGCAGAGTTCTGGAGTACAGAGGGCCCCCCCGTAGTGCCAAGGGTTTAGGATTAAAATCAGCAGCCCCGACCCCCAGCACCCCACGTGTCCCCCCCCCACCTTATGCCCCGAAGCTGTTTCTCCTCTCATTTAGCTCCCTGTGTCAGAATTACACTTATTACTCTTCAGTCTCCCGAGAGACCGCTTGAGACCAGCTTCTTGGCTTCCAAGAGAAGTCCTTCTTCCCTCTCCTCCTGGCCTCGGTCTCCTCTCAATTTTTAAAAATCCGTTTTCTACCTTTTCCCTTTTCAGATCATGTAAGTGCATTTTGTTACTGGACCAATAAGTAGGCCTTGGTTTTATTTCCTTTCTTTTGATGTTTACCATCATTTCATTTTTCCTCAACCTAGATTTGTTTGTTTTTGTTTTTTTGATAACTGACAAAATCTTTCCATGCCCTCAGTATAATTTTCTACCTGGCCTGACTTGTTAGGTGATTTTCAGATTCATTTACTTCCTGGGGGCAAATGCGGTCCCTGCCAGAGCCTCCTGACTTCTTCTTTTTTTTTTTTTTTTGAGACAGGGTCTCGCTTTGTAGTTCAGGCTGGCCCTGAGCTCACTATGTAGCCCAAGCAAGCCTCAAACTCAGCAATCCTCCTGTCTCTGCCCCCCGAGTGCTGGGATGACAGGCGTGAGCCACCACGCCTGGCACTGTGGTATGTGGTACTGATTGCTGGTGGGCGTGAGTCACCATGCCCAGCATTGTATGTGGTTACTGGGATTGAACTCAGGACCTTGCGCTTGCGAGGCAGGCACTAGAACCACTGAGCTAAATCTCTGGCCCTCCTGACGTCTTGTTTTGTAGTATGTGCTGTCTGAGTTGAGGCACAGCTGTCCCTGTACCCCTTCTCATGGCAGGGTCCCTGCTCTTCCTCCTCCTCCTTTCCTGAGTCCCTGTTTTTCACTGAATGGAGTTTCCGCCAAGAGGTACATGGAAGCAAGCTAGTGAAAGGTTTGCCGGGTCCTGAACAGCCTTTGTTTCCCCCTTGTGTTTCATGATAGGCCAGGTAGGTGGGGAACGGTAAAACATGCTCACTCAGCAACTTGAAAGGCATTGTTTCTCTCTGTACATGGCTCCAAAGGGCCTGTCCGAAGATGGAGGCAAGTTGTCAGAATCAAGATGGAGTCGCTTTTGTCAAACCCTGACCAAGACAATTAAAAAGTCAGGAGGTTTTCAAGGAGGAGTTCCGGGAACAGATTCCTGAGAAGAACTAGTCGCGGAAGTCTCTGCCAGAAACCTCCCCCCCACACACACACACACACTGCCATACTTGCAGGATATCTGCCCAGCAACTACCTTTTCATACTCAGGCTGTTGCCCTATTAGTATTAATCCTTGTAGTCAAGGATGGTTGTTTCAAAAATACCTGATATCATTAATTTTCCTTGTTTTGTCTCTTAAAATTTCCCTTGCATCAACCTGTTGAAATACATTCAGTTTACAGTGTGCCGTGGGCCAGGTCTAGAACGTCCCACATGGTGTGTTGAGGGCTTGGCCCCAGAGGTAGCCACGTTCAGAAGAGCGGACATTCCGGTCAGAAGCAACTGGCTCCTGAGTCTCTGATGAGTAGATCCAGAACTAACTGGACTATTGGGAGGCAGGAGAAGCTGTCAGAGGTGGGACCGGCTCTTCTCACTCACATCTTCCTGGCTGCCCAGAAGCGAGCAGATTTCTACTACCATGTCCTTCCACCAGAGATAGTTCTGCTTTTCACCGGCCTCAAGCAGTGGAGCCTCTGAACCCATGAAGCGAAGCAAAACCTTCCTCCATTAAACTGACTGACTGTCTCTGACATTTTGTCACAGTGATGAAAACTCACTGAAACAGGGACGTTGCTACTCTCGGTCCTCTATGCACAGGACTGGGACAAGGGTGGGGCCGGTGAAGCCTTCCCCTGAGCTGCGAAGCTGCTAGGCCTTGCCAGAAGATGCAACAAGCACCGTGCTCGTTGATACACTGTCAGGAGGCTGAGACAGGAGGGCCACCATGAGTTCAAGATCAGCCTTGTTGTTTACTTCTATAAATTCAGTCCTTTTCTCTAGTTACTTCTTTTCAATTCTACTCCGCTTTTATTCGTGGATGCAATATGTTTTTTAACTAAGAATACCAGTTATGGTTTCTTTGACCCTATATTCTGCTCTGTTTCCTCTTGATTCATATTTTCCTTGAGGGAAAAAAAGAAAATAAGAAGAACCCCTTAGATGTTGATGTTCTTGGAGTGTGTGTTCACAGTGAATGTCAGTCCACCTCTGGCCCCGGTGGAGGTAGGCCCTATGTATCTGGGTCTCAATGTGTCCGCTGGACAGGCTTCATGAGAGTCAGTTGCTCCCACAATCTGTCTGCTACAGATCCCTGAACGTGAGCATCACCAACCATTTCTGCGGGATTACTGTATTCCCTGCACAGAAGATGCCCCTGATCTCCTTTGGGAGCTAGGGGTAGGTGCAGATATAAGCCTGACCCACTGCCCTGGGGGCGGAGCTCAGGCGGTCTCCTGGGACTACAAGGATAGGCACTGAGCTGCACAGCATGGAGGTAGGTGGGGCTTGGAGTCCATCTGTCCTTCCATAGGCTGCCTGGCTGCCTCCCCCTCCCAGCGCCTTTGTCTGTCCCACTTCCTGGGCACGTGGTGCTCTGGTCCTGAGCTTCTGAAGGGGACCAGTTGCTCCTCAGCCTTTCTGACTGCCCCTTCTTAGTCCACAGGCTTTTCCCGTGTTAGCTTTCCCTGGCCACACTGAGATTTGGGGGTACAGAAGCTTCTTGTTCTATCAAACACAGAGTTCACAGGTGGATTTTAGAAGGCTGCATTTTAAAACTCTAGAAAATAAAGATAGGGTTACACATATTGACAGCCTTGGGTAGCTTTGACTGTGTCATTAAATTGAACTCTTCTTAAAAGTAGAATTTTAGGAGCCAGGGATGGGGGTACATCCCTATAATTCTAGCAGTCTGGGAGAGTGAGGAAGGAAGATTGCAAACTCAAACCCAATCTGGGCAACTTAACAAGCTCAAAACTTTAAAAAAGCAAAACAAAAAAAAATATCAGTCTATGGAAAAACCTGGACTCAGTGCCCACTATTGCGCCCCCACCATGTACAATTTTAAAACTAGAGTTTTCCTTGTCTCCGTTGTACCTTTATTTGGTCTCCCCTGTCTCAAGAAAAACGAAGGCGGAAGGAAGAGTCTACTATGAGTACTTTGAGGGTCTGCATGACCACAGGCTCGGAGGTGAGACCGCCCACAGGGGGCGCTGCCTTCGTTCTCAGCTCTGCCCAGACAGCTCCAAGAAGCCCACGCCGGCATTGCACACAGCGGCCGCAGTGTCTACCCTGGCCCTGCCTTCTCCTTAGCAGTTTTCCACGTGTACACAGAAGCTTCGGCATCCTGCTTTCCTCCAGCCACAGAAGACTCCGGGATGTGTGGCCCGCCCGGTGTAGTCTGAGCACTCTGGAGGGCAGGCACCTCCCGACCCAGCCTCTGCTTCCCCCAGGGCTCCTGGCAGCAGTGGCGCCCTTCTAGGCAGTGCATGTCGAGGAGAAACACTTGGTCTTGACTCCAACCCTGCTGCTCCAGATCCCACAAGGACCCCAGGACCGCTGGGGACTTTCTCCCCCTCTGGTCACCAGGCAAAAGGGCCACCAGGCTTAGAAGAAGTAAGGTTTCCCTCTTCCTGTGCCTGGACCTCCTCCTTCCACAGTGGCCATGCTGCTGTCTCCCCTGGCTTCAGAGGACCCCAAGGGGCGTGGCAGGTCACGTGACATGGAAAGCCGCAGGCCTTAGGGGAGGGAGCACTGGTTTTTATGGCAACCGGGGCTCCCAAGATGGAAGGGAAGAGGCTGCTTTGTTCCAGGGTTGCCATAGCAACCCAGAACCTCTAGGCCAGCTCTAAAGACAAAAACCTCACACCCACCACTTAGCAAAGACAGTGCCCAGGACTCCAGTATTCTTCATGGTCTTAGCCTCCCGGAAGAGGCCAAGGTCTCCTGGTCTCGCAGCTGACGTCACAGACTCTTCAGAGCAAGAAGCATTGTGCTTTTTGGAGGAAAAAAAGCAGCCCAGGCCTTGGTAAGCAATTGATTTGTTCAGCAAGCAATTTCCAAAGCCTACTGTGTGCCAGGAACACGGTGGCCAGTCAGCCACAGACCCTGTTCTCGAGGGAGGAAGGGAGACCAGTCTGCGGAAAGCAGCGCAGGCAGCGTCCACTGAGGAAACGCCAACGCAAGCCAGGCACGCTGGCACTCACCTGTAGTCTCAGCACCCAGGAGGCTGAGCCAGGATGATCCCTTGAGTTCAGGAGTCGGGGGCCAGCTGGGGCGACAAGACCCCTTGTAAACAATAAAGCTTCACTGCACACTTTTGCCCAGCGACCCCGCTTCTAAGATTCTGCCTAGAAACATTTCCTTCTCTATTCAGTACTCTTTGTAGCTGTAACAAACAAGCAAGTACCTAAATGTTGCGTAGTGGAGTCCAGAGATAGACTGTATTTTCTTCTAAAAGTGTTTGTCAGGCGACCCTTTCTCCTTATTTGGTATCTTTTGGGGACTTCTGTTGGCAGAGCTCCAAATAAACTCCAAGCACCCAAAACTCTTCAGTATACGAACACACACAGGTAGGAGAACACCGAAACTTTTAGCCAGGATGACGGCAGTGTGGGGTGACAAACAGGATCAAAGAGAGCGTTCAGGTTTCCATCCGGACCCTCCAAAGCCCAGAGGTGGGCGTCTGGAAGGTGACTGGATGGTGGGATCTTATTGAGGTGTCTTGCTGGTAGAGGTGGGGTCTGGTTTGACCGGAGAGAATGTATCAGGAGTCGGGCCTCTGCCTCAGCCAGGAAAGAGGTAAGACAGAGGGGGACTCTGACTTAGAGACCCCTGGGATGTGTTACAGAGGTGTGTGGCGTTTCTAGTAATTCAGAGACCACGCGGAATATTTATTTGGCCCTTGACAGGATGACTGGTACCATCCTGAGGCTGGTGGAAGAGAAAGGCAAGCACTGGCAGGTTTTCGTCTGTGCAGAAACTGCAGCGTGAGGCGGTTCCTGGGGCGCGCGGAGCTGGGCAGAGGAAGAGGGAGGCGGGAGGGAAGAAGGTAGGTCAGAGCCAGTCAGAGGATGGCGGGGACTTCAGAGGCTGGACCTGGGGTCTGCGGGCCGGGAATTCCAGCAGAGTCTGCGCAGAGACGGGGCCGAGGCAAACGGTGGAGGACAGAACCCGAGCGAATGGCCCCTGTGGAGGCTGGGGAGACACCGGGGGAGCTGATCTAGGAGACAGAGGCCTCCCGAGGGCAGACGAGGGACGGGGTGGTGCTCCCGACTGCACACAGGGGACTTGTGGCTCCAGGAGAAACTGAGGCCCGTGGGCTTACAACTTGGAGTCTTGGGGCCTCCTGAGGAAGCAGCTGGCCTTTTTCATCTCCTGATTCTCCCTATTCCGGGGGCGGGTGCTCAGGCTGCTGCCCAGAAGCCTCCACAGGAGAAGTCGGGGAGGAACAGGAGGCCGCCCTGGGACCTGTGCAGGAGGCCCTGTCACAGGGCCCCCACCAGGGAGCAGGCTGGGCCTAGGAGACCCGAACGGAACCTGGACGGGCACGGGGGGCACCGAGGGCCAGCTGGTCGTGGGCTCAGTGCCCCAAGACCTGGTTCAAAAAGTACCTCAGGCCCCTGCCTCTTGGGTGCCCTGGCCTTGCCAGGCACCTGCAGCACAGAGCCTCCTGCCCCCTGCTCCGCAAGCCCAGCGGCAGGGTCAGGGCCGCGGGGCCCACGGAGCTGCACACCGCTCTCCCCTTGCAGAAGAGAGCGGAACAGGCCCCAAGGCGGGTACCACACAGCGCCAGGCTGTCTGCACCTGTCAGGTGAATTCAGGGGAGAGAAGGGCCGACGGCAATCAGCTGAGACCTGCAGCGGCCCCGTCTCACGGACTTGGCCTACTCACCGGCATCTGCTTCCTGCCAGACCCGCACACTTGTGCCAACAGCAGCCCTAACAAGAGACCCAACGAGGAGACGGGTCACCTGCCTGATGAGCTGGGAGGAAAGTACAGCCTTCCCTCTTTGGATGAGTCACAGTGACTACTAAATTATTAAACGCCCTGAGAAGTCCTGCCGCTTTGCTGTTGAATGTATCTCTCAAATACATGGCTATGGAAGTCCCTTTTGTAGAAAATGCATCAAAAATGTGCAAAACACCCTTTTTTTTTTTTGAGACAGTGTCTCGCTTTGTAGTTCAGGCTGGCCCTGAGCTCACTATGTAGCCCAGGCAAGCCTGGAACTCAGCAATCCTCCTGTCTCTGCCTCCCGAGTGCTGGGATAACAGGCTGAGCCACGACGCCCGGCACTGTGGTATGTGGTATTGATTGCTGGTGGGCATGAGTCTCCATGCCCAGGTTTGTAATGTGGTTACCGGTATTGAACTCAGGACCTTGCGCTTGCAAGGCAGGCGCCGGAACCACTGAGCTAACCCTCTGGCCCTGTGGAACCCATTTTTGCCAACCCCTGACCAGTCCCACGGGGAAGCACCAGATGTGGGCTCCAGAAATTTCCACGGAAGACGTGTCCTTGGGGGGAGTCACGCCCCAGACCGGCTTCTCAAAACACAACAGAAGCCGATGGGGCCAGGTTCCATGAGGCTCTTCGCCGTGGCCTCGGCCGCCAAGCCAGGGGCCAGAACTGGGCTGTGGGGGGCTGGGCTGCCGCTCGGGCCCCGCAGTTGCAGGGGGGCACAGGGTCAGGCATCTGGAGCAGCCGAGCACAGATGTTCCGGGCGCTCCTGGCTCCCCGCCTGGGCTCCCGCTCTCCCTAATTCCAGAATCCGGCTGCTGCTGCCTCCTCATCCATATTCCAGTGTCAACGCTGCATAATCCCCCAGACCGTTGGGAACAGAGAGGGAAGGGGCAGCTCGGCAGGGCGCCCGGGAGGGGGAGGGGTGGGGGTGGGCAGAGCCGGGAGGCCTGAGCCTCCGGCACCCCCGAGAGACCTGCGCCTCCCCCCGGGGTGGGGGGCTGGCCCTACGGCCAGCCACTTGTCAGTGCCACAGACGCGCTCCAAGCTAAAGGGGAGCCAAGGCCACTCGGTGGTCAGGGTGGGCTCGCTGGGAGGGGGGTCCTCTGTTGGGTGCGGACAGAGGGACAGAGGGACTGTCAAGCCACACAAGCTCTCTGGGCTCTTGAGAAGCCTCTGTTCTGACACCAGGGAGGAGACCATCGACCCCCAAGAACTAACACAGGCCCGAGTGCCAGCTGCCCTGTCCCGGCACGACCATCATCCGGGCACTGACACCAGGAGCCCGCCAGCCTGTGTGATATCAGGAGTCGGAACAAACCCAGCACACCCAGCCGGTGACACAGCGCTGTGATGGGCACATTCTACAGAGGAGAAGGCCGAGGGTTTGGAACCAACTGGGCCCCAAGGTCGGGCTGGGGCCAAAGCCTGCGGTCCTACATCCCACCTGTCTCTCTTAAGCCCAGGGCCCCTGGGGAGTGGCCAGTGCCAGGTGCCCGGTGTATGGAGAGGCCAGACACAGGCGGGGATACCTCTGCCCCCTGGCACCTCCTCTCCACCCGCTCCTCCCCACCCCTCTCGCCCAGCCTCACCCAGCACCCTTCCTCCTGGAAAACTCCCACGGGTTCAGTGGTCTCCACCCAGACTTTCCCCCAGAGCCATATCCCGGCAGACTTCCTGAGCAGGGCTACCATTAAATAGGTGAGATTTGCATGTGATCTGCATATACTTCCAAGGACCTAGGAGGCAATTTTCAGATTTTCAAATGCATGTTACTAAGGCAGCTTCACCCTCCTTATCTCTTGCCTCTTCCTGTCCCTCTAAAAAGTCCTCCCCTTGAGGGTTGACCTTGACCTCCCCAAGCCTTGACCTTGCTTTCCTGTTTCTGAAGAGTCAGCTATCTACAGGAGAGGGGAAAGATTTTGGGAAATAATCAGTGTGGGTTTTAATAATCTAGTACGTGCCAGGCTCCTCACAACTACCAGAGAAAGCCCGAAAGGGCATCCTTGTCCCCAGTCCTTTGTCCTCGCGGAAGGGAAGACCGCAGAGGGCGACACGCGTTCCCCGCTGCGCAGCGCTGAGGGGACTGAGTCTCTTTCAGACAGCTGGCCCAGGGAATGACAGGCTGGCCTCGGACCTGGGCCGTCTAACTCCAGGCCTGTGGCCTTCACATAGCGCCTTGATTATATCCGGCAGAAAAGCAGGGGAAAGCGGAGGCAGAGAGGGAGGGGGCCCACATGCTCCGGAGCAGCCCGGGCGGAGCAGCAGGGTCTCCAGAGGTGGGGAGCCCAGAGACCACCCACCTCGGGAGCCGCAGCCGGATGCAGCGTGCGGATGGGTGGAGGGTGGGAGACCCCGGAGCTCCGGGGTCATGGTGAACTGGGCCACCACAGGTCCCATGCAGCCCTGGGCTGTCCCGGTCAAGTAGGAGCCCTGCCCCGGCTACCAGATCTTTTCAAGAAATGCCAGCCATCAAATTAGTACATCAGATCTCTCTGTTTGCAAATACTGGCTCAAGAAAACAGACAAGTTGGGCCGGAGATTTAGCTCAGTGGTTCCGGTGCCTGCCTCGCAAGCACAAGGTCCTGAGTTCGATCCCGGTAACTACATACAATGCTGGACGTGGTGACTTACGCCCACCAGCCATCAGTACCACACACCACAGTGCCGGGCGTGGTGCCTCACACCTGTCATCCCAGCACTTGGGAGGCAGAGACAGGAGGATTGCTGAGTTTCAGGCTTGCCTGGGCTACATAGTGAGCTCGGGGCCAGCCTGAACTACAAAGTGAGACCCTGTCTCAAAAAAAACAAAAAAACAAAAAAGCAGACAAGCATCACTCAGGTGAATAAAACATAACGATTCTTTGGCTCCAGCCTACTGGCCGCAATCAGCAGCCTCTACGAATCTGACCCTGTCGACTCCCAACCCTGCTCACCAGAGTGTGAGCCCCTGAGCGCGGCGCTGGCTGCACCCCTGTCCCCACCTCCCCCGGGGGTTGCTGCTCCTCAGACTCAGCCTCCCGAAGCCCAGCTCAGAGCTGCTTTCCACAGCTCACGGTGCCCTGGCTGCTTCCTGTCGGAAGGAGCCACTTAAAAGCTTTGCAGGAGACCCACAGAGCCAGAATCTCTGCCTGGAAATCGGCATTTCTAACCAGGGAGGTGCCAGGAATTTGAGTTCAAGGACAGAAATCATGGCGCTGGTCCAAATGCCCGCTCTCCTGTGAGACCAGAACTCACTTCCCCTCGGGGCCTTAATCTCTCCACTGGGGAAAAGGAAAGAACGCAGCTGCTTCACACATCTTCCTTGCAGGCGTCCGAGGGTACCGGGTAAACTCTTCCGCAGTGAGTTTCTGACATGCACTTCTCTGCCAGCAGATGGGTTCCAAGATGAATTCAGTGTGTTTCGATGGGCACTAGTTTTAATGAAACCGAACGGGGTGGGAAACAGAAGTGCTGTCGCATGGAATGTACGCAGGACAGGAAATGCTGGATCGTGACACCTACACACTCGTCCAAAAGAGTTTTATTCAAAACTAACTACCAGGGCTGGGAATGCTGTAGCTCACGGGCAGGGTGCTTGCTTGGCATGGGCAGGGTCCTGGGTTAGATCCCTTTGACGCCAGAAAACGAAGAGCCAGAGATTTAGCTCAGTGGTTCCAGCACCTGCCTAGCAAGCACAAGGTCCCCGGTTCAATCCCAGATAACCACATACAACAATGCTGGGCGTGGTGACTCACGCCTACCAGAAATCAGTACCACATACCACAGTGCCGGGTGTGGTGGCTCACACCTGTGATCCCAGCATTTGGGAGGCAGAGGCAGGAGGACTGCTGAGTTGGAGGCTTGCCTGGGCTACACAGTGAGCTCAGGGCCAGCCTGAACTACAAAGCGAGACCCTGTCTCAAAAAAAAAAAAAAAAAACAACATTAGTCACAAGTCTTTACAACCTCAGCTTAGGCAGTGATGTCTTTGTGGACCAAAAGCAAAGGTAACAATAAACTTCATCAAAATTTAAAATATTTATGGTTCAAAGGACATTATTAAGAAAGTGGAAAGACAACCCAGAGAATGGAAGAAACTATTTGCAAATAATATATCTGGCAAAGACTTAGGAAGAGCTCTTGAAACTCAACAGTTAAAAAAAAAATTTTTAAGCGAGACATTATTAAGAAAGTGGAAAGACAACCCAGAGAATGGAAGAAACTATTTGCAAATAATATATCTGGCAAAGATCTTATGAAGAGCTCTTGAAATTCAACAGTTAAAAAAAAAATTTTAAGCGAGACCCTGTCTCAAAAATAAAATAAATAGGGCCGGAGGGTTAGCTCAGTGGTTCCGGCGCCTGCCTCGCAAGCACAAGGTCCTGGGTTCATCCCCCATAACCACATACAATGCTGGGCGTGGAGACTCACGCCCACCAGCCATCAATACCACATACCACAGTGCCGGGCGTGGTGGCTCACGCCTGTCATCCCAGCACTCGGGAGGCAGAGGCAGGAGGATTGCTGAGCTCGAGGCTTGCCTGGGCTACATAGTGCACTCAGGGCCAGCCTGAACTACAAAGCGAGACCCTGTCTCAAAAAAAAAAAATACTCCTAGGAGGAAGTGACAGGAGATACAAGTGCACTCACGCCCGCGCTGTCTGTGACCAGGGGAAGGGGCACACGACACGCAGCGACTGAGAAGCGGCTACGTCACGCCCGTAACACAGTCACACAGGAGAACACCGGGCACATTGCGGTTTCTGAGAGTTAGCAGACGGGAGGAAGGAGGGAAAGCGTGGCTTTTACATGAGAGAAATAATTCCAGCTGGTAAACTGGAGAGCCTCAGAGTGCCTCCCCGCGAGACGCTTACTCGTGGTGAAGGGCGCGGTGGTAAGTTGGCCGTGAGAGGCCCGGGGGCCAAGGGCGGCGTCCCCGAGATGGAGAGGCAGGCTGCCCGCGGCTCTGAGGAGGGCCCCTCCTTTCTGCGCTAAGCGACCAGACCTGATCGCCTCATCCTGACGCGCAGCCCTGTGAAAACAGCAGGCAGCGCCAAAGAGGGGGAGAGGCAACGGAATAAGGGGGCGGCGGGCTCCCCGCGGGTCAAGGTCAGGAGAGAGGAGCGGAGGGGCCGTCCCAGATTGGGGCACAGCAAGGAGCCCTGACGGCGGAACGTAACGTGAGTCCTGGACCGGATCCCGGAGCAGAAAAGGGTTATTCATAGAATAAACCAGTGAGACCGGAATAAAGTCTAGCTTCATTAATAGCATCGTGCCCATTTTTGATCCGTGTATTACAGTCCCACAAGATATGAATGTTAGGGCACAGTAAGTGAAGGATATAAAGGGACGTCTCTGTACCGTCTTGGTAACTTCTCTGTAAGTGTAAAATTATTTCAAAATAAAGAACTGGAGAGTAGAATGGATCTCATACTTATTTTCATATCAAAGTTACTGGAGCCTGCTGAGCGTCTGCTGTTCGTGTTCCCTACGAGGCAGAGCCACGCCCCTCCACAGGCCGCGGCCCTCTGAGCCTCAGCGCGTACCCTGGTGGGGACAGAGGGCCTCTGAGCAGGTAGCCGGTTAAGATGAGGTCACACGGGATCAGGGCGGCCCTAAATCTGAGGACAGGTGCACTGCTAAGAAGCCCACGTGAGCTCGTTTGTTTTGTTTGAGGCAGTCTCACTACGGCCTTGAGGCTGCCCTTGAGCCCGGGACTTGGCCCAGCGCGGCCTTAAATTAGTGGAGCTCCTCTGGTCTCGGCTTCCAAAGTGCTGGGATTACTGGTATGTGCCATCACGCTTGGTTCAATCAAGGTTTCAGTTCCTTGCAGGCAACCACAGTTCAAGACTACTCAATGGGAAATTCACTTAAGAAGTGACTTGTTTTGAAATCCATGCTCTTGTGAGAATCCCACTCCATCTCGCCCAGGATGTGAGCTGACCCTCGTCCAGCGTATCTAGACTGTATACACTACCCTCCCGTCGGTCACTTAGCCTCCTCTGCCCTGTGATTGACTATCACAGCGTCACAAGACTTCTGCTCATGTCCCACTTACTTACTTACAGCAGCTGTGGTCTGTTTTATTATTAGTTGTCGTCAATCTTCCTGTGCCTAGTGCAGAAGTTACACTTTCTCATGCATGTGTATGAACAGGAGGAGACACGGCCCAGCCGTAGGGTTCAGGTATGGATGGGCGTCATGGATAAGGCAGGACCGTGTGGCAGCCTCCGGGGAAACTAGCAACGTGGCTGGCATCTCCCCCCTGCCCAGCCCAAGCCCTGATTTCCCTCAGAGGATCTGGGTCTATAAAGTAGGGAGCTACCTCACACCCCACTTGGCTTAGGCAAATGAGCACCTTCCAAAGTCCTGGCTCTGAGATGTATGTCTGGAATTGAGGCAGTGAGGAGACATTTGCTTCCAGATCCCAGGAAAAAAGCTTCCTGTCCTTCAGAAGACACTAACTTTCCCTCTTAGACCTGAATGAGGAAGCCTCACATGCTACAGACAGTGGGGACACAAAGACAGCAGTCCGTCCGTGAGCTGCTGGATCAAGCCTCACCTGAAACGGATGCACATCACCACTCCACACTTTCCAGTTATGTAGCCACCAATTCCATTCCTGGCTTAGGTCGGGGGAGTTTCAGCTCTCTGCTCCTTGAATTCAACAGTGTGACTAGCTCAAATATGGCCGGATCCACAGAAGTGAATGAGGATTCCCATTCTTTTTTGGCTCAATCTCCTTTCAGCAGGCTCTGCTTTCCCAGGGACAAGATAACTTTTTCAAATATTTATTTTTATTTACCGCAGTACTGCAGGGTGAGACCTGAGCCTTTGCCTTGGACTACATCCCTAGACCCCCACCTTTTAAAAAATTACTTTATTATTTTGAAACAGGTGGCTTACAACATTGCCCAGGCAAGATCTGAATTTGTGATCCTACTGTCTCAGCCTCCCAAAATGCTGGGGTTACAGGTGCGCAACACCATGCCCGGCCAGATGATTTCTAAAAGTCTAAATTCAGTTTGGCAATCCCTATGGAAAGAAAGCGCTTGTTTTTTGTATCAGTCAGCTGTCTGCTGGGGCAATGCTGTGTAACAAACAACTCCAAAGAGTGCAGATGTTTCCCGGCAATCACCATTCCATTCACATTCACAGATCTGTAGATCTATTGGGTGAGCTGGACTCCAGCCTTCTCAAGGGCTTCTGTGTGCTCCATGGCTGTTTTATGATTTGCCATGGCCCCCTAAAGTCTCATGTGTTCAGAGGTGGGGTTTCACAGGTGGGTGGGTCATCAGTGAGTTGACCCACTGACAAAAATCTTAGCTGAATGTGTTGTTTGGAGGTGAGGCAGGAGGAGGAGGAGGGAGCAGTGAGGGGGTTTGACTGTAATTCTGATATGTAACTTCACTGGGGTGGGAAATTCCTACAGAGCTAGTGAGGCACACTTCTGGGTGTGTCCGGACGGGCCCCGAGGGGTGGCCTGGGGGCTCTGTCTGGGCCCTTGCCCCTTCTCTCAGGCAGTCGCCTCCTCTGCTTCCCAGCCACCGTGAACTGAGCAGCTCCGCCACACCAGGCCAGGCTGCCACGGCACTCTGGGCTTGGAGCAGCCACTAGGGATCGAACCCTCTGAAATTATGAGCCAAATAAACCATTTCCTCCCATAAATTTTGTGTGGCAGTCACTGTGCCCAGCAAGGAGAATGCCACCTCCCGAGCCCGCCTTCCTCCGTGGAGCGTGGGAGGAAACATGAGACACCCTGTCACTTCTTCACATCCCGCTAATCACAGCAAGCACGCAGGGGCGGCAGGGTGTGGGGCAACAGGATCCCAGAGCGCCTCAGGGGTTGGGACTGAGTGCCAGGCCTGGCATGGGGCCGCGGGGTGGGGGGCTCTGTCCTTCCCCCTGCAGCCTGCAGGTGGCATCAGTGAGGCCAGGGCCCTTGAAGCCTCAGAGCGGGGCCAGGTGCTTTGCCAGGGGAAGAAGAGGGCGGAGAGTCCTGTGTCTGCGCACCGTCCACCACCTCCCTCCAAACCCGCACAGGGCCAGGTCGCGCCGGGAAGCGGGCTGGTATTTTTCTTTTCTTTCTTTAGGCAGGGTCTCGCTTTGTAGTTCAGGCTGGCCCTGAGCTCACTATGCAGCCCAGGCAAGCCTCGAACTCAGCAATCCTCCTGCCTCTGCCTCCCGAGTGCTGGGATGACAGGCGTGAGCCACCACGCCCAGGCTGGTTTTTCATGAGGTTGCAGAACCCGATTCAGAGGGTCCTGCCGGGGCGCTGAGCCTTCGTCTTCTGAGCCCAAGATGACTTGTAGCAGCGATCAGGATTGAAGTCTCTTGCCCTTCGCGTGCCACAATCTCATTTATAACGTAGCATTCCGTCTGGGCGCAGCAGACAACGCGTCCCTCTTGCCCAGGATCAGAGGACCTGCCCAAGTCCAGGCCCAGTGAGGAGGGGTGGTCGCCTTGTCCGCGAACTTGTGCAAGTCCCCGTCTCTGTATCCGGGGCCTCCGCGCGACAGGGCGAGATCTGAGTCCCCAGCCACGATCCGTGGTCCCCCCAAGCCTGGCACCCGCAGAACCTGGGTTGAAAGAGCCCAGGAGGGGACCCTGGGGCTGACGCAGAGAGAAGTTGGAGGAGGAAGTGGCTGTGGGAATGCGCGTGGGCCTCTGGGAAAGGATGCGTACACACGCACACGCGCATGCACACACACATGCACGCACACAATGCACCGAAAAGCACGCAAACACGATCACACATGAGCGTGCCCCCATGAAAAAAAGCACGACACGCACAAAACATGCGCTCACATACAAGTGCACACACCGACATGGACACGTGTGTTTATGCACAAGCCAAGCCCACGCGCGCACACTGGTTTCTGAGGACTCCGCCGCGGAGCATGTGGTTCCAAAACTGTCCGCGAGAGGGCGCGCGGGCTCCAGCAGCCGGGCCCCGCGCGCGAGGCCGAGTCAGGCGATGCAGGTTATCCAGACGCCGCTCCTCGCTGCCTAAACCCAGAGGGCCGAGACCCAGAGACGCCCTCTGCGGAGCTCCTCCCCCACCCACCCGCCGCCGCCCGGTCCCCTCCAGGGATCGGGGTCTGACCCGGGACCGAGGCGAACCTGTCCTTGTCGCGTCTTGTTTGGAAAGCACGGAAGGAACTAGCGACGTGTCGGGCGCCGCCCGAGCTCGCAAGTCCCGGGCCTCCGCTCTCGGGTCCTCCAGCGCTCCTGCCGCTCGAACTCCGCGCTCAGGGATTCGACCGCGCGGCGGCCCGCGAGCCCGAGCGCCCTCTGGCGGCTGCGCCCCGCAGCACCTGCTCCCCGGCACCCCGAAGCCGCGGCCTCCGCGCCAGGGCGAGAACTGCAATCGCCGGAGCCGGGCCGGGCCTGACCCCGCCTCCGGGACCCAGGCGGCTGAGATTCCCCTCTGCGAGCCGCCGGCCCCAGGGTGAAGGACGAAGGGCCGAGGCGGGACCAGCCTCCCGCCCGCTTCGCAGACGGCACACCGAGGCCCGGCCCGGGACGGTCGCGCCGAGCCTGGCCCGAGCGCCCAGCGCGTCTCGCTCCCTCCGCAGGGTCGCTGATTTTCAAGCCCTCTCTGGAGACCCTCGCAGGCCACGGGGACGGGCGAGAGACTCGGTCCCGCAGCGCCGAGCCGGTCGGCAGCCCGGGCGGGTCCCCACTCTGCCCGGCGCCCGGGGGGGGGGGGGCAGGTTTGCAGCCCGCTTGGCGCCTCCGACTCTGGGAAACCGCGCGCGTGTGGCAAGTTCTCTGCCGCCGTACGGGCCCTTCCGCGGCCAGCGCAGCCCCGGCGCCCAGGCCCGGCCTCGCCTCGCGGCCCACACGGCCGGATCGCAGGGCGTCAGACCCAGCCAAAGCCGCCCCTTCCCACCGTGGCTTCTCCCGCGGTCCAGAGGGGCTCCCCGCCCCGAGTGGGCTGGACGCGGAGGGAGGACGGAAAGGGGCGGCGGGAGGAAGGCCGAGGCCCGAGGCCGAGCGCCGGGAAGCCCTCCCCGGGGCCGCCGTCCGCTCTCCGACTCCAGCACCGCAGAAGGGGCGAGACCCCGCCTCGACCCCCGACTCTCCAGGGAGAGGAGCGTCCCGCGCCGGGCCGCGGGCCTCGGGACGCAGACAGACGAGCTCGGCAGGTCCAAAGCTGCTGAAGGGGCCCGGGCAGGTGCCAGCCCCGGGAGGCTGAGGCAGGAAGATCATGAGTTCGCAGCCCGTCTGGGCCACATCACAAGGCCAGCCTGGACACATTCAAAGCAGAGGAAGGACTCCCGTCTGGCTCCCCAACAGCCTGCCCCTGCAGCGCTCACGGAACCCCGCGGAGCAGGGGAGAAGGAGGTCCGGCCGCCAGGCTCCCAGGGCTACGCACCCCGGGCGCCTCCACCCCCGCGCCAGCCTCTCCTCTGCGTCTGGGCGCTGGGACCCATCTCCCCGCTGACATCCTGGCAGGGGCGGGCCTGCGACATCCCCCCCCCCGTGACCCCCTCAGCTAGTCCCCAGCAGGTGTCCACTCGAGGCCACGCCATCCACAGGAGAAAGGGCCCCTGCTCCGCCCTTGCTCTCTTCCCGGCCCAGCCCGGGGGCAGGGGCTCCGGGTCACAGACGGTGGAGGGGCGGGGTCCTCAGGGCGGTCCCCAGGCGCGCCGTGGAGTCTGTCCCCAGGGACGCCCACAGAGGCCCCGAGAGGCTGCGCCCCAGGCTGCACGTTCCCCACTCGGAGCTCCGCCCGCGGAGGCTGCTTCACACGCAGACGCGGGAAGCGGCCGTTTGTGGAGGTCGGTGAGGAGAGGACGGGCAGACAGGCCCAGGACCCGAGGGAAGCTGGGTCTCACTGAACCCCGATCCTGCAGTCACCCCTGAATCTCCTCCTCCTCCAGGAAGACTTCGGCCGGCCAGGAGCGTCCGAGAGTCCCAGACGTGTCCCAGCGGCTCTCGGAGCCTCCCGGGGCCCTTCCTGCTGGGCATCGGGCTGACCCCTGTGTGCCAACGCCGGGCTAGATGCCATGAGCTCCCGGGCAAGAGTGACTGCTCCCATGAGAACACCACGCTTCCCAGCCCACCCGGGACGGTGAAGCTTCCCCGGGGGCTGGTGGTGGGGCCACCCCGATTTACACATGGTGGGGACGCTATGTTTGTTGAGAGACTCAAGGGACAGATTCAGATCTTGGGGATCCCCAGACTTAAAGATTCCTCAGAGTGAAGCCTCTGATCCCCTTTAGACCCACAGCGCCCTCTCTCCTCACACCAGCCCGTAGCAGGGTCACCTTCCAAACTGCTGCTGCTCAGCACGCCCTTGGCACAATCCTAAAGGCGAAAAACTGAAAAAGTTGACACTATGTCCAGTCACTGTTGGGGGTTTGGGTTTGGCTGTCCTTGGCATGGATCCAGGTTTTGCTTTTGTTTTTTCGCAGTGCGTGGGGTGGGGTGGAACCCGGGACCCCTTACGTGCTCGGCAGTTCTTTACCTCCAAGATGCACCCCAGTCTTGGCTCGCACTTTTCGGGTCTGAGAGGAGGTTTCAGGGTTCAGTTTGCCCCGAGTCACAGGAGAGCTGGTGACAGAACCCAGGAGCTTGATGCAATCACGCTTCACACACGTGTGTTGCCATATTTTTGCCTTTTTGTAACCCTCTTTCAGACTCTGGGGCTCTTTGTGTTTGTCCTAACCGAGCGTCTTCACCCATCCTCAGCGCATTATGGCCGCTCTATTTGCTTAACAATATTTCTGTGAACTGTCAATTTTGTCTCCTCCTCTAAGAGAGAAGAAATAGTCGTGGAATTTGCAAAAACACAGCCAAATAGATGCGGTGGACGTGGATGGCTGAAAATGAATTTTTAAAATGAAACAACCTGGAAAGCAGACAAAATTGCTTTCAAAATGCATATGAAAATTACAGAATCTCCGCAGGATGCAAAGACCTTATCGAGACATGAACGAGTGGCTGTAAACATTCATTTCCAACTGAAGCCCCTTTGACGGATTTGGAGCACAGAAAATACTTTAAAATGTGTAAGAACTTCATCGGACAGATATGTATTCGCTGGAAAATGATTTCAAAATTAAAACCCCCATCGCTAGAAGGTGGAGCTGGAGAACAGATGGAGATGACTTAGAACCACAGGTGTGTTAGCACAGGACATAGAATCTGTAAATACTTGAAAACTAGGGAGCCAGACATATTATTTCAACTGTCTTTGGTATCAGCTGTCTTGCGGTGTACAGCTGGAAGGGTAGCCTTCAACCTCTAACCAGTGTAGACGCCCGTGAATCAGCCATACGATCATGACCGGCAATCAAACCTCCCTCATACGCTCAGTCAACCATCCAACCCCCAGCCCCCCGAAACCCGCGGCGCTGTCTGTTGGTTCCAGAACCCCGCCTAAGTGGACTCACGCACGCTCTTTCGTCTCTGACTTCATTCATCCAGGAAAATGGTCTCGAGATCCACCCACTGCGTCCCTGAACGGCACGTCCTTCCTGCTCACCGAGTGACACCCCCCCCCCGTGTCCGAGGGGAGGCAGCGGGGCGTTGGGAGGGCGCGTGTCTTAGTTACTCTGCTGTTGTTGCTGAGACGAAGTACCCGGCACCCAGAGCTACGTGGGGAAAGGTTTGTCTGGCTCACGGCTGGCAGTTTCTGTCCACGGCTGGCTCCACGGCAGGGCGGCCCGTGGCAGAGGCGACGCAGGGGAGACACGGGCCACTGCAGACACAAACAGCACAAGCCGCAGGGGACGGCCGCGCTCTTTCTACCCCTTGTATCTTACCCAGGCCACTTCGGGAAGCCAGTGCCCTGGACCCCAGCGTGGCACCGCGAATCGATCCCGGGCACACACGATCCACACGTGTACACGATCCAGCCACCTCTGCAAAAGCCCCACCGGGACCCCAGGAGGCTTCGGGGGACATCCAGACACAGCCGTAGCATGTATGTAATATAAACCTCAATGAAACTTAGCTGTAAAGAAACGTGACAGGAAACGTGAGGATGCCACTTTCTCTGGACCATTGGAGACTGCATAGCTCTGAGAACTACGAGGTACGATCGCACTATACCGTCCGTGTTTAAACTTTTAAAATGTATTACAGCAAAAGACTCACGGCCATTAATCCCCCTCAGAATACTCCTCCCCTCTTCCGCACACTTCTCTGGTCGCTCTCGCTGCTTTCTGAGGCAGTTTGGCAGCCCCCCCCCCCCCCCCCGCCAGGACACGGCTGCTCAGCGCCCCCTGCTGGAAAGACAGACCCTAAAACCGCCGCAGTCACGGAGACGCCCTGGGTGCTTTGGCTCCTCCCCAGCGTCCAGGGGACCGCGAGTCGATCCGGGACACTGAGCCAGCCAGCACCGGGCAGCTAAGGACTGTCACGGCAGAGGCCCCTGCAACTGCTCCCGAAAGTGGGGAGAGAGGGGGTATGCCTGAATCCAGAGGGGACTGTGAAGGTGAGGAACGGCAATGTAATAAATGTCTTCACGTCACACTCCTCAAAGTTTCTGATCTCCATCAGCATATGCTGCCTTCTGCCCTCCTCTGCAATATACATACCACACAGCCTCGTTTACAGCTAGAGTATTCGAAGAGCAAGATATTTGCATTCGTTTTGCGTTGCTTCTAACCTCTTTCATCTTCATACTTTTCATAGACTTCATCAGGTCTGAATAGTTGACTTATAGTGCATGTTATTGTATTTTAATATCACAATTTTTCTTCCTTGTAAAATGCTGAGGTGACAAGACTGACATTTTTCTTTTAATTGATTCCACAAAATAGAAATAATGCCCAAGCAGACACTTTCTTGAGCGATTAATGGTCTAAATAGAATTAAATTATTTTGTTTAATGATAAAAATGCTATTCTGCCAAATAATTCTATAAAAGTTGGAATTACAAAAGATAATTGAATCTCTATTATCCTGCCTAGCATTCTTATTTAAATTTGTATAAACATTTGTTGGCTCTAAAAGAATAAAATGTTCCTCCTAAAGTTATCTTACTAACACACTCTGTCTTAATCTTCATATGAACTATGTCTATTTTCCTACTGATTTAAATATTTGAAATATAACAATAACTTTTCATATAAAATTAACAGCCTTCAATTACCATTAATTATTGTGCCATTTTACCCTGGAATAATAAATATATGTGTATTCGCCAGCTGGTTGAAATAATCTCAACAATTTAACAAAAGGAGATTTTTCCAGCTCAAGTGACTTCTAAAGTGCTTCTGTGTGTTTGAAGATGAAAGCTCAGGCATTCACAATAAATCAAAATGGCCCAGTTCGCCAGTCACATTGGTTATGTATGGTGCCTTTTCTTGATTGCAGACAATTTTAGATGTGTCAGAAATGACATCAAAATAGCTGTTCAGCCGGGCGTGGTGGTTCACGCCTGTCATCCCAGCACTCGGGAGGCCGAGGCAGGAGGATTGCTGAGTTCCAGGCTTGCCTGGGCTACATAGTGAGCTCAGGGCCAGCCTGAACTACAAAGCGAGACCCTGTCTCAAAAAAAAAAAAAAATAGCTCTTCAACTCTGTGACCTTCCAAAGGCCAAAACCCCAGGGCCCTGGTTCAAGTCTTGTGTCCCCGAGGTTCCACTGTGACTGAAGCCTGGTCCCCAGGGTGACACTGTCGGGAGTCCTCGGGGAGTGGTGCCCAGTCGGAGGTCCTTAGGCCTGTAGGAGTGAGAAGCCTTTGAGCTCTCTCCAGAGGAGCCCAGCCCCACGCATGCCCTTCCTGCACCTGTCCCAGATGTGACCACTCGTGCTGGCACAGGCCCCCGCTGTTGTCATCTGCCGTTGCCACGAGCTCCCCACCAAACTGAGATGACACAGGTGCCACCCCTTGAACCTCCTAAACAGTGAGCTAAGGAAACCTTTCCACTTCATAAAGTTAATCACCTTGAGCATTTCATTATAGTAAAGCAAAGCCAACAAATGCACCAGGTTAAATAAAAGAGTCTGGCTGAGCTGGAAAGCTGACACTTGAATGCATGATGACTCAGGACGGTTCTTGTGAAGACTGGAGTGTCTTTTAGGGTAGAGGTCATCAGGGATCGGCTCCCCAACAGGCCAGGGGCAGCTCCACAGCCAGTTCTGGATTCTGTCACCAAACCTTTCAGGAACACTTAGTATGTGCTAGGCCCCACAGACGCAATGGTGAACGGGACAGAGAAGTAGCTAGTTAGTTCCACCGTAAGGTGTTGGACTGCACGAACGAGTCCAATGACTGGTCTGCCCGGGTTCCCACTGTAGCTTTGTTCTGTCTTCCCCCTGGCCTAGGAAGTCCCTTTCCCCAATAAAATAAATACAGCAATAATGATACTGTGTCAAATATGAGCACCCATCTCCAGAGGCACATGCACCTTTGCTCTCTCTCAGATGTCTGACCTAATGAGCTCCCACCACACACATGCTCACACATACACACACACACACCCCATACCAGGGGCCAAGCCTCCAGCACATAGATCTTTGGGCAACAAACCAAAGCACAGCATCCGGGGACCAGGGAGTCCGACTGAAAAACGGCGGGGGGAAGGGGGGCCAAGCTCATTCAGCAAGACTAAGTTCAGCTCAGGAGTCAAACTGGCCAGGGTTCAAATCCACCCCCTTAGCTCCTCATGGTTGGCCTTAGGCCAACAACCTGCCGTATCTAGATATCAGTGTCCTCATCTGTAAAATGGGACGAGACTGAAGGACTCTTGTCCCTCGGGGGTTGTGAGCGCCAGCGTATTGGACCTGAACACCCACAGTGAGTGCTACCGTGCTGTGGTTCACTGCCAGTCCTCGTGGATGGGCTGCTATTCCTGCACTGAGATAAATCAGGGGTATACTACAAGAACTTCGGGCTACAACCTTCCGCTACTCTAGATCTCAGAGACCAAGAAGGCCTGCACTCAAAAGCTAAACACTTAACAGGAGATCAAGGCACTACCTCTCATAAGTGTTATTGTTAAAGAGAAGCCAGTTCTTCGCTCGTCCTCGCGTGTCCCCGGTCTTGCAGGAAAAACTCCCTCCTCTATGTTGGGATTTCTGTGGTGTGAACAAACCCTCAGCCCTGCATACACTCGCCTTTGGGATTTATCTGTCGCTTTGGGATTCTCTGTGCAACCTTTAGCTCTCTGGCTTTGATTCATTCCCTGATAATTGGATGTTCTCCACTGCTGAACCGGGCCTCACAGTGCTCAACCCTGAGCCTTTCTTTGCTTTTTGAGACGGGGTCTCGCTTTGTAGTTCAGGCTGGCCCTGAGCTCACTATGGTGCCCAGGCAAGCCGCTGCGAACTCAGCAATCCTCCTGTCCCTGCCTCCCGAGTGCTGGGATTAACCTGAGCCTTTCTTTCTAGAACCTTCTACAGGAGTTCTAGGGGCTCCAAATTACCCAGCAGAGCACCATTTTCATTAGGACTATGTTTGGCTATGGGAAACATAATACCTACCGTTACACAGCAGCCTATGCTGATATAGAGGAAGAATGTTCACCTCCTACTGTAACAGACAGGCCACCCATGGGGTAGCAGGTTAGACAAACTAAAAACATGAGCTTTCTGCTCTGTAGTTCTTAGCTTTCCTCTTCATATCTTTTATCTCACGATCACAAGATGACCACTGCTCTTGCAGACCTCAATACTGTGTTACGGGCAGAAAAATGAGAGACAGAAATAACAAGACTTTGCCTAATACCAAGAAGCAAAAATATTCCCAGAAAGTGTCATTTTAATATTCCTTGGCAAAAGGTGCTGAATAATACATGGCCTCGAGCTGCAAGAGAGTGGGTAAGTCAGTAGTTTTAGGTGGACATATTGACTTACAAAATATAGGTAATGTTAATAAGGATTAATAATACAGATTAAATCGGGGATCAGCAAAATATAGCCAGTGAACCAAATGCAGCCCACTACTTGTTTTTGTAAATAAAGTTTTATTGAAAAGCTGCTGCAGGCATTAGCTTACAATTCTACTGCAGTGTTGAGTAGTCTGGAAAGAGTCTATGCTTAGCATTGTTTTTTATTTTTAATTACATATAGGATGAACAAGAAGCCTTAAAATTTTCCAGGGTCTACAGATAATAAAGTTCTTAAACTGATCCTGATTTTCAGGCATTCCTGTGATCGGACTTCCATTCATTCCACAAGTAGGCACTGTGGGCATTTGCTGTTGGCACATACTTGGCTCTTGGTAAGTAATCAGGTCACGAGGGTAAGCTGCTCATGAGAGGACAGCATCAGTACCCTTCTAAGACACCATGGGGTGAATCACTCTCCCTCCCTCCCTTTGCTCTGCTCTGTGAGGATACAAAGAGTCTCTAGAGTCTCTCACTGGAGGGGCCGTTACCTTGCCTTGGTCTGTAGAACTGTGAACAACGATTGCTTGTTGTTCAAAGCATCCAGTGTATGGGATTTTTGCTGTAGCCACCTAATCTAAAACCCAACCCTTCAACGTCTCCTAAGTCGCATGGTTTATCTACCCACAAGAGTGGCTCAGAAAGACAATCTGTCTGCACAGCATGGCATGAACTACAACCCAGTCACTTGGGATGAGTGCGAGAACAAATTTTGACAAGCAGAGATGTCTACCACGTAGGGTAGGCTCAAGAGTGCTGGTGAACTCAGAGGTGCCGGTTGGCATCTGTGGTTCCCAGGAGCCCCGAGCCCCACAGCACAGGTTTGGTGGAAATGGCCTCCTGCGCTCCTGGGACCCTGCCCGGCAGGTGACCTACTTCCTGGTTCCCTACAGCCACATCGGTCCCTTCGGCCCCACCTTACACTAAATCCACACACTGGATAACTACTTTTGGCGAGACCTAAAACTTTAATGGTTTACAGATTAAACAAACAAGGAAAACTCAAAAGAGAATAGTGTGTAGCTCCTGAGGGCTTAGACCGCAAAGAAACATCCCCACCTCCCTTCTCCCCCATGAGGAATGGGATTAAACCTAGGAAAGTGGCTATACTGGCCTTTTCCGCCTCGACCCAAGTGATGCTTGGTGTACGGGGAGACTGGGAGATGAAGATATCTTTGGCTTCCGAGCAGATGGAGAACCCAGACTATCCCCACTGACTGCTTCCGCCGCCTCCACTGAGTGCATCCAGTAGTCCACTGTCCATCTCTCTTCCCTAGGACTTAGGGTGGCAGCTCCTTCAATAGATAAATCCTTCCGTGTGCCAAGAAAGGCCTTCTGGGTAACAAGAGCCTCTCACTGACAAGTTCTCCCTGTTTATTCAACCTTAAATTATGTCGTGGTGGACCACGAGGCCTAAAGGAGAAGAGACGCAAGCTCCAAATAAAGACAAGCCCCGAACTTCCGACGTGTGACCCTGCCAGTCGCCCACAAAACTGAGACCCTGCCTTGGAGTCATCCTGCGGCCCCCGTCTTCTGCTACAAGTAATAAACTTTTCTTTCTTTTATCTCCTGATTGTGCTCCCTGGCTTTGCTAAAAGCCACATAACCAAACAGAAGCGTTAATAGATCCCAAAACAGGTCAGTTTTTCTTAAACAAGAGGTTCCAGTTTACTTGTCGGAGTAACAATAAGGTCCCTCTGCTTAACTTTCACAAAAAAAAAAAAGAAAAAAGGAACTGAAGCAACCTGATGTTAACCAACCCATTCTTCCTTGTTCCTGCTCTACAAAACCGGCTGTTTCGCCCTTCCCGGGTGGGGCTCCCCCTCCCACTCTGTAGAACAGATGCTGCCTCGATCCATAAATCGCCCACAAAAGCCAACTAGATCTACAACTCCCTGGGCCGTCGGTTTGTCTTGACAAACGCTACTAATTAAACGGTATTTGTGTTCTCAGACAGCGACAGTCCCGCCCTGCGACCACACAAAGTACTGCCTTGAGCCACCAGGTGGAGACCCCAGGCCTGGCCCATCCCCTGCCTGACAGTGAAGAGGACTGGGCGGCCCGGCTTCGGAGCTAGAGCGCGAACCAGAGAGAAGTCGGTCCTCCCGGCGGCCCAGTGAGTCCGGGAGCCGCGGCTGGCGACCCTCTAGACCTGGTCCTGGGAGGGGAAGGGGAGCGGCCCAATCCGAGCGCTCAGAGCGGCACTTCTAGGAGCACGGCCGCGGGGTGGGGTGGGGGGCTCCCCTGAGAAGTGTCAGCGGCGGTAGCGGAATCGAGGAGTCCCCGGGAAGGGAACAGGAACCGGGATGGCCTTGAAACGCAGGACGGGAGCAGGAAGTGGCCCGGGGTGCGGCAGGTGCGGCGGGGAGGCGTCCAGGGCACCGGGAGAGGTGAGAGCAGACTCGGGAACCGGCGCCGCGCCGCGAGGGAGGGCGGCATTCTCTGGAAGAAGAAAGAACCCGAGAAAGGGGTGCTCCGAGAGCTCACCTCCCGGCCTCAGCAGATCTGGGACTGGGGGACTGGCGCGCCGGGCGGGGTCGGGGGTCGGTGGCGTGGCCTCCGGCCTCTGGGAGCGCTGCCTGGGGCTCTCCAAGGGAGAGGCCCGTGGGCGGCGAATATTGCAGGCGCGGAGCAGGGGACCCCGGCAATGTCCGGAAGAGCGCTTCGGGGCTGGTAGGGGGTCTCGATGAGCAGAAAGGCGTAGAGGGACCCCGGATTCCGCGAGGGAGAAGATGCGCCCGCGCCGAGCCGAGGAGGAGGGGAAGGGGGCCTCCGGAACGACACCCCAGGACGGCGGCTGGGGTGGGGTGAGGGAGCCCGTGTGTGCCCCCTCCCGCTGCAGCCCGGCTCCTGCCGCTTTAAGGACGGCTTCGGGCACGCGGGTCCTTTAAGGCGGAGCCGGAGGCGTGTCAGGAAGTGAGCCGTGGCTCCGCCCAGCCGGAGGCGGCATCGGACGTCCGGGGCTGCGGGCCGCGTCCCGCCGGTGGCCTCGCCGCCCGCCCCTCCCGTGGCCCCTTGACGACTCCCGTGGGCCCCGTTCCCGTCCTCGCCCTTTCCCTGCCCCAGCTCCCCCCGAGGCCCTAGCCCCTGGCCCCCGCGGGCCACCTCGGTCCGGCCGCGCCGTGGCCTGCCTGGTCCCTCCCTCTGCTCTGCTCTCATGCGCGCCCTCGAGAGGAAGCGGACTGCGGAGGAGCCCTGCTGGGCTCACCCCGAAGCAGAACTTCATCCAGGAGGAAGAGGCGCCCTTAGCCCACTTCCTGTTGACCCCTGAGGACTGTACCTGTCCACTTTCCCGGGAGTACCTTCTGGCCTTTGATTGACCCAGGTCCTCTGCTGCCATGAACAGGGCTCCCCTCAAGCGCTCCAGGATCCTGCACATGGCGCTGACCGGAGCCTCCGACCCGTTCGGAGGGCCCGAGGCGGGCGGCGGGGAGAAGCCCTTTCTGCTGCGGGCCCTGCAGATCACACTGGTGGTCTCTCTCTACTGGGTCACTTCCATCTCCATGGTGTTCCTCAACAAGTACCTGCTGGACAGCCCCTCCCTGCAGCTGGACACCCCCATCTTTGTCACTTTCTACCAATGCCTGGTGACCGTGCTGCTGTGCAAAGGACTCAGTGTGCTGGCCACCTGCTGTCCTGGCACTGTGGACTTCCCCGCCCTGCGCCTGGACCTCAAGGTAGCCCGCAGCGTTCTGCCACTTTCTGTGGTCTTCATCGGCATGATCACCTTCAATAACCTCTGCCTCAAGTACGTGGGCGTGGCCTTCTACAACGTGGGCCGCTCGCTCACCACGGTCTTCAACGTGCTGCTCTCCTACGTGCTGCTCAAGCAGGCCACTTCCTTGTACGCCCTGCTCACCTGCGGCGTCATCATTGGTGAGTACTGTGGGCCTCCTACCAGGGACAGGGAAGGCCTGGGGCGAAACTCTAAGGAACAACCAACCCTTCCGGGCATCTTTGGATTTTATCTGTCCCATCTTCTTTGGGTCAACAGTCATTCAAAGGGAAGAGCCTGCGGCCCTGAGAGACCAAGTAGCCCACCACGTGAGGAACCCAGCCAGGGCAAAAAATAGTACTCGTAATAGCGACAACTGCAGCTTGAGATACTCGTGTGGATTATTTAAAATGAGCCAGGAACCCATATCTAAGCAAGTTACCCATATGAATGCAGCTAATTCTCCTACACAGAGGGCCTTGAAAACAGTTTGCCTTGAAAACCAAGGCCGGAGACATTGAGTAACTTGTCCAAAAGTGCGCACAGCTCATCCCTGGGTGAGCTGGAACCTGAGCTCAAGCCATCTCCCCCATAAGCCACGCACTTGACCACCGTCCCATGTTGCTTCTCAAGAGCCCAAGTTTCCTGCACCGTCGCTGTCTGGCCTTTCCGGCTCAGAGTAAGACCTGAGACCATGGCCTTAGCGGTCCTCCCAGACTCCCCCATCAGAAAATAAGAACTACTGAGGAGGAACATGGGCTAATCATCTCTGTCCGGAAATCCTGTGGGCGGCAGTTTATCTCTGGATAAACTTGAGGCTCAGAGATTGAGTTACTCGCCCAGGGCCATACAGCTTGGCCAGATTGGCTGAGCTTCCGACCCGGACCTCTCAGCACCATGTTCTTATCCACCCAGGTTAGAGTTTCACTGGCCAATACACTGGCCATGTGCGTAGTTAGATTAACTATAACTAAATGCAGTCTGAAGGGCCAGTCTCTCAGCTGTGGGTGTTATAACCAAGTTTTGCCACTACGTTTCAAGTGCTGAGCTCGCCTTGTAGAAGCTGCCCAGCTTTCTGGTTTAGATTGCCGTCAGCGCTCCGTTCCCTCCACCCTCCTGGCCCTGGCCCTGGCCCTGCCCCAGGGAATGTGATCTCTATTTGCACTTGCTCAGCTTTCCCAGTTCCGTGGAGTTGGTCTTACGTGGCCTACCTGTTCCCCCGGGTGTCTCGGAGTGGCGAGGTGCCCAGCTGAGGCCATGTGTCCTAGGGAACCTTTCCCCTCTCGAGCAGCTGCTCCTTCCAGGGCTGCTCAGTCTTAGGTCCCCAGGGGAGCAGAGAGTGGTTCCGGGGGAGAGTGTGAGGGGCTGGTGCCCGTCCCTCCCCTGGGCAGCTGCTCGCCCGTCCTTGCAGTGTGCCCTTCCTCCTCGTGGCAAAGGTGGGCCTCAAGCCACTGCTGCTGGCCTGCCCTCCTTGCCCAAGGTGCGGTGCGGTGCTGATCAGAGCGCCCCCTGGGTCCGGCACCATGAGCTCGAGGACCCCTCTGGGCCCAGCTGGGCTGAAGGCTGTCCCCCAGGACAGAGCGCTGCTGCGTGCCGAGGGCCTGGCGTGCACTAGGTGCCGCGTCTCCTCCGACACAGGCTCTTCTCTGCCTCGAGGAATCCTCCAGCCTCAGCCTGCAGAGCAGTTGAACTGGAGGCGTGCAACCCCGTGTCCGGCTTCTTGTCGCCTTCATTATTGCAGCCACATCCAGAACAACACTGTTATCCACCCATTCACTCATCACCAGCTATTAATTGAGGGCTAAGCACTTGGCAGGCCCTGTGCCAGGCTTTGGGGATACAAGCTTAGAAAAGGGGACGAGCTCCGACAGCCCTGGAGGGCCTGGTGATGCCCATGGCAGTGACACTTGCACAAGGGTAGGGCTGTGTTGGGGACGTTGTGGAGACGGGCAGCGTAGCCGGCCTCCGCAGCGTAAGTGCCATGTGCGTGAGGTGGGAAGAGGACCCTGCCACGCGCCAGTGTCTTCCCTCTGCTGGAACAGAGGCTGGAGGGCCCAGGGAGGCCCGCAGTGCACTGTCTGCATGCCCTGGTGTCACGCTCTGTCCCTCCCTCTCCCTGTCCCTGTCTCCTTTCTCCTCGCACAGGTGGCTTCTGGCTGGGTGTGGACCAAGAGGGGGCCGAGGGCACCCTGTCTCTGACGGGCACCATCTTTGGGGTGCTGGCCAGCCTCTGCGTGTCGCTCAACGCCATCTATACCAAGAAGGTGCTCCCGGCCGTGGACGGCAGCGTCTGGCGCCTGACTTTCTACAACAACGTCAATGCCTGCGTGCTCTTCCTGCCGCTGATCCTGCTGCTCGGGGAGCTGCGGAGCCTCTGGGACTTTGCCCAGCTGGGCAGCTCCCATTTCTGGGGGATGATGACACTGGGCGGCCTGTTCGGCTTCGCCATCGGCTATGTGGCAGGACTGCAGATCAAATTCACCAGCCCGCTGACCCACAACGTGTCGGGCACGGCCAAGGCCTGCGCCCAGACGGTGCTGGCCGTCCTCTACTACGAGGAAACCAAGAGCTTCCTGTGGTGGGCGAGCAACTTGATGGTGCTGGGCGGCTCCTCCGCCTACACCTGGGTCCGGGGCTGGGAGATGAAGAAGGCGCAGGAGGACCCCGGCCCCAGAGAGGACAAGAAGAGCGCCGAGGGGGTGTGAGCGCCGGGAGGCTGTCTCTGGCCAGAGGGTGACGGGCAGAGTCGCTGTTTACAGACCTGATCTGGCCCTGGCGGGTGGGGGAGCAGGAGTTTGAAAGGAATACCAGGAAGTTGTCAGACCTGTCTCTGCAAGCCCCCCTCGCCTGTTTCTGGAACGCCCCACTGAGCAGAGCACCCCCTCCGGCACCCCCCAAGGCCTCTACCTCCGCTTCACCCCAGAGCTGGACCTTTTCTTACTCTGGGGGAGAGGGCTGTGTTCTCATCAGTCAGTTGAAGGGGCTGGGAAACCCCACATGGCGGGGTCTGGGCAGGCAGCGTGGCTTGGGGGGTAAAATGTGGGCTGGGCGAGGGAGGAGACAGACACGTGACCGGCCCTGGGCCCCAGCTGTGGCTGGGAAGGGGGTGCCTGAGAAGCACCCACCCTCTGTTCCCGCATTTGTGGTTTCAGAATGGGGACGAACCACACACCTTTACGGGAAGTACGTGGCCCTCCCCAGACTCGTGACCCGGATGACCCTGCCTCCCCTCAGGACTCCCTGACCGACACAGCCGCAGGATCGCATTCCACCTCTGGAAGGGGAGCCAGCTCCCCCATGCCGCCTCCCCTAGAGCCTCTATCTCAGGTGCTCAGCCCCCCTCCTGGTTCTGAGCCTCCTCTGTGATGAAGTGACAAACCCATTTCCCTTCCTCCGAGTTTGGTGCTGAGAAACTGCTTGTGCCAAGCCTTTGTCCCTCACCCGTCAGGCTGATGTGGGACGTGGAGGCTGCAAGTCCGAGATCAAGGTCAGGGACTCGTCTCCTTGGCACAGGGCGCAGTCTGCTCTGAGTCCACAATGGTAGAACACAACCACCCCACCCCACCCCCGCCTTTGCTAGAAGAGCAGGCGCCCGCTGTGAGGTTCTGCCTCCTTAAGTGAGGACTCCAGAGTGAATCTGAGGTGCCACCCAGGCCCAGCACCCGTCCGTCAGCCTCCACACGTCAGGGTGGCTTCCGCTCCACCATCCCTTCCGTCAGACATTCTCTGCCTCCCTTCTTGGGGTGGCTTCTGATGTTTTCAGTCCCTGCAGCGAGAGTGGGGAGAATGGCTCTCCTCCCAGCCCTCCTCTCTGCCCCACAGTCTGAGGAGCCTGTGGGGCCATGGCCCCGGTATTGGCGATGCCCCCTGGGTGTTGGCTAGCTCGACCTGCCCCGGTCCCCAGGTGGTTCCCGTGAAGTCACTGGGTCCTGAGCCCCCTGGCTGTGTGATTCAGTCAAAAGCTGGAGGAAGACGTCCTCTGCGCAGGCTGAGGGGCTGGTGCAGGAAGGAGGCCTCTGCACAGGCCGGGCCCTTGACCTCCCGCGCCCAGCCCTGAGAAGTGTAAGAAGCCTCTCTGCCCTCGGTCAGTCACCCAGCCCAGGTTATTCTGCCGCAGTGGCACCAACAGAGAAGGCCACTGCCCTCACCCACGCTCGGGGCGCCTCGCTCCCGTGAAGGGCTAAATTTAGGACCTGAAACCTAAATGACTCTGAAACGGGGACACAGTGTTCCGCGGGCTTGGGAGGCTGGCAGTGGGTGTGGGGAGGGAGAGGGGCACAGGTGGAGACCAGGCCAGCTATCCCTGACACCCAAGGGGCATCACCAACGCTGGGAGCCACAGTCCACCACAGACTCCTCGCCAGCCTGAGGCCGAGCGGAGCCTCAGAGCCCAGGCCAAGCGTGATGGGGGAGGGCCAGGGCCACCGGCACCTGCTCCCAGCCCAGTGTGTTCTCCACCGAGCACAGCAACAGTAGTAATGTATTAAGTAATTACTGGCCAAGAGGTGGCACACACCTATCACCCCAGCACTCAGGAGGCTGAGGCAGGAGGATCACCAAGCGTTCAAGGCCAACTGGAGTTAAATAGTGAGTTCGACTACACAGCAAGACCCTGTCTCAAAAAACTAAAAATAATAAAAGTGATTACTACCATTAGTAGCACAGCTTGCCGAGTACTCACACAAGCCAGGAGCTACTTTAAGCACTTGCCTGTGATTCTCATCCGAAATGAAAGCACAGCACAGACACCAGCAGGCAGAGTGGTTCCCTCCCTGAACCCTGAGACCCCAAGTGCACAAACAGGCAATGGCCAGGCTGTCAGGGGTGTCAGATCTCTGACCTACAAACTCTACAGCACACAGGCCTGCAGCATTGGTCCAGAATAGCCAGAACCTGGGACAGTGACTCCAATTCCTGTCCCAACCCACTGTCAGCACTCCCAGCTCGGGACCATTAGTCCCCCTAGGTTGCCTGCTTGTAGTGAGCCTCCCATGCCAACCCTCCCATGATGGCACCTCAAGTCTGCCTGCTCAGAGTCTCTGCCCACTCCCAAGTGAGTGACAGTGGCCAAGTCTTTATACAGTCTTTGAACAGATGGTCTTTGGGGGTTCCCATTTGGGTGGCAAAGGCTAGAGAACCCAGTAAAAAGGGCCAGAGCTCCAAGTCTTCAAAACCCTTCTAGGCCTGGCCCAGTCTACATTTCAACCCTGGGCTTTAGAGTCAGCTGGCCCTCGGCTGGAATCTGTGCAAGTCAGATTTCTACCACTATAATAATCAACTTACAAAAAGGAAAGGTATATTCTGGCTCACAGTTTTGGAGATTTTAGTCCGTGATCTGTTGATACCATTTTTGGGCTTGCAACCAGGCAGCACATTATGATGGGCCAAACCCCAGCGTCAGGGAGCAAAAGAGAGAGGAGGAACTGGGATCCCACAAAGGATCTCTTCAAGGTCACACTTCCAAAACCTAGAAGCTTCCCAATGGGCCCCGCCCCTTAAAGGTTCCACCACTCCCAATAGCTCTCCCACACATGGGTCTCTGGGAGATGTTTAAGACTCATGCTGTAGCAGAGTCTCAGCTCTGTTGGCTGGGTAATTTTGCAGGAGCAAAATCACACTGCTTCAGCCTCAGTTTTCAAGCCTCTACCCAGCTGTATGGCCACCATAGGAAGTGACTTGACATCTCGACTTCTCATTGCCTCGTATCTAGTGAGGATGAAGATCACGGCTGAGAGGGCAGTGCCATCACTGCGTGAGCTGATGCCTGTTGTGTGCCCAGCACTGTCTGGTCCATAGGCAATGGATGTGGTCACCGGGTGAAAGCTCACAGCAGAAGGAGTGAGGAGACCCCTATCCCCTCTGCTTCGTGGTCTGTGGATCAGCTCTGGGCCCTCCAGGGGAGCCTCTAGCCTGCTGGGTGAGGGAAGCCACACTGGTGGGGGCTGGGGATCCGCCACATGCATTCCAGCTCCTCTCACCTGGGAGATGCATCTTCATTCTACCCAGGAGTGGTGATGCACGTCCATAATCCTAGCACTCTGGGAAGCTGAGACAGGAGGATCACCACGAATTCAAGGCCAGCCTGGATTGCCCAGCGAGTTCAAGGCCAGCCTGAACTACATAGCAAGACCTCATCTCGTTGGAGCCTCCAGGACACAAGCCAATCTCAGGGGAGAGGACGTTCCTTTATCACAGGAGGGAATTCCTAGTGACAGCACCACCGGGACAACCATTAGTATACCTGAGGAGCGTCGGGTGGGAGCTGGCACAGAAAGGAAGAGGAGAACCACTGCTGGACCTCTGTCATCATTGCCAGTGTCTGCCCAGAGCCCCTGGCTGTGCATGTGGCTGGTGGTGTCCCGTGCAAAAGTGGCCATGCGTAAGGGATCAGAGCAAGGCAGAAAGTGGGGCCGGGCTCTCTGCGGAGGAGCCAAGCACACTCTCGGGAGCTAAGCCGCTCCTGGGAGACGCAGCCCACTCGGCAGGACCAGCGTTAATCCCACCAGGCCAATCGCTGCCCACCGGACACGTCCCGAACACATGTCCCATCGATTCTCAGTATCAGTACGGGGGGGGGGTGCTGAGCATCTGGGACAAAAACTTTTGAGGAGTAAGCCATATCCACATGGCAGCCCTACGCTGCTAGCACTTCTATTTCAGACACCTGACGCTCTGTGTGCAACCTCTTGATTTTTTTTTTTTGAGTGCTTTTTTTTTTTTTGGTGGTACCAGGGATCGAACTCAGGCCCTTGTGCATCCAGGTTAGGTGCGGTACCACTTGAGCTAAATCCCCAGCCCAACCTCTTGATTTTTAAACAAGGTTTCCAGCATTATAAAATGCTCTGTGGCTGGGTGCAGCTTTGGCCTCAGGCCACCATTTCACAACTTTTTAATATTGAAATTCCTGGGAAGCTGATCCTGCCTGCAAGAGGCTGAGTGAGATACCCAGGACCACAAGCATCTCTGCAAACCAGAGCAGATAGTACTGTCCCTGTCGCCTGCCCCTTAAGATTGCACCTTTCTCTCTATCCCCTGGCAGAAGACTGGCTCTCAGAGGAGATCCGTTCACTACTTCCACCATTTTCAATGGCAATCAGTCGGCCGCTGGGTATGAAAGGTTCAACTCTCCTGGCAAGCTGTGTTCTTGCCGTGGGCAGAAAAGCTGCAGAAAACCTAGGGAATTCTGTGCTTGCTTTAGGTGTTGCTGATAATAATAGCGCAAGGCCAATGATAGTAACAAAGCCTTCTGTTGTTATAAAGAATATCTGCAGAGGACTTCACAGTTTATTTTGAAAGCATGAGGGAGTGAATTCATCACGTGAGTTTCCTCCCAAAATTCCTAGATGCTCAAAAGCATGGTAATAGCAAGAGCAAAAGGCACAACCAGTTGGGACCAGCACTAGGCGGCCACTTGCTGCTCATTTATGGACAACTCCGCTTCCTCACCAGACAGCCCTGCTTGAGACTAGGCCCTGCCCCAGCCCCCCGGGGGTGAACTGTCATTGGTCTAAATCATATTCGTCCTCCTTACACATTGGCCAAAGCAAGGGCATGTGTGCAATTCTGGCCAATGAGCACTGAGAAGAGCCATAACAGAACGTGTCCTTGAAGAGCCCCTCTTTGGAAGCAGTTAGAAGAAGGGCTTGCAGGGCCTGGGGCACAGCCATTTTGCTTCCTTAAGGGAAGCAGCCAACACCTGAGGCCAGGTGAGCAGAGAGAAGCTGGGGGCGTCTCAGTCTTCTTTTACTTTCTCAAGTACTTAATATTCCCATCCTCCTCAGGACCTTAATACGTGTTATTCCTTCTTTCTTTATATGATTAGTTTTAGAGTCACTACCCTACAAAAGGGCTCCTAAACTGTACCAGATCCAAAATGGCCTCCCTTCCTGTGCGCGCCAAAGGGCAGCCATCAGCAAGCTCCCTAACCTGCCCTCCCCCAGGCAAGCCAGTCCGATCTCCCACAATGCTCTCCCAACCCCCAACTCCCCATAAAAACCCCACTCCACTTCCTGACGCCCTCCCGGACCACTGTTCACCGTTGTTCGAGTCAGCCCAACAGGCAGTTTTCACCTCCATTAAAGGCCTGTGACCACATGGTGTGTTCCGATTTTGGCTTGTTTTTCTTTCAATTAGCATCTAGTGCCCCTTCAGATTCACATCACATATTGCCAAATAAAAACATCCAGATTCAGATAGGAAAGGATAGAAGGAGAGATGAAAGTGGGCTCGCTAGACTTCATAGTATACTTCTGATTTGCTAAGAGGACAAACCTTTCAGCTGCCGAAGTTTGAAGAGTGCCTGGGGGTGTCCTTCAACGGCACAAGATCTGTCCAGCTTTGCCCCTCGTAGGGCCAGTTGACTGGGGCGTCCCGCATGCAGAAGCTCCTTCCTCTAACAGTCTTCTCCCCTCTCTGGTGCACTCTGAGGCACCCCAGTTGGTCCAGACCAGGTAGACAAGGCTGCCTCACCGGTCAGACCAGTGAATCTGCGCTCGGCTCTCAGTGGAGGGGGAAGGGGCCTCAGTCTGCTGGTTTCTTGGCCTCAGTAGTGCTGTCTTGACCTGAGATTCCGCCATCCACTGCTCCTCTTTCTGTTCTTTAGTTTTTGGTGCCAATTCTAGGTATGAAAGAAAAGAGAGAGAGACAACTCAAACGGTCTGAATCAGCAGTCAGTAACAATTATGTTCAGGTGATGGTTGTTGGCTCTGTAGGCCATAAAGTTCCGAAGCTGCAATTCTGCCTGTAGCTCAAAAGCAGCCACAGAACCATATGTAAACTGATGAGCAGGGCCATGTTCTAATAAAACTTATATTTACAAAACAGGTGGTGATAGACAAACCTTGTTGTTAGGCTAAGTGAAGACAGCAGGCAAGAAGCGGGCCACAGGTATCTAGGCCCATCTCTAAGAAATAGCCAGAGCTGGCAAATCTCTAGAGACAGAAGAAATGGTGGTTGTCGGCCTAGGGGAGGGAGATGAAGGAAGATGCTGTATAATTAGATTATGGTTACAAAACTTTACAATTATAATAAAAAGCACTAAATAAAATAGGTACATTTGGGAACATAAAAGTTCTGAAAAAAGCTGGCATGGTGCCATACACTTGTAGTCCCAGCACTCAGGAAGCCGATGCAGGGGGATGGCCAGGGGTTCAATCCTCATGAGTTCACACTTCAGAAGGGTGAAAATGGGGCTGAGCATAGAGCTCGGTGGCAAAGCACTTGCCGGGCCCTCAGGCGGGCTGGGTTAGTCCCTTATATAACAACAACAACAGTAAAAGTTTTAAATGGTCAGTTTTAGAGTATGTGTTACCGTGATTTTAAAATACTAGAAAAGGAAAGAACATGAAATGGGGTGGGGGCCACCCCATGAGTGGCCGGTGTGCAGGTAGCACGAAAGGCGTGGTGGTGAAGGGCAAGGGTAAGGGCGCGGGCAGCCCGGGCCAGGCCTCGTGCGCGCAGGGAAGCGGGCAGACGCCGGGAAGATCCAGGCCAAAGACCCACACCTGGCTCACGGCACAGGCCCGGAGGAGGGGACCGGTGGGCGAGGACAGAAACCGCTGACCTCACAGGCTCGGGACACAGGGCACACGTGTTGATGGAAAGAGGAGGGCTCATTAGGTCCACTGTGAGACAATGGGCCGACTTCGGGTATGTTCTTCCCACGGGCCCTTCGGGGGACTCCCCCAACTGTCCAAAGTGAGCGATGTTATGTCCTCTGGGGGTAAGGGCCAGGGGTGCTGGGGACAGCCTACAAAACTCAGGACACCCCCACATGCACAGATTGTCTGGTCCTAAACACCACAGCTGAGAAAACCATGTACCTGGGTTCGTCGTCGTCATCATCATCATCATCATCATCATCATCATCATCATCATCATAATATTCCTGATCGCCATTCACATAGGGCCTCTATCTTCAGGGTCCTGGACAAAGTGCCTTACACAATTTAGCAAACATAATCCTCCCCACCCCGTCCCCTCCCCACAAATGGCACAACCCTCAGAGGACCCAACGGAAAGAGGCCTCCTGCCGTGCGTGAAAACCTCTGTGCGTCTTTAAGAGCCCCAGTCCCACAGACCCTTGACTCTTCTGACGAGCCCGGCAGTCTTAGAAGCCTTCTTAGGAAACTGCCAGAAATCCCCTCATTTTTTTCACAGCAGCGGGGCCACCAGGGACGTCTGGACCCTGGAACATAGTGGCCACTCTGCCAGAGAAGCCAGGGACAGGTGAGGGGATTCCAAGTTTGCCAGAGTCACCCCCTTCTCTTCTTCAGCTTCCAAATGGAATTGTGACACACTTAGGAACAAAGGGATGAGTCGTGAAAGTGACACCCAGAGGACACTGCAAAGTGCACACATCGGTGCAAGCACTTCCCAGGTCAAGAAAATCGCTAGCAGCAGCCCAGGGTCTGCCCTGGGCGCCCCACACTATCCTGACCCTCTGGGGCAATGGACCACGCTGAGCATGGCTATTGCTTCTAACTCGGGGAGCTACGGTATTTTTAACATTTAATGTTCCCAATAATGTACCAAATCTGGCCAGCCAGCCTAGTGTAACCCAGATTCTCCTGTTCTTCAGTTCCTGGAAACAAGGAACAAGGGTTTGTCGTCCTCATAGCAACCGTTGTTCAGAGGTGTTTGTAAAGAACACAGTGTGGAGAGAGCTCTGAGGTCGTCAGCTATTTGTTTCGCTTCTTTAGCAACCTACAGGCTTCTTTGATCTCTCTCCGTTTTTTTTTTTTTTTTATGTCTCTCAGAACCACAAATGGACTTTGCCTCCAATATCCTATCCGGAGTTAGATTTACTTCCTGGTTGTCAGATGTTACTCTTTGTTTTGGTTTGGGTTTTTCTTGAGACAGAGTCTTGTTTAGTTCAGGCTGGCCTTGCACTCACTATGTAATCCAGGCTGGTCTCTAAATGGCAGGGATCCTCCTGCCTCAGCGTCCTGCGTGCTGAAATAACTGAATAGCACTCTAGACATTTCATATGAAAAGAATTCCACGAAGTATGATGGCTTCTCTCACTTAGCATAATATTTTCAAGATTCATTCATACATGTGTATCAATACTTCCTTTTTATTGCTAAATGATGCTCCATTGTGCAGATATGCTGTTTTTATCTATGCCCTCATCGGATAAGGGGCATTTTAGTTGTTTCTTCTTTGTCAATTAAATCACATTGGTTTTACCTCGCTGCAAACTTTACACAGGGAGGTATAAATGTTTTGTGTGTGTTTGTGAGACTCATCCATGTTGTTGCCTATAGCTAGGTTTTTTACTGTTGTATAGTATTGTTTTATTTGGACGTACCCCAATTTACCCATTCTACTCCTTATGGGGATTTGAATTGCTACAGGTTTAGAACTATGGCTAACAGGTATGCTATGAACATTTGTGTATATATCTTTTGTGGCACCTGTGCAGAGATTCCTGTTAAGTATTGCTAGGAGTGACATTGCTGGGTCATGGGGTTTATTATTTACCCATCTTGAGTATTTATTTATTTTTCTAATTTACTATATAATGATAGCTTTCTAAAATGGTTTAATTAGTTTACATTCCCAACAGCAACATATCAGCCATTAGTTTTTCACATTAAGTTTATAATCTACCTTGAACCGACCTGTGTGTTTAGAATGAGATGCAGTCAAGTTTCATTATTTATATTGGGATATATGATCTGTAGCTACGACGTATAAGCCACTTACACACACACACACACACACACACACACACCTTTACAAAGACATCTTTGCCATAAATAAAATGTTCGGATTAATGTGAAGATTTCTGGACTCTCAATTCTGATTGTCTATTTATCATGTTCCAAATGCATACTGTACGGTCACCATCATCATCATCTCCATTTTACAAATGAGGAAACAGGCACAGAGACATCAAAGAGCCTGCCCAGATAAGTATGCAATTTGCTAGTTAATAGGAGAACTAGAAACGGAACTCGGGAGCTCATCTTGACGTGCTTTCAAAAAACTCTGCGCTTTCTCAAGCTGAATAGTTCAAAGAAGAAACATTCTTGTCACCACCTCCAAGCAGCTTTGTATGTAGTCTTGGAAACAGGAAAAACAGCCGCTCCATACAGCGCATGTGCAGGCAACCAAGCCGCCCAAATAGAATCATCAATTCCCCAGTCTTACCACTAGAGGGCGTGAACCCATCTTCGCTCTTCAAACAAATATACAGAATTGATTAAAGCAGTCTAGGAAGGACTTTAACAAAAAGAGACAAAAGAAGCTTGATCTGTCTTCTTAAGTATATTCTGGAAAGAGAGACATCTCCACTTCCTGGCAAGCTTGTCTCGTCGCTGGAGGGACAAAGAAGTCCCTCCTTAATCTGGCCTGCCCAAGTGTAACCCAGATTCTCCTGTTCTTCAGTTCTTGGAAACAAGGAACAAGGGGTTTGTCGTCCTCATAGCAACCAGTGTTCAGAGGTGTTTGTAAAGAACACAGTGTATAGAGAGTTCTGAGGTCGTCAGCTATTTGTTTCGCTTCTTTAGCAACCTACAGGCTTCTTTGATTTCTCTCCAGTTTCTTTAAGTCTCTCAGAACCACAAATGGACTTTGCCGCCAATATCTTCTCCAGAGTTAGATTTACTTCCTGGTTGTTGGATGTTACCCTGTTAACATACCCAAGCAACAAGCAATCACTTGGCACAATAATTCATCTCTATCAACTTAACCATAACGACACAAACAACGCAGTACAAAGACGATGACACAGCGATATGTAACACGCTTCGTACTCAAAGCTTTTAAAACGTGAGGCAACAACCCACTTCGCTTCGATGAAGGCTGCTGAGCTTAGATGGAGAGAGTCTAGGAAGCAACAGAAAAATAAGAAACTGGTTTTTCATTAGCAGTATAATTATGAGGATTTTAAACAATGAGTAAAATCTTTCATTCACTCGGACATTGATGGAGCACATATCACATGGAAGACCCAGCACACCAGGATCCCTGCACTCTGAGAGGGCGAAGCTGGGGAATCACAAGCTGAGCTGGATTCCCAGCACCACGAAACAAACACACTCAGGGCTGGGTGTTACAGGGAAGGCAGTCTGCGGCGGAGCCTGCTGTCCAGACTAAGAGTCCTCGACATCGTAAGCGTGCTCACCACATCCCAGGCCCCGTTATTGTCTCTACGGTGTTGAAGAAAGTGAGGAGCAGTTAATGAGCTTATCAGGGGGCACAAGGAGCAAAGGCAGAATCAGAGTTGGAGCTCAGCCCCTGCAGCGGGCACGAAGTCCGTCACAACCAGTACGCTGCCTCTTGAGGTTTGAATTATTCAGCAGACTGAGTTGGGAGTGTAGCTCAGGGGCACACAGCCCCTCGAGTCTCTAAATTGGATCCCTGGTACTGGGGAGGAAAAAAATCCTTCAGGGCCAGAGAGTTAGCTCAGTGATTCTAACGCCTGCCTCACAAACACAGGTCCCAAATTCAATCCCAGTACAAAAAAAAAAAATCTTTAGTAATATTTATTGAGCATCTACTATATGTTAGGTCCCAGAATGCACTGGGAATGTGCTGCTGTCTTGCTGGGGCAAGAGAGCACAGCCTACAGTTACAGCATTATGGGAGTTCAGAAGAGAAAAGAAGAATGCTCCCCCAAAAGAATGCTCACTTGGGGACTGTTTAGGACAGAACCACTTCCTTACGTTCGATATCCCCTTCCTAGCAGAGCCTCAGTCTGGAGGGCAAAAAGGACAGAAGAGGGGGAAACCTACCTCCGAGGAAAACTGATGTGAAGTGCCACTGATTCATCCAGCAAGCATCACTTCCAAGAGATTAAGGAATAAAGACAGAAGCAGGCATTGTGGCGCCTGCTTCTAATCCCCACACTCGAGAGGCCGAGGCAAGAGGATCCCTGAGAGCTTGAGGCTAATCCAAACTACATACCAAGACCTTGTCTCAAAATTTTTAAAAGTTAAATTAAAACTAAAACATAAGAACAGAGTCAGGCGAGGGACTGGGATAGGCCTTGAAGGTCTTTGTCAAACACTCTAGTTCCTTTTACACAAAAACTTGTGAGCAGTGAGTGTCAAGCACGAGCTAGGACGCTGGTAACACAAGTGGAAAAAAGCCACGGCCTTGTTCTCCGGAGTCCTGCTCTAACGGGGCAGACGGGCAAGACATGCCAGCACCCGTGCCAAAGCCAGAGGGTACAAGGAAACACAGACGGAGGCAGGGCACTGTGTGGGAAGGAGACAGCAAAAAGATGGCCTCTGTTCTGAGCAATGACCTGGCGTGGGTCACTGCGTGTGGGGCGGGGCAAGTGACCCACGCTGGGGGAACAGCTTGTACATCGCCCTGGAAACGGGCGAAAGCTCTCAGCTCTCAGCACTGACGCTCAGCTTTATAGAGTGGCTCCAATTAACGCCGCTAAATTGCTGACTAAATCGCTAAGTTCCTCCGTTGCTCCCTCCTGAAATCAGGAGGGGTTCTAAGCATGAGATCGATGGGGTGCCAAATTGAGGTGGACCATTCTCCACCCGGTATCTCAAGAGCTCCCGCCTAACTAGGCCACCTTGGCCCACCCTTGACAATACTGTTCATATTTACAGCTTCTCTTGCCAGTCGGTCGATCGTCCAGTCAATCAGCAAACCCTATACCAGACTCCAGAAGAATCAGAGAGCTCTACCTGCCTCCCCCAGGCCACAGGCAGTGCCCTACACAGCTCTGAATCCTACATGGATTCCGGTTCACTGCTCTGTGCACAAGGACCACTAAAATAGACCAAAAGAAAATAAATTCCTGTGACGGCATAATTATCATGTCAACCCACATCCTCCGCATTCCTCGCTTCCTGCCAAACCCTCTGCTGCTGCCTGGAAGGGCAGTCTTCCCTCTTTCTTCCCAGACTCTGGCCCTGGAAAATGCCAAGCAGACAGAAGGATAGCTTCATGGGTAAAAAGCAGAAGCTTTTTAATCTGGGGGATAATCTGGGGGATCCCCTTATTCGCCTTTTAACACTGAGCCTGTCGCTGGACCTGAGTACACTCCGTTGCTCTATCAGTACAATGAGACTAATAGCTCTTTCCGTTGGGCTTTGTTGAATGAATGTTAACTGGGCTGGGCTGAGAGCACAGAATAAGACTGTTCTTGCTCGGCTTGCACGATCCCCGCCCCTTTCATGAATGCCAGGGGAAGCGGAACCACGTCGATGAGGATGTTAAGGATGGTAATACAGAAACGCTGGTTGGCAGCTCTTAAAGTCCTCCAGCCGGAGTTGCAGCAACCTCCTCCGAGGCAGTTTATTCCAGGGCGTGTCCTGCACAGGAAGCGCGCAAGAGATCTGCTGTCCCTCGAGACTCCGCCCCGCCTGGACCTCCGCCTGAACCCCCGCCTGAACCCCAGCCTGAGTCCCTCGCCGGTGACCCACACTTCTCGGGCGGGATCAACACATGGTGGGAACGTGAGGGGGCGGGGTCGGACCGGCGTCGCTGGGCCAATCGCAGGATGAAAGACATGCAGCCAATGACAGAGAAGTTTGAGCGCGCTGGAGGCGGGGCCTCGGAAAGGAGCGGTGGCGTCATAGGTCACTGGGCGGGTCATGGGCGTGGCCCGCAGGACAGACCGGGGCGGAGCGGTGGCGGCCAGAGCAGTCGGGGCAGAGATGGCGGCTACTGTGGGCAGCGGGACAGCCGCGGCCCCAACGCCGGCGAGCGGCGCGGAGGGCGCCTGTTCGGTGCACTGGTTCCGCAAAGGTCTGCGGCTCCACGACAACCCGGCGCTTCTTGCTGCCGTACGCGGGGCGCGCTGCGTGCGCTGCGTTTACATCCTCGACCCGTGGTTCGCGGCCTCCTCGTCCGTGGGGATCAACCGCTGGAGGTGAGGGGCCGGCGACTCGCGGGCGAAGGCCAGGTCCGTCCCTTCCGGCCGAGGGAGACTGGCCGGGACGGTGGGGAGTCATCCTTTTCGTGCCCTCCTTGGGCCAGGGCGCCACCTCTGACACAGCGCTTTCACACTGTCGCCCTCTGCGCCCCGCGACGTGCACTGGCGTCGGAGACCGTGGTCTCCACTGTACAGATAAGACTCTTGAGCCCTGGGGCGCAGAGTCGGGCTGCCCGGAGACTGGCAGCCAGTCTGGCCCTAAGGGGACTCCCTACGGAGGGCTCTAAGGGGCGTGCACTGGGAGGGGCGGAAGGGGGTGTTGTGGTTTGATTGCTGGGACGGGTTTCTGCTCACGTTCTTCAAATGAGGGGCCCATTACTGGGCTCCTGAACGGCATCCGCGAGCCGCTGGTTTATTTGAATCCGCCTTTTCACCGGTCCTGGCTTCCCTCCACGCCTCTGGAGATGCCTAGCAGCTCTGCTTAGGCTTCGCTGAGGCCTCCTCCTGTTTTGTAGATACAGATCCGAAGAGCATGTTCAGGTACTGGATCTTGTGCTCTCTTCGGCAGCACATACACTGAAACAGGTACAGGCTCTTTGTCCTGAGCGCCAGAGCAGTACTGCTTAACTCACTTTAGAGTATCCCTTCAGCCACCATGACCCAGCTAAAAATTTTCGTTAAGAGATCTAAGTGTCATTCCTTCTGCTTCCTTTCATGAGATGTCTTTGGAGCCCAATTGAGTCATTACGGACTACACTTTTAAGAACTGAGGTGGCAGGGTAAGGAGCAAGAAAGCCGTGATATCGGGGTGCCTCATGAGTGGCTGTCAGGAGATGGAGTCTTTTTCCGGTATATTTCTCTGTAACTGTATTCAAAACAGTTCTGAAACATAGTGTACCCATCACTCTTTAAAACTGCAGCAGTGGCTGGTTTTGTTTGCGCTGTTCTGAGGGGATGTTTGCTCGTGACCTTGTTGCCAAGATGGGCAGGGATCCCCCCCCAGGATACAGGCGCTTTCCGCGCCCCGTTCCTTCTTCTCCAAGGTGTAGGCTCTGCTAAGAGACTGGGCGCCCCTAGCAGGAGGTCTGTTAAATGCCCCTCCCTCCCCACTTACTCGGAGGAACAACTAAAGATAGCCCTGCGGGGGGCCTGCCCGCTGTTTGCAGTCTGCTGTGTTGCTCCAGTCTGACTTGCTCCAGTTTCTATAGATAGGAGGCTGGGTTGACAAACATCCTCAATGAGCGTCTCCAGTGTGGACCTCAGACCAGTCCTCAGACTCGTCTCTCCTTTCAGCAGTGTGCTGGCCAGAACAGCTGGACAGAACCAGTCTCCTGCTTGTTACCTTGGGGAGAAGGCTCTCTTTTGCCAGGTTTTAGGGCCCTTGCGCAGAACTGCCTAGTCCTTTGGGGTAGTGGAGATTGAACAGTAATAGCAAAAACTCCCTTGCTGATTAAACTCCGTTTAAAAAATTTTTTTTTTATTTTTGCAGTACCAGGTATTGAACTTGGGTCCTTGTGCTTCCCAGGTAGGCGTGGTACCACTTGAGTTAAATCCCCAGCCCTAAACTCCATTTTTACTAGGAACTGTGTTTATGAATTTTTGTGACTGTGCTTTCAAGGGAGACGGAGAGAGTGCCGCAGCCCCGACGCCTGAGTTAATCTCCACGTCGGAGCACGTGCAGGAATGCGGATACCGTTCTGGTGGTCATTTCATGAGTTCCTAAAACCTGCCAGACATTGCTGAGGTCCTGAGAATGAGCAGATGTGTGTCTGTCCCTAGAGCGGCCAGAGCCTTCGTTTTAATGGGGAAAGTCATATAAATAAACATAATTTAATAGAATTAAGTGCTGTGAAAAAATAAAATAGAGAGGTAGACTAGAGCAACAGCACTGAGTCTGGGCTGCACACTGGAACCACTTAAGGCTCTTGAGCGAAGGCACCCCGCCCCCATCCTTACTGACTTGTTCTGGCCTCGAAATTAGGGTTTGTAATGTGCTCGTGGCGGCAAAGCCTGAGAAGCACTGACCAGAGAAGCAGGGGCCCCGCCAGGCAGCCCGGGAAGGGTGCCGCTGCAGTGCCTTGGCAGGAAGTCTAATCGGCGCTGGCATTCTGGAGAAAGAGGTGAAATAGCACAAAGCAGATCCAACTCGGTAACTGCGCCCGGGCCCAGCCACAGACACACTCCTCCCAGCCTCCTCGTTCTTGCTCCCAGATGGGTTGAAGGCTGGCGGCTTTGTGTCTTGTGCCCAGGGTTGGCGGGAGGGAGGAGTGCTGGCACCAGCTGACTGTACCTCTGCATAACTACAGTACGTGTGATCTTCCGGGGCTGCTTCTGGAGGCAGGGAGTGGCCTGGGGGAGCTGTGCTCTCTGCTCGAGTTGCTGTGTGCCCAAAACCCCCTCCAGGAAGGGGGGGGGTCTGTCCGTGAGAAGTACGGGGGATCAAAATCTGTCTTATTACTTAGCTCAGCTCCCACACAGTACTTTTCTGCAGATGGAACTAGATGAAAATAACTGTGGATAACACTCTAAGAAAGGACAGAGAGGCGACCAAGAAAAATGTTATTCACCGGCCTGGGGACGGGCTGGCACGAGGGGTGCTGGGAAGTCTGTAAGCCACCTGGAATTAGGAGTGCTTTTCAAGCACCAATAGGCCTGAGCCCTTTGTCATTTTCTCCAGCCCCTGCTTTCCCACATCTGTTGCCTCTGGAAGGGGCTCTGCAGTAAGAGCAGAGACAAGGGGAGGATACGCCGCCCCTGGATTCTAAAACGGGTGCTCAGAATAGACCCTCGAAGGTTTTAATTTCCTTTCACTCAGTTGCAACTCAGGCAGGTGTCGGTTGGCAACTGTTCTTGTCACGCTGTACTGACATCCTTTTGTCCCTGGCTCTGTGCTGCCCCTCTTTCTGGAGCTTCTGGGACAGAGAGCTGGCAGAGATGAAATATGGTCTCTCAGCCCATCCTGCCAGAATTTGTAGATGAGGTAAACTGGGAGCTCCTCAGACGCCCGGCCGGTGGGAATGAGCGGCCTCTTCCTAGACACCGGTGGGCTGTTGGAGCGGAGGTTCTTTCCCAGAGCTCGGTCAGCAAGAAAGGGGTTGAGGACTGCAGGCTGCTGCTGGGCAGGTAGTACTGCCCGACCCCACTTACTCTGCTGCCCAGGAGAAGTGCTTTACCGTTCCGCCACTGAGGATATGTATCCGTTTGCCCACGAGAGATAAAGACCTTCATCCCACTACAGTTTCTATCTGAATGGTACTGAGAGTTCAGTGTGCATTGTGAGTTTTGGTTATCTTTTTCCTGGGGCTCCATGTTCTCCGATTATTTAGCAGAAATTAACTTACTGGTTTTCCGATGTAGCCAGCCTGTGCCAGTCAGTGGTGTCATTATTATGGTTAGGTAACGTTGGCTTAAAGCAGAGGAACTTGGTCAGGGAAATCTGGGCCCCAGAGAAGAAACCACTATCATCCTCCCTCCCCCCATTAACAGCAAATAAAGTCTTTCTCAGAACCTGCATCCCTACAGCGGGGTTCCCTGGTGAAGTAGTCAGCCAGAGGATCTGCCTGTTTTATTCTAAAGGGCTGCTGGAGTCCCCGATTACAGAAGCCTCTGTATTTTTGGAAATCCCAATTTGGATTTCTCCAGCGCGTCTGCCTCGGGCTCTTACATAATGTCATTCAGTTGCACATGTCTGATCCGAAGAGCCTGCGCCGCTCACACAGGACCGTGTGCTCTAAATTTGGGCCATGTGAGCTCAGCGTAGAACTGCCAAGGGTGAGCGCCAGACCCCGCCGACCAATGCCCGCGCAGGTTTCCTTCGGTTGCCCCTGGTTGGAGCAAAGGGAAGCCGGCCCTGTGCGGAGGAGGGAGGGCTCTGAGACCCAGAGCAGGGCCGGGCTTCTGCTGCGTGAGAGAATGCAGGCACCTGCCCCGGGAGCTTTGCCCTGTAGCAGCTCCGTCCCTTGGGTCTTGCTTTGTCCCCGGCTGGCCGTTGTGCTGGTTGTGCTGTTGTGGGCTGCCAGAAGTCTCCTGTGTCTCCCGCCTGTTGTTTCCTGGGAGCCCTGCGGAGCACATACCGCCCCCCCCCCCAGGGCTTATCCCAGGGAAGTTGAAAACAGCAAAACGCTTCCCTAGGGCCAGGATCTCAGCGAGAAGAAACAAGCAAGAGTGCACACGGTGGAAACAAACCTGAAGCAAGGGCAAAAGCAAAGTCCACTCCCAGAGAGGTCCAAATGAGTCACCAAGTGATCTTACAAAACGCGGACTCAGGGTCTGGGGTGCAACCTGGGCTCCGAGCGCCAGCACGCTCCCGGGATAGTCACAGCCGCCTTGAGCCACAGAGGCCACGCTCGGAGCACAGACTCTGGCCTTGGGTTGGGCTGTCCTGCTCCCTGATGGCCAAGCCCTGGGCAGCTGGGGTCGTGGCTTAGCTCATAGGCAGTGGATCCTGGTGGCCAGACAGATCACCTGGTGGTGAGTTCTGATCACTGGCAGGTGTATGATGTGCAGTTATTTAATCTCTCGCAGCATCAATTTCTCATCTGTACAGTGGGAATAAAAATAGTGCCCACTTCATACTGCTGCTTGAGAATTAAATGGGAACGTATGCAGAGTAGTGCCTGACCCACTGTGAATGCCTTTCAGATGTTGTTGCTGGTACTGTGTTGCTTGATTCAGAACTGGGCCTTCTGCGACTTCCTGACCTGGCTATAGATATCCCTGTCCGAGTGATCAGGCCTCTCATTTGTGCACTGAGAAGGGAGCAAAGAAGCTAACAGAGGCCTAAGAATAAAATTCTGGGGAGAGCAGATTCCAGCGTGTTCCAGAGCCTAGACTTTATGTGCGTTTGAGCCTTGTTCATAGCTCCGAACCAGAGTCCCCACCTGGGCAGCATGGTGGCTCTGTGGCAGAACTCCTGGGAGCCACAGATGGGGGAGCCTCCCCTGTGGCTCAGCCTGTTTCCTGGGTCTCTCACCTGGGAGGAGTAATGAGACCTAGAAGAGGAGGACCAAGCGTCACTGTCACCCTCCTGCAGATTGCTGGGCATTCAGAGGGTGTCGGCTTTCAAAGGAGGAATTCCTAGAGGCGGCGCTTTTTGCGTGGAGCAGCCTTCACCTGGCGGCCTCCCGTCAGCACTTGCACTCCGGGGGTGGCTAACGAGATGCTTTGGGCTGCTGCGGGGCTCTGCTCCTGCTGGAATGTGGGCCTGCCACTCCGGAGTGGGTTGTTCACGTTGTCTATGTCAGAGGCAGCAGGGGCCGGGTGTGGTTGCCACCTGGCACAGCCGCTGCTCCGCAAGCCGCCAGGGGTCAGGGAATGTGATGTGCGCAAAGGAGGGACAGGGTTTCATCATGCTGGAAATAAAATCTGGTGACTCCTGTTACTGACAGGGACGGAGGACGCCAGGCAGGAGTGGGGAGGCTAGAGCCAGACAGCAGACACAGGCAGCTGCCCTGCCAGGCGCGGTCCTGAGGGGAGTGTGAGGGTGTTAGTGCCTCACCGGCGCAGGCCTGTGTCTGTCCCAGCACAGGATCAAGCTCGGAAGGTCTGCGGGGTCCCACCCCGTGCGTGTGGCGTGTCACTGAAGTCTAGAAATCAGCACAGAGCAGAAAAGTGTCAGAGTCTGACTGACCTGGTTCCCATAGCAGCTCTGACACTTATAAAGCTGTGGTCTTAGGTGAATTAGCCTCTATCTTTCTCAGTTTTCTCATCTGTACAATGGGGAAGTACAGTTTTCCTCAAGCTGTGTTGAAGAGTTAAATGAGTAGATGCCCTTAAAAAGGAGGACAGATACATCATCAGATGGGTAACCTCGGTTGCCTCGGAGGAGAGAAGCAGGAGAGGCCACTTCTTACGGTGCACACTTTTGTCCCTAGGGTTTTGAAACACATGAATAGCTATCTGGTTAAAACGGTAATTTAAAAATAAACCACCGAAGGTACTCAGCAAAGGTTAATTTCCTGTCCTTTCTCCTGGTGACTCAGGCCTCCTGAAGGGGCTCTTGAGTATGTGTGGTACCTTCCTACCCCACCCAAGCATTTGGTGCAGTCTGAGTCCCTTGTCCCTCTTGGGATGAGAACCTGCCGGGGGAGTCTCAGCCAAACCAGAGCTGTGGGGACTGGGCCTGGCCCAGGCTGTGTGCGGCTGGAGTGTTGGGAGTGCACAGCCCGAAACATGAGACAGAAAGGCCAGGTCTCTGGGCCACCGTGGGGAGGGCCGTGGCGCTCTGTTCCTCTGCTAACGGGACCTGGTTTCTTGCACGGCATGATGTCACGGCTGTTTCTCAGTGGCTTTCTCATCCATTCTCAGTTGAGTCCCAAACAAGGTGGATAGTTACATACCACGTGTGAGGCTGGGAGGATAGAGGACTCGCTTGTCTCTGATCACTTGGAAACACAGCCCACGTTCGTCCCTCTGGTTCTTTGTGCCACACCCTGAGCTAAATGTTTTTCTCACATCATTTGATGTTCTTTTCGTAGCAGTGCCGAGTATTGATGCATCAGCATCGCTATAGTTACTGGCATAATTCTTACTGCAGATGAGAAAACAGGCTAGAGAGGTGCAGTCCCTGCTCAGAGTCAGGAGACCAAGAGGTGGCAAGGCCAGGACTCCCTCTGAGGCTGCGCTGACCCCTGGCTCGTCCCTCCCCGGCTGGAACCCAGGCTTCTGCTCAGCCACCCTCGCCGGGCATAGACCGTGCCAGTTCCTCCTGTTGTGTTAAGAGAGCGCTTCTGTTACGCGACCGCTGACAAGGCCTGTGTGGCCCCTGCAGGTTCCTACTGCAGTCTCTGGAAGATCTGGACACGAGTTTAAGGAAACTCAACTCCCGCCTGTTTGTGGTCCGGGGACAGCCAGCAGACGTGTTTCCGAGGCTATTCAAGGTGAGTGTGCGGGCCCGAGAGGACTCCTGTTTTCCCTGCATCCTGCAGACTGAGTGCGGTGCTGCTCTAAGAAATGGAAGTGCTGGGGCTGGTCTGGCCATCAGATGGCTGCTGGGGAAGAGGGAACCAGTGGGGGCTGATAAGGTCGCCAGCGGAATGGAAGCTGTTAAGGAAAAACTTACGCAAAGCCAGTGTCTTGTTGGAAAGCTCCCAGCTCGATCCAGACATGCGATGCAGTAAGTCATTCCACCCAGGGGCACTGGCTTCCTGAGATGTTTTCTTAGCTCAGGCCAGTAAGATTCATTAGGGCTCTGGCGATGCCAAGATTGGAGGGTGGGGCTTCCTGTCTAGCAGGGCCATTTCCCATCTTGCTTTGCTCTACTCCTGGGTAAAATAGTTGGCCTTTCCAAAGTAGCGTCCCTATTTCCCTCCAGTGATAAAATCTTCACTGGGGTGCACGTAGACTCCTGTGAGCCCCATGGAAGCAGCAACCCACCTCTCCCAACCCTTCAAAAAGCATGTTTTCAGGGCCAGAGACAGAATCACCCACAGGCACGGGCTGCAGGGCACCTCTGCATCCTCAGCTGCACATGCTGGTTTTTCACGTCCCTCCACCCCAGCTCCACTGCAGAAGTAGGCTGTCAAGGCAGACAGCTTCATAAATACGTCATGGTTCACCCCTCCCCGCACCCCACAGTTACCCACGCATGTACAAATTGCTCGGTACTAGTAATTGCCAGCATCCAGTGAGGGCTGCCTATGAATCAAACGCTAATGTGCCTTAACCCACCCTGCAGCAGTTCTGGGGGAAGGCACACTATCCCCATTTTACAGGTGATCACGAAGCTAGAAAGCAGGCCATTGACTCCAGAGCTGTATCCTTGCCCACCACCCTGGAGAAGTATATCTGCTGGGCTGGGGACATAGCTCAGCGATAGAGTGCTTGCCTGCAGCCTGGGGCTGATCATCAGCACTGGGGAAGAAATGTTGCTTTTCATAGCTAAGGTAATGGAACATTCTGGGCCAGAGATTTAGCTCAGTAGTTCTGGTACCTGCCTAGCAAGCACAAGGTCCCTGGTTCGATCCCCAGTAACCACATACAACAATACTAGGCCTGGTGACTCACACCCACCAGCAGTCGCTACCATACCACAGTGCCGGGCATAGTGGCTCACACCTGGAGGATTGGTGAGTTCGAGGCTTGCCTGAGCTACATAGTGAGCTGAGTGCCAGTCTAAACTACAAAGCGAGACCCTGTCTCAAAAAAAAAAAAAAAAAGCCGGGCGTGGTGGCTCATGCCTGTCATCCCAGCACTCGGGAGGCAGAGACAGGAGGATTGCTGAGTTCAAGGCTTGCCTGGGCTACATAGTGAGCTCAGGGCAAGCCTGAACTGCAAAGCGAGACCCTGTCTCAAAAAAAACAAGATAGTGGGCCATTCAGTCATTCAGTGTATATTTATTGAACCTCCAGTGTACTAGGCCCCATCCCAGGTAGCAGGTAACAGTGATGGAGACAGCGTGCTTTCTGCTCCGAGTTCTACTAAGTACTGATGGCAGCCAGGTAATGGACAACTTCAGTGCCACCTAATGCCTGCTGTGTTGGAAACAGGGTAAGGTTCCAGAGAGTCCTACTGAAGGAAGAAGAGTGTCGTTTGTTAGTAGCGTGGTTATTGGTCACAGGGTGTAGGGAGTAGTTGCCGATGTAGTCTGCATGACCCTGGAAGTGCAGTACCTGGGCTATCGGGCAGACTCGGCGAATGTGTAGTCTTTCTTCCTTGTATGCGGGATCGTCCGCCCTGCTGAGGACCCACTCCCTCCAAGCAGGGCTGTCAGGACCAGACAGCCTGGACACTTGGTCCCTGGGTTCAGAGTCTTACGGGACCATGACTAGTGACTGTCATGACTAGCTTCTCTCTCGCCAGCTACAAGCTCTGAGGTGCTCTTTGCACCCGGCTAGCTTTCTTTGGTGTTGCTGAGAGACCTGGACATTCCTAGCAGAAGTGACCAAGGACAGAATTCCCCTCTCACCCTGCAGCCACTCTGATCTGTCCCGGCCCTGGACCAATGCTTGCTCCTTCCCCACCCAGAGAGCTGGAGCCCATTAGCTCCGTTTGCCCCTGGCTTCAGCCGTGTTGCTGTGGAAACCTTGAAGGCACTTCGCACAGCACAAGTCTGCCAAGAAAACTAGGCCACAAGTTTACAGGCCCTGAGGAGTCCTGGGAAACGCTAGCACAGCAGGCGGGAGGTGGAGGTCCTGCCCCTGCTGCCGCCATTGTGAGTCAGTGCCTGTTTCTGGGCCAGGGGCTCCCCTGGGAGCCTCCATTTATAGCTCCCTGCTGCGTTCTCCTAGCTCAAGGGCACAGCGGCCACGAGGGCAGCCTCCTCTCCTGACCCCACCGCTGCTGGCCCTGGCCTTGCCTCGCTGGCCGCCTCCTCACACCCCCTCAGGCCGGGTGCTCGCTGCTCACTTTCGTCGATGCCTGGCGTGCTCCGCAGCCATCTTCAGGGCTGGCGCCGGCTCTGTCTGCTCCCCAGAAGGAGCTCCGCCTGGCACCCCACCTCCCCGAACAGCGCTCAGCATGACAGAGTCTCTCCCCGCAGGAATGGGGGGTGACCCGCCTGACCTTTGAATACGACTCCGAGCCCTTTGGGAAGGAACGGGATGCGGCCATCATGAAGATGGCCAAGGAGGCTGGTGTGGAGGTGGTGACCGAGAACTCCCACACCCTCTACGACCTGGACAGGTAAGGCAGAGGCGCAGGCGGGTGGCCGTGCTGAGGGCTGGCACCTCGGCCCCGCTGAGCCCCTGGCTCCTGGGCGCAGCGTTCCCCAAGCCAGGGCCTCGAGAGCAGGCCGCAGGAGCGTAACCTCGGGGGCCAAGGAGGCCGGCAAGGCTAAGCACAGCCTGCCTCCCTCAGCTGCTCCCGGCCAGTCGTGCTCCGCGCACCCCCTCTGTCCTGCCCCTCGGTGCCGCCGTCCTGGGCGGGCCCTTCCTCCCTGGGGCCTCCCCGAAGGTCCCTCTCTCACAGGCCCCTCCTCCACACCAGGGCGAGTCCTGACCCCTGGCCCTCCGGGCTTCCCTGGGGGGACCCAGTAGCCACTGCGAGGCCGCCCCTCTGTGACCGCCCTCTTTGCCGCCTCCTGCTGCTGCCCAGCCGGCAGCCACCTCTCCCTGCCCCCTTCCCGCCCGGGCTGCCGGCCAGCAGGAGGCCGGTCACACAGCTGTGCACGTGAGCCGTGAGCCGTGAGCCGTGAGCCGGGCCTCAGGAGGAGAGGCGGGTGCGCAGCTCTTCCCGCGGCCACGTGCCGGGCGGGGCCTGCAGAGCAGGGCCAGCGTCCATCGGGGAGAGCGGACGGCGGCAGGCTCACGCCAGCCGGCTCTTGCGCGTGCGGCTTGCTGCTTCTCGGCCAGCAGGAGCCCAGGAATCTGGCAGCAAACCATCCCCTCCGCCCGATGCCAGCACCTATCTTCTGGCACGAATGCCATTAGTTCACCTAGTGGTGAAAGACTTTGCAGACTGCAGAGTGCTCAGGGGTCCGTGCTGCTTACTTCGCCCCAGCCTCTTCCCAACAAGGGCCACGTTTGCAGATCGCCACATGCTTGTGCCAGGCCCTGCTGGGGGAGAGAGGCCCAGGGGGATCAGAGAGGCTGAGGACAGAGAAAGCGACGGGCACTTCTCTGTGGTTAGAGAGACACGGTCAGTCTCTGTCTCCAGGCGGCTTCGCGCGGACACCAGGGAACCTGGCGTTGAGTCCCAGCCTTGGCCCTGCCCTGCTCCGTTACCAGAGGCTCCTGCTCCAGCTCTCTGGGCTTCATTTTCCCTCTCGGTAAAATGGAGATGCAGCTCCCCCTCCACTGGGTGGGACCTGTGAGCAGAGGAGGAGAGCCACCCCAAGCCTTCAGGTCGGGCTCTTGGGCGGGCAGGGACCTGGGACAAGGGGTCTTGGCAGTGACGCCCAGTGTGCTTTGGGTCCTCAGGATCATTGAGCTGAACGGGCAGAAGCCGCCGCTTACTTACAAGCGCTTTCAGGCCATCATCAGCCGCATGGAGCTGCCCAAGAAGCCCGTGGGAATGGTGAGCAGCCAGCAGATGGAGAGCTGCCGGGCAGAGATCCAGGAGACCCACGACGACACCTACGGCGTGCCCTCCCTGGAGGAGCTGGGTGCGTGCGTCCTCCCAGGGCCCTCGCGCAGCTGCTTTCCTCCGTGGAAAGTAACTTAATGGGGTTTCCGTCTTTGTCAAATTGATGCATGTTATTATAGAAAGTTTGGAAGACACCAAACAGCAAAGCGGAAATGACCTCTGTTCCCCCACCCGCAGTCACCACATTAGATAGGAGGGTGTCCTTCCGGTCCCACTGCTGAGCATTCCTGCAGGCTTCTGTCCCGCTCCTGCCTCTGGACTTCCCCCCAGTCAGTGGAGCACTCTTCGGTCTGGCATCGGGGGGCATCGGGAGAGGAGAGGGTAACCAGCACTGTCTCCGCGCACTGGCCCTGACTGCGCTGCCGTCCTCCCACCCCTCCGCTCCATGCCCCCTTCCACCTCTGGATCCGGACGGACTTAACCTTTCTGACCTCACGACCGCACTCACTGCTGGTCATCTGAAAGGGCACAAAGTCCAGGGTGGTTCCAGCCTTCCCTAGAACAGTGAGGAACAGCACTAGAGGGAAGACAAGGGAAGCAGGAGAAAATAGGGCCAGTTGGAAGAGAATGGAGATGGCCTGGAAAATGCTAGAACGTTGAGGATTGTCTGTTGGTTTCCAGCATCAAGAGCAAGAGTGCACACGGCTCTGTTCTCACAGAATGAAAAGGATAGACTGGAGCCTCTGACCTACAAGTTGTGGCTGGAGGTGGCCTCGCTTCCAGCCTGTGACTGGCTCTTCTTCTTCCAGGGTTCCCCACTGAAGGGCTCGGCCCCGCGGTCTGGCAAGGAGGAGAAACGGAAGCCCTGGCCCGCCTAGACAAGCACTTAGAGCGAAAGGTATGACCCGTTTCTGAGCCTGAGAACTGCAAGTGCTGGCAGCTGTGCGGGAGGGATTGTCTTTTGGTTCCTTTACCACCAACTGATTAGAAAGTGAGAAAATCCCGCAGTGGTAAAAATAACAGCCACAAAAGCAGCAACAGTAGCAGCTGTCATTCAGAGTCCTTCCCTCCAGCTGGTCATGGGGCGGTGCGCTTCTGGGTGAAGCACCTGCTTGCTTTTAATCTTTCCAGCAGCTCTGCAAGGTGGGTGTGCGGCATCCCATTTCATAGGTTATAGAAGTGAGGCTGAGCAAGGTGAAATAACTCCCCTGAGGTCACACAGGTAGCAAGTGGCAGAGTGAGACATTGGCCTATGTGGTTGGACTTACCAGGCTGCCTTCCTTGTACGGGATCTGCAAGCAGGCTCCTCATACTAAGAGTCTGTCTGGTCTCGAGAGTCTGTAAGATTAGTTACTCTGTGTTGATGTGCCCCCCACCTTTTGCTGGGTCTCCTCCAGGGCTTTGACTTCCATTTGCTTGGACCGAGAGAGCACATGGCCCATTCTCTGGGCAAGTGAAGGAAAGAGTCCCTGGCCCAGAGGCACACCCCCATCTGTGCCATAGAGCCCCGCCGTCCTGTGCCTGGGAGCACCTGACCAGGAAGTCACAACCTCTCTTGTTGCTTGGATGGCAAGGCGTTGTGCCCAGCAGGCAGATAAAAAAAGGACCAGGAGGGACCCCACAGACTGGAAACACAAGACCAGAGTCTAGGGCCCACGGGAGGGCCGGCCTTCTCTTCTACAACAAGAGCTTTGCTCGCAATTCTTAGAGCCAATTCAGAAACAGAAGTTGGCCCACAGGAGCAGAAGACGGAAGTAACTAAAGGAATGGCGGAATCAAAACTTTAAAATGTGAAGAGCTAATCAGTGTCCTCATGGATTGTAGTTTTTGTCACCTTAGAAGCATTTGATAGAGGATTCCCCTCAGCTCATCGAGTCAGGAGTTACTTTTCCACACGCCCCTGGAGGCCCCTGATGTCGTGGGCCCTTATGTCCCAGCCCCCTTCCACCCAGGGGTGGCCACGGGAAATGCCATACCCCACATGCCTGAGAGGACAGAGGTGCTGGCTGGACAGGAGTTGAACCTGTCTGGGAGTGTTTTGCTAACTTGTCTCCAGATCTGATGTGAGCAGCGGCTCACACCAGGAGCCCTCGCTGCTACAGAGACTCCAGAGTCTCCTACAGATGATGGCATTAAACAGGGACAGGCAAGGAGAATGGGGCCGTGGGAATAAGGAGCACGGGGGCCAATGGCAGTTGGTTCTTCTTTGCAGCTGGCTTTCAAGATAGGGAGGTGTCTGCTCCACACATCCAGGAGTCTGGGTGGGAGCCCTCGGGCGCAGGTGGGCCAGGTGTCCCAGCAGCATCTGCACCTCTCAGTTCTGCCTTCCTCCCATCAGTCCATTTTCAGGCAGACTTTCCTGCAGCAGAGGCAAAGGCGGTCACCAATCCCGTCCCTCTGTTTGGCAACACCAGAGGAAGGTGTGTGTCTCTGCAGGAAAAGTGCCAAGGTGTTTCCCTCAGCCCAGCCTGGGCCACGCAACTGTCCCGGACTCAGTCACTGTGGCTGGGACTGAGCACTCTTCCTGGCGAGACTCACATCCCAGGCCCACTCCCCGAGCTAGGGATGGCCCTAGCTCAACTAAGACAGGTCGGTTGTCCACAAGAAGGTAGATGCTGGCACCCAAAAGGAGGAGGCCAACTGTATGACCTGACTACGGGGTTACACTCATAGATGGGAATAAGCCCCTGTCATGAAAGTCTTCCGATTCTGAACGCAGCCCCCAGCATGACACATCATACATTACTGACGAGCACTGCAGACAGACATCTGGGCCATGGTGCCCTGTAGCCTTCCCAAAAGTCAGACCCAAGTCCCTTCAGCCTGTGCTGTGAGCCATCAGTTTGCAGCCAACGCAGGCCAGAGGGACTCACTGAGCAACCAAATGTCCAGTCAGCATGTCCGGCTGGAAACCGCCACCAACCCAGCGGCCTGGGTTTGTCCACAGAAACATGGCAAAAAACAGACATGGTGGCACTGTGCGCATTTGTCTCAGTCGCCTTGTCTATAAGACACAGCGTGGCACACTCGCCACTTACAGGAGCAGAGTTTACCTGGGCAGTCAGTTTTCAGCTGCTGGCTCCAGCGGGGGCGGGCAGAGGAAGCACCAGCAGAGAGAAAGGAGGGGCAGGGCAGGAGACCCCAGGGCAGGCCCTGTGACCCCGCCCCCTACCAGCAAGACAGCTGTAGGCCCCTGTTCCAGTCCCCTTCCTGACCCGCACCTGTGAGCCCATGAGGCCCTCGGGACATTCCCCCTTTAAACTATAACACAATTAAGGACTTGGGGGAACACAGCTAAGTGGTGCTGCCACCTGTGTGGCAAGTGCAAGGTCCTGAGTTCAATCCCTGCTTCTGCAGGAAAAAAAAGGATAAAACAAAACATTAATTAACATTTAAGTACCAGCACTACACTATAACAAGTAGGTGCACATATAAACATTTCATGCTTTCAGGAAGTAATCTTAAAAGTCAGAGTTAGGAGTCACTTGGGGGAAGGAGAAAGTTCTAGAGTGCTGGCTGCATGGGTGTTTGCTTTGGAATAATTCATTAAGTGTCATGTTTGTGTGGGTTTCTGGCACATCTGAAATCTCAGCTCTCAAGAGGCTGAGGCAGGAGGATTGCTGAAAACGTGAGGCCTGTCTGGGCCATCTAGTGAGTTCAAGACCATCCTAAAGTACATAACAAGGCCCTATCTCAAAAACAAACCAAAAGAGTGGGTTTAGAGAACATGTTATCCTCCAGGCAGCCGAGTGGAGGCATTTGGTTAGCATATGCCCTGGAGTCATCTTGGTGAAAGCCGTTGTGAGCAGAGACACCACTGGAAGCTATCAGTCTGGAAGAGCTAGGATAGACCCCAGGGCTGCTGACTTTGAAGAGCTCAGTAGAAGCCAGGTTGGTGGTGCATGCCTATAATCCCAGCCCTTGGGAGGCTGAGGCAGGAGGGTTGGCATGAGTTCAAGGCCAGTTTAGACTATATGGTGAGTCCAAAGCCAGTTTGAGCCACAGAGCTGGGGGAGGGGAGTAGAGGAGGCAGAGCCTGTGAAAGCCCCAAGGAACCAGCCAGCTAGGAGATGTGGAGTCACTAAGGCCCAAGGGACAGAGGAGTGAATCCAAGGGCATCTGAGTACAGTGACACTGGGAGACCAAAAAATACAAGGATAGAAAATATAGCGTTGGGCCAGGGATGTAGCTCAGTGGTGCGGCACCTGCCTCACAAGTGCAAGGTCCTGAGTTTGATTCCTGGTACCAAAAAGAAAGAATAAAAGAGAAAAAGAAAATGCAGGATGGAGTGGCAGGGAAGCCATAGATCACAGGCAGCACCCGTGTCCCGGACTGACAGAGGGAAGAGCCAGGCGCCCGGGCTGGAAAGTGGAGGTGGAGGGGAGATGAAGAGGTCAGCCTGCCTTGGACAGAAGCCCACAGGGCACCGGAAGCCCCTGGCTCTTGGTTTGGAAAGAGGAGGAATTACATGGCTTCTCCAGTGTTCCCGGGGTGGGGCCGTGGACGAGAGCGAGTGGGCAGAGCAGGAAGCCGCATCAGAAGGACTACAGGAGTGTGGAGGGGAGGCCCGCGGGGGGAGTAGGCTGTGGGGTGAGAAGGGAAAGTCTTAGTAACGAAAGAGACTGGAGTTGGTCAGGAACCGTCTGTGAGCCGGACGCAGAGGCCCAGGTCTCTGTTCCTGGCCGTCAGCCGCAGCCGCTAGGGGCGGAGGAGCCAATGCGTGGAATGGGAAGGCGGAGAGTAGAGCACAAGGCCAGGGCTCCCGATGCGAAAACAGGATCAACAAATCACATTAGCTGGCAGACGGCCCCAGAAATAAATGTCTGTGGGTCCAGAAGTGGGTCGGGAGCTCCCTGCTTCCTGGCCGCTGCTGAGCAGCGAGGAGAAGGCGCCTGAAGTCCGAGATGCGGTGGCCGCCTCAGGCCCGCAGCCCAGCGCGGCGCAGCGCTGGGACGCTCTTCCTCTGTGTCACAGCCGCTGCTTCCGCCTGCTGCTAACTGTAGCTTGTCCGGTGCCTTCAGAGCCCTTTCACAGCTCACCTAACCCCCAGGGACAGGAAATTTGGTTCTTTTGAGCAGGTAAGAAGCTGAGGGACTACCTAAGTCATTCCTAATCAGACTACCAGTTTCTTTTCTCCCTCTTTTTGTGGAGAGGGGAGTGGGTGTACTAGGGATTGAACCCAGTGCTTTGCGCTGAGCTTCATGCCCAGCCCTTGTTATTTTTTATTTATTTTTTAAATTGAATTCTTTACTGGTACATTTTATATACAGCTCACAATCACACTCAACATTGAGGAATTTGTACTAGTACGTGACACGAGTTAATTCTCATTTTTACCCATCTCCCTACCCACCCCACAATCCCCCACCCCCTATATACATGTGCTTTCTTTTTCTTTTCAAATCATATTTATTCTTTCCCCTCATTACTTTCCCACACCAAATTCCCTATGGATATTTCCTATTTCACAAACTCTATCATATATTCTAGAACTCATTTACATCTACAGGTTCTCATACCAAAGGAAAGACACAGAGTTTACGTATCTGTGATATTTTAACTTTTTGAGACAGTCTTGCTCAATTGCCCGGCCTGGGTTAGAGCTTGCAGCCGCCCTGCCGCAGCCTCTCAGAGCGCTCCGCTGCCCTGGCCTCGGACCGCAGGTGAAGTAGCGAGCTCAGCAGGAGCTTGCGCCTCGGTGTCTCCCTGGTGGTCCCATCTCGGAGCCCGCAGCGTGAAGCGGCTGCAGGCACGACGTTCGGGTCCTGACTCCGTGGCCTGCTGTTCCTTAGCCAAAGTGTTAGCCGCCAGGGCCTCAGGCTTTTCCCTCTAACATCCAGGGCTTTCCTTTTGTCTTCATCACCCTCCCCTGCAGGCCTGGGTTGCCAACTATGAGAGACCCCGGATGAATGCCAACTCCCTGTTAGCCAGCCCCACAGGCCTCAGCCCCTACCTGCGCTTTGGCTGCCTCTCCTGCCGCCTCTTCTACTACCGCCTGTGGGACCTGTATAAAAAGGTGAGCAGAGAGAGGCGCATGTGGGCCCTCAGTCACCCTGTAGCCTGGTGCAGGGCTGGGTCCTAGGCCTGCCTGGTCTGGAGGGATTGGGGAAGAGTTGGTCTCCAAGAGGGAACAAGAGCCAGGTGTGGTGGCACATGCCTGTAATCCCAGCACTCGGGAGGCTGAGGCAGGAGGATTGCCATGACTTCCAGACCAGCCTAGGCTACATCATGAGTTTAGGGCCAGGCTGAACCACATAGAAAGACCTGTCTCAGTCAATCAATCAAACAAACCAAGAGGGAGCAGAGCCAGGCACACCCCCACTCACTGATCTACGTACACCCTCAGTCCCTATTATGTGGAACCACATGAGAAAAATGGGCCTCAGGATTGACCACAGAGGTAGCAGATCTGTGGCCAGCAGGCAATGGGAACAGGGAGGGGGAGGCTGGAGCCAGGCCCAGGCAGAAGGGCGCAGGCATGGAGGGGAGGCTGGAGGGACTGTGTGCCTGGCCTGGCTGTGCCACATGGACAAGAGGCAGATGACCCTGTGATGAGCCATCGCAGGAGCAGAGAAGGCACCATGGCAGCCTTCCATTGCTCAGATCACCCAGTGCCACCATCTTTTAATGCCATTTCTCCATCCTTGCTGATACCAGGGTTTTGTGGTGTGGGGAAGCTTCGCAGGCATGGTGGGGAGTCTTGGGACTAGGAATCATGTCTTGTGTGGAGATGCGATCTCCCGATTCCTTGTGGTCCTAGGTGCAGGGTATTTCATGCAGCTTATTTAGCCAAGTCTAGACTGAACATTTGTATGTATGCCAAGGCTTTAGAAAGTGGCTCTCGCCATGGAATATTACTCTGCCATGAAGAATGGTGAGATTAAATCATTTCTACTCAAAGGGACACACCTTCAGGACATACTAATAAGTAAATAAATAGGTCACAGATGTGCAAATGTCATATATTTCCTCTGATATGAGAAATTGAAGCTATAAATATGTTCTAGAATGCATGATTGATATTGTGAAATAGTAAATATTCAAAGGGTAATGGAGCTTAGGGGTAAATAATCAAGAAAGAAAAATTGATGGTTAAAAAAAGGAAACAATTCTTGTGTATATGGGAGTAGGGGGCAGTAGGGTGGGGAGGGGAGGGGGAAAATGAGAATTAAGTTGTGTCATATACTGATACAAATTCTCAGTGTGGAGTGTAATTGTGAGGTGTATATATAATGTACCAATAAAAATTAAAATAAAAAGAACTCCCTTTGGTGCTGGCCAAAGAACTCCCAGGACAAGAATCACAACCAGTCTCAAGGAGTTAGGGCTTGAAGCAGATTCCTGCAGCAGTGCCCCTCTCCTTGGCACCATCTGCCACCATTTGAGCGATGAGTTGGTACAGGCAAGACTTGGGGTTAAGTTTGTGGGTACCCAGTAGCTTTTGTTCTAGAGAATGGTCCCTCTGCCCAGGGTTGGGGGACCCACCAAGGGTGTGGGGGCTTCAGGTTCCTTTGTGGGCGAGGCCAAGTGGCATGGAGCCTGCAGGTGGTCATGCCATGCTGCCCACCCCAGGTGAAGCGGAACAGCACACCCCCCCTCTCCTTGTTCGGCCAACTCCTGTGGCGAGAGTTCTTCTACACGGCGGCCACCAACAACCCCAGGTTTGACCGCATGGAGGGGAACCCCATCTGCATCCAGATCCCCTGGGACCGCAACCCCGAGGCCCTGGCCAAGTGGGCCGAGGGCAAGACGGGCTTCCCGTGGATTGACGCCATCATGACCCAGCTGAGGCAGGAGGGCTGGATCCACCACCTGGCCCGGCACGCCGTGGCCTGCTTCCTCACCCGCGGGGACCTCTGGGTCAGCTGGGAGAGCGGGGTCCGGGTGAGTGCCCTCCCAGCGAACGCTGGCCTGTCCCCACAGCGGGCCAGGTGGGGTGGGACCCCTGGGCCCAGGCGGTCCCCTGTAGACCCCGTGGCTGGGCGTGGGCAGAGGGCTCGGGCTTCCCTGGGTGCCGCAGCGACGTGGGAGGAGCCGGCAGCGCCCCGAGGAGGCTCATCGCACCCCCACCCGTGCAGGTATTCGACGAGCTGCTGCTGGACGCGGACTTCAGCGTGAACGCGGGCAGCTGGATGTGGCTGTCCTGCAGTGCCTTCTTCCAGCAGTTCTTCCACTGCTACTGCCCCGTGGGCTTCGGCCGCCGCACGGACCCCAGCGGGGACTATGTCAGGTAGGGAGCAGGCCGGGCTGCCCGCTGGCCGCCCGCTGGCCACCCATGGGCGGAGGGGGTGTGTTGACGGGCCGTCCTGTGTGGGCCTTTCAGGCGGTACCTGCCGAAGCTGAAGGGCTTCCCTTCGCGATACATCTATGAGCCCTGGAACGCCCCGGAGTCGGTTCAGAAGGCAGCCAAGTGCATCATCGGCGTGGACTACCCTCGGCCCATCGTCAACCACGCGGAGACCAGCCGGCTCAACATCGAGCGGATGAAACAGATTTACCAGCAGCTCTCACGCTACCGGGGACTCTGTAAGGAGCGGCCGCCCGCCCCTTCTCCGAGCTCCAGAGGGTGGGACAGCACCCCGAGGGTAGATGGCGGTCTCGAGCTGTCTTCCGAGGGAGCCGAGTGCCCTCTGCCAGGCTTCCTGGGACAGGACCCTGGGGCTAGGCTGGATTGGGCCCCTGAGGGAAGGGAGATGACCTCAGGCTCACGGTCCTGCCGCCGCCTGCTTCTCCAGCCCTGCAGCTCTCCCGAGGAACTGAGTCCTTCTTCCCGCTCCCCCAGGTCTGTTGGCATCTGTCCCCTCCTGTGTGGAAGACCTCAGCCACCCCGGGGCAGAGCCCAGCTCGAGCCAGGCTGGGAGCGGCAGCGGCACGGGTGAGTGACAGCGGGGAGCTTGTGGCCTCCCGCGGCCTCCCACAGCCTGTGCCTCTGTCCGTCCGCCAGGGCTGAGGCCAAAATGGGCACTTGCCTGGTAGAGCTTGCGTTTGCCAGACACACGGGTGATAAGGGAACCAAGGAAGACCAGTCAGATAAAGGTGCTTGGGCACAGTCAAGGTGAGGAGCTTGGCAGAGAGGGCTGGAGGGAGGGACTCCTTTGGGTCACTTCAGAGGGACTGGACAGCGGCTCACCCCCTGATTAATAAGCAGGAGCCAGCCCTTCCTAGAGCTGCAAAAGGAACATTCTGGGCAGAGGTAATGGCCAAAAAAGTCCGAGAAACAGGAATGAGCAGGTCCTGTCCACCGGACAGGAAGGAAGGCTAGAGCAGCTGCTGTGTGGCAGTGCCAACACAAGGAGCCAGGACGAGCCTCTGCGGGCCCTTCCTCAGTGCCAGTCTGTCTCTGAGCATTCGTGGGTACACCAGAGCCCACAGAGGCCTCCACAGCCCCTGTGCTGCATGGAGCGGGTGGTGTGGGCAGGAGTGGGGGCAGGGAGTGAGAAAGGAGGCGCCTGTTGTGTCCTGGCGGTGAAGAAGGGGCAGGTGTGCCTGCCCTGTGCCTCCTGCAGCTTGGGTGATGATCAGGACAGGAGTGTGAGACCCGTGTACAGTCCAGAATTCCCCCAGACTGGCTGAGGGCGTGGCCTTCCCACGCTCTCAAGGGGAGGCTTCAAGGGGAAGCCTCACCTTCAGAGCAAGGACGGAGGGTGAGCTGAGTGGCCTCTGGTGCGGAGCCATCGAGCTGGGGGCCGGAAGCCTCCAGACGAGGTGACTGCCGCAGGGAGAGCCGGCAGGGTCCCAGGCTTCTGAGCGGAGCGGAGCCAGGCCGCCCCAGGCACCCATCTGAGTGAGCCCTCAGTCCCTGTGCTGCGGGAGCACAGGAGAAAGGCGGGCCTCGGGGTCCGTGGACAGCAGGCCGTGGGCCAGAGTCCCGGAGTGGCACTGTGGAGGGGCAGGCTGGAGCCAGGCCCAAGCGGGAGGGCATGGCACGGAGGAGTTGGCTGGAGGGCTGAGGGCTCCCCGTCCCCACAGAGCACCACCTGGCGCGGGCCAGCGTGCCTGTCTCCTCCTCTAACGCCTCACGCCCTTCCCTGCAGGTCCCAGGCCACCAGCCGGCGGCCCAGCATCCCCCAAACGTAAGCTGGAGGCAGCCGAGGACCCACCTGGGGAAGAACTCAGCAAACGGGCCAGGGTGGCAGAGCTGCCCACCCCTGAGCTGCCGAGCGAGGACGCCTGAGAGTGAGTGACTGCGGGGGAGGGTGGGAGGGGGGGCCAGCTTCGGAAACTGCCGGGGTCAGACCTGGCGCCGCCACGCTGTTCGGGGCCAGCTCAACTTCCTTCACTCTGTTATGCCCGATAAAATTTGAAAGGAAATTTAAAAGCAAAGTTTATGTATATAGAGGGAAGGGGCTTGTAGGGGGAGCAGGGGAGTGAGAAAAATGGAGAATCAGCATGTGTCATGTACTGCTACAAATCCTCACTGTTTAATGTGATCATAATGTATATATAAAATGTACCAATAAAATCATTTAAAAAAATAAAGCCCTAGGGCTGGGCGTGGTGGCTCACGCCTGTCATCCCAGCACTCGGGAGGCAGAGACAGGAGGAGTGCTGAGTTCAAGGCTTGCCTGGGCTACATAGTGAGCTCAGGGCTAGCCTGAACTGCAAAGCGAGACCCTGTCTCAAAAAAAAAATGGCTAAGGATTAGCTCAGAGCCACAGTCTAGGGTTCAGTCTCTGGGACCACAAAGAAAAAAATGTTTTTGGATTTTGAATTTGCCAATTTGGGATGCTTGACTCATAACATTTCTGCAAATATTCCAAACTTCATAGAACTCTGAAACCCAAAACAGCTCTGATTCCAAGTATTTCAGACAAGGGCTACTCAGCCTATAATACAAAATACATCTATTGACTAATGCAAGTGGGTGTGTATCTTTCTCACCTGGCCAGAGACCAGTTTTGCTCTGGTGGCTTTGTGGCATCAGAGCCAGCTTCCTGGTTTTCTCTTGCTGTGCTTGCTGGGCCCACGATGCTGCAGCGTTGCCCATCGGCGCCTCCTGGGGACAGGCAGCAGGAGGGCAGCCGGCTGGCTGTGCGGGTTCATTCATTTAACTTGCACAGTCGTGGTGTTCCTGGTCCCAAGACAATGATGGGACGTGGTTGTGAACCAGGACAGCCTTGCTCCTCCCTGGTGCCTGCAGGGTAGGAGACAGACAGTGAGATGCTGGGTGCAGTGGGAGCCCAGCAGTGCTGTAGAGAGTGGGCAGGAGGCCACAGCCCTGTACTGTGAGGGTTGCTGGCCCCAGGCCTGCACTTTGAGAACCCCAGTCTGATACTCCATGGATAGGTGGGTGCTGGCAGAAGGCAGCACGTCGTGAGCACCAGACTTAAGCCCTCTCGTGAGGATAGGGATGGTTCAGGTGATGAGTGGGAGGACGCCAGGTGTCAGTTCTATCTGTCCCTGGAGGGCTGTGAGGCCAGGCAGACGGCCCTGGGGGAGCTCGCTGGGTGAGAGCAGCCTTAGAGCGGGGAAGCTCAGACTGCATCAGGGAGGCCGAGCATGGGCTGGGCCTGCAGAGGGAGGAGTGTGGAGAGTGCCAGTCCAGAGACAAAACGATGGTCCCGAACGAGTGTCGTGTGCAGAGAGCATGCTGGCCCCTAGCCTATAGTGCAGGAGACTGTGCCAGCCTGCTGGGCTCTCAGGGACTGCCGCTGGTTTCCTGGGCCCTTCACTGGTGGCGCACAGCATAGGTGGGCCAGGTGAGGCTGCTGAGGGTGAGAGCAGGGCCGGGAGGGCAGGGCAGGGCAGGGCACGGCTGGGAGGGGAGGGCAGGCCAGGGCAGGGCTGGGAGGGCAGGGCAGGGCAGGGCCAGGAGGGCAGAGCAGGGCAGGGCAGGGCAGAGCGGGGCGGGGAGGGCAGGGCGGGGCAGGGCGGAAGCGGACCTGTGCAGTGGCCACTGTCACCTGCCCTCCTCCTTCCACATACAGGAAGTGAAGCCCCGTAGGGGCGACATGCAGAGGGAGTCAGGCGTCGAGAGCACATGCTTCTCAGAGTGCCTTTGCTTGGTGCCACTGTTGAACCAGAGCAGAGCTGCATTGAGAAGAGGAGACTGTCCCTGCTCCTACCTCAGCCCTTCACGCTTAGCCCTGTGGCTTGGGCTGAGGCAGCCTTCCCAAGATGCCTTAGGTCTGAGGTGTGCGTTCTTCCCAACCCGAGGGCTCCCCAGGACCCTTCAGGGCTCTTAGCTCCAAGTCCAAGAGCCTCCAGCCCGTGCCATCGCACAGGACGGGCTGGCCTGTACAGTTTCAACTGGTTTGTAGAACATCACATCTGGGGTCAGTGAGTTCCTGCTCACCTCGAATCCACACCATCTGAGTCTTCCGGCTCTAGCTGTGTTTTGCAATGGTCACTAAACTGCAAAACAAGCTAGCTTCCCAGAGCGAACCTCCCATTTTGGCGGCTTCCCGTAATCCCTGAGCTGCTGACTGCTCGGGATGCTATTAGCCTGGCATTGTGCACACAGCACTCTCGCTGGTGCAATCATCCTCCTGCCAAGGGGCAGCACATTGCCCTGCAGCCTCCACAGGTACACAGTGAGCTCTTGAGCAACCCAGTTTTGTACAAAAGGTTCCCCAGCTTAACCCTGGGGCTCCGTGGAGTTAAAGCAGGCTTGACGCTGTTCAGTTGTGTGCTCTCTCCTTGTGGAGCAGGCCTAGAGGTCTATAAAATGGGCATGGAGACAGCCTGGCATTCATGCCAGTGTCTTAACTTTCCCTGGCACTTCATAAACAGCTGCTGCCCAGCTGGGCTGGGCCCTTCCCTTTCCTACATGAGGCTGCAGTGCAGGAAGGTGAAAGGCATGCTGGACAGGGAAGGTGCCCTGTGTCGGCGCATGTGTCACACAGGCCCGCACCATATACATCCTGGGGCTGGGGTCATGGGCAAGAGGGGCTGGGACGTTTGGGTTCCTCCTAGCATCTAGTGGGCGGGAAGGGCTGTGAGGGGTGGGTTCTGGAAGGCCGGAGGGGCACGGTCGTGAGTGTCCTCTCTGTTCTGCCTCCACGCCCCCGGCACTAATGACAGTGAACCCCAGAGTGGCTTTTCGGGGCCTGCTCTCCCTCCTGTTGTTCCCTGTCCTCGAGTGCTGTGTCATCATTTTCCGCACGGCCTCCTTTGCCTCCCAGCCCCCTGCTCTGGCCCAGCCTGGGCTGGAGTGAGCACAGTTATCTGCTGACCGCGCACTGCCAGAGTAGCTCATAGGACTTGCTTTGTGGGCAGGACAAGCTGGTTCTGCAGAGCCTCGGGGCTCTAGGTGGGGGCTTTGAGCCACCGCAGCAGAGGCGTTTGGGTGACCGGAGCATGTCTGAGGCCAGCTCTTGTGAGCCTGCCCAAAACTAAATCTTGCCTGAGTCAGCACAGGCCTGTTGTCATTGAACCTCACTCCCTGTCCTCCGAGTGGAGACACTGGTTCCTGCACCCTTCGTGACCCCGCCTTCAGGGGCCTCCTGGATGATGAAGCTCTTCCCACCTGCATCGAAAAATAGGCACCCGGTCCCTGCGCACGGTAGAACACTACACAGCTGAAAGGAATGAAATCCTTAAGCCAGACCCAGAAAGATAAGTAACGGACGATCTCACTTCCAGGTGGATTGTTGCGTTCTGATTTGAGACAAGTTCTCACCGTCTGTCTTCAGGCGGGGCTTGAACTTGCTGTGTAACCCAGGCTGGCCCCAAACTCGCAGCAGCACGATTGCCTCAGCCTCTGAGTGCAGAGATCACAAGTGTGCGCCACACTTAAAGAATATTCTTTAAAAACTTGGTCTCGTGAATTTGAGAGTAGAGGGTGGTCAGCAGAGGCTGAGGAAGCAGGGAGGCTGAATGGGGGAGGTAGAGCAGCAGGTGCTGGGATGGACGGGGCCAGCAGCTCCGGGGTGCCACTGTGCAGTCAAGCACCTGCAGGAGATCGTCACATACTCTGCGTCAGGAAAGGGGAAATGACAGATGGGCTGGGGTGCGGCTCTGTGTAGTGCTTACAGCACATGTTCCTGGCGTTGCCCCTCAGCACCACTGTAAAAGAACGAATGAATGAATGTTGAAGGAATTCCATACGTTTGACCTGCTTGGAGTGATACACACTGAGTACATCCATCAACACTGGGCCGACCACGAAGAGGTGTTATTTATGTGTCAGCTAAAAATTCATTTAAGTTTTAAAATGTGCCCAAGGCTCCAGTCTTCGTGGATTGTCTCTCTGCCTATCCTCAGGCCCCTGAAGTATCCAGAGACCCCAGAGCATAAGCGTGGGGGTTCTTCAGGCACTCCTTCTCCACCCTAAGCCCTGAAGGTGGAGAAAACATCAAAAAAGGGGGTGCTGGCTACAGAGGACCTAGTGCGGTACAATGTCCAATCCTGAAGTTGGAATGTTCCACTTTGGAAGAATATGCATCTCTTTGGCTTAGCAGCAGGGCCAGAGAGAGACCTGTCAGAGCTGTAGCTCATAGTTTCAGTAAACATACAATCACCTTGGTAACAAATGCATTTACTGGCTACATTTATAGTGAAAAAGTATGGCTAGGTAGTAGAATACAAGCTTAAAGGGGAAAATCATTGAAAATAATACCTATTTTAAAGAACAAGGCACTTACTATTGAGTTACATAGGTGTCTACTTCTTTCTTTGAGACAAGGTCTCATTGTGTAGCACAGGCTGGCCTCTAATTTATGGCAATTCTCCTGCTGCCTCCGCCTGTCAAAGGCCAAGATTATAGCCATGCACCACCACACCAGCTCTCACTACTACTTTTTTCCCCAGTTTCCAGATAAATTTCCACCACCCAGAAAAATAATCTGCTTCAGATTCACATATGGCTTTAAAAGGATCGCAAGGGGCAGAAGGCCAATTGTGGATCTGTGAAGGCCTTTGACTGTTAAGAGCATTTTCCTTCCAGTAACATCTGGACTTCCATTAATGTGTGGCTGTTAGTCTTTATTCCATCATACAGATGGACTCTTTCTTTTTTTTTTTTTTTGCTTTTTGAGACAGGGTCTTGCTTTGTAGTTCAGGCTGGCCCTGAGCTCACTATGGTGCCCAGGCAAGCTGCCGCGAACTCAGCAATCTTCCTGTCTCTGCCTCCCGAGTGCTGGGATGACAGGCATGAGCCACCACGTCCGGCATTGTGGTATGCGGTGTTGATTGTTGGTGGGCGTGTCTCCATGCCCAGCATTATATGTGGTTACTGGGGATCGAACTCAGGTCCTTGCGCTTGCGAGGCAGGCGCCGGAACCACTGAGCTAACTCTCCGGCCCTGGACTCTTTCTTTTTACGCCATCTGACAGTCACACTGATGAAAAAAATACAGGTTTTATCAGAAGCCCTTGGCTTTTTATCAAGGCTTTAGCACTTAGGAGCACCTTTATCTTGGGCAAGTCCTTTGATCTTCTCATCTATAAAAATGGGGCCACATCTTCAGGATTATTGGGCTTACAAGTTGCATTAGTCTATGAGGGCTGCTGTGACCAAGTACCATGGCCTCTGTGACTCCAACCCCAGAGAGACACCCTGTCACACCCCCGGGGCTAGAGAAGTTCTCCCGTGTGTTCCCATGGCTTCCCTCTGCTGTGCCTACATTTCTTCTTCCTCTAAGGACACCAGCTGTATTGGATTAGGGGTTACTGTCTCCTCATTTTTTCCTTAATTACTTCTTTAAAGACTCTGATCCTAGCTACTCAGGAGGCTGAGGCCAGAGGTTCACAAATTTGAGGCCAGCCTGGACATTTAGCAAGACCTTGTCTCAAAATCATTTCCTAAAAATAGCTAGTGGTGTAGCGCACTGGTAGAGCACTTGGCTAGCGTGCACTGCACCCTGGATTCAGTCCTCAGTCCCCACATCCCAAGGTACTGGGGAGTTGGCATTGCGGAGCAGGGACCTAAGGCTGTATAGTGCAGCATGCAGTGCCGTCACCCCGGGCTCAGGACACCTCTTAGCGTTGTCATTTTTGAGCCTACGGACTGAGAGGAGCATGCTTTCCTCCAGCCTCCCAGACATACTAAAGCTGTTTAAACAGGCGGCCCAGGATTGTCCCAGCCTCACCCTGTCCTCTGCTGGGGGGGTCAAGACGGTTTCTTCTCTCTGCCCCAGATTCAGGCTGTTGGAACCCTTTCCAGTGAGTCATCCTGGGTCTCCTTTCCTCTTCCAGTTCTGTGCCAGGGTTCCTTTATCTGTGTGCGAAAATTTGCCCGCCTGCTGGTTCCAAACTCAGTCACTGCCTTCCTCTTCTGAATTACTGCTCTTGCTGGCTTCTCTCCCAGCCGTGTTTTCTGATCCACCATCTCTGGTGGCAGCTGCTTGCTCTTATCATATCTGAGAGTGTCACATAGCCTTGTCCCCCTCTCTGCTGCCCCCAGCCATGGGGGAGGGTGTCGGGAGAGCTGCCCCCACCGCACCTCGATGGGCACTGTTCAGTACCTGTCCCCAGGGCCCGCATAGCTCACTCTTGGTTCTTACCAGTTCCCAGGGTCAGGGTCCCAGGGAAGCAGCCGGGGGAGCTCACGTCTCCGGCAACTGAGCAGCCTCCAAATGTTCCTTTTGCTCTTGTTTTCTCTTCCAGCTGCAGTCACTGCTCCACGAGCGAAACCCGGGTGGTGCCCAGCAGCCACTGTGGCCAGACTGCGACCCACCACGAAGCTGACCGCCGACAGAGACAGAGCGAGTGTGGGTGTGTGTGTGTGTGTGTGTGCAGAGGGAGGTGTGGTGTGCCCTCTGCGTGTGCGTGCATGTTTACACTCATGGGCCGGAGTGCTGCCTGGGCTGGAGGAGTACCTGGAGCAGCCCCTCTGGCCTCCAGACACAGGCTAGAGGTCATGGCCTTGACCTTTGGCCTTAGGACCCTGCTGGGTACCCCTTCCCCCACATCAAAGTGAGGAGCAGAAGGACCTCGTTCCTGGCTCTTGTCCAAAGCACAGGACTGGAGGCGGGCAGAGTCCTGCAGAGTTTCCACTCAGTCTCAGGCAGCGGGTGGGGCAGGCTGGAATGGGTGGCTGCCATCCAGTCACAGCCACCTGGCCTGTCCTCTTATTTTTAAAATCCTCTGTGCTGGGCCTCATCTGGAACTGATCAAAAAGTCTCTGCTCTCAGATAGAAGTATACCCAGACCCCTGACTGGTGTAGCAGCCTACAAAACACACCCACCCGTTCAGACTTGGACCCTGGGCCAAGAAACAGAAGCCCAGCTCTTGTCCCTGCTGCACCCCCAGAAGCCAAAAGCCAGCGCCAGAGCCTGCCCAGGAGCTGCGCAAGGGCCAGGGTCCAAGCTGGTCCGTCCACCAGGAGGCTGGGCCAGGTGGCCACACTCCACAGCCTCACGGTGCTCAGTGAGGACAGCTGCGGCCAGCCGGGAAGCCAGCTCATCACTGTTCTGTGGGCTTCCAGGCCTGCCTTGGACTGTCCCAGGAGACACCTGACAGGGACTGGGGCACTGCCAGGGGCACTCGCACCCAGCACTCCGCCCCTTCCAGACGTAGTAGGCAGGGGTCTGCGCCAGAGCAGCCAGGCCTGCATCCCGGGGGTGGCCTGTGCCCCCTCCGCTCCTCCCCGCTGTCGCGGGCATTGTTGAGAAAAGCAATGAGAAGGACTATGCGAGACCAACTAGCGAAGTCTTCCTTCACCCCGGGGCCTGCTCGTGGGCCTGCGCACGTGGGTGTGCACACACAAAGCTGAGAGGCTAATTCCTATTGGATTACTGTTCTCACGTCGCATTAGGCTGGCCGCTGGGCCTCTTCCTCTCTACCTCCCCCTGACCTGTCCAGCCTCAGAGCTGTTTACTCCCGAGACCCGCCCTCACTGTCCTCTGTCCTCAGACCAGACCCAGGGCGGGCTCTTGTTTCCTCAGTGTCCAGCATGTCGACAGGCTCCTTCCTGAGATGGCCTCCGCTCTTCTCAGCCAGAGAGCTGCCTCTGGAGTCCCGCCGTTCTGTGTGTCACCCTCCCCAGAAATGTCCTGTAATCGTGTGGGGGAATGAGCATGGACGATGATGTTTTCAGAGTCTGAGTGGGCGCTTCCCTTCCCTCAGCCCCAGCCAGGAGGGAGGAGAGTGGGGCAAGCCTGGAAGGTCGAAGGATGAGGGCCAGATTCAGTATTTATTTAGCAGCAGCACCTTCAGCTGTTGAGATGATTCCCGTGACGGCTCTCTTCCCTAAGGTACAGGCTGGCGAGACCTCCTCCTCTCCTCTGCATGGGACGGTGGAGCGGGCCACTCCTGGCGCCATGGGGAGGGGTGTGGTGGCCCGGTGCTGATGGCTCATGCCTCCCTCCTGGCCCAGGTGGCCCTGGGCACTGCCACAGAGTAATGCCCAAGGCCCTGATCCAAGGACCAGCGTGGGGAAGAGATGGTCGACAAAATGCACTTTATAGAAATTTCCTATTGCTGGGAGGCGTGTTTCTCCCACAGTGTGTTTGTGAATATTCACTTTTGTTTCATAAATGTCTGACCCTGTCTGAGCAAAGCTGTGCTGTCGTCAGTGTTGTGGGAGGTCTGGGCACTGGAGCTTGGTGAGGCTGAGCCTGCTGGAAGCCTCTGGCCGAACCACTGTGGTTCTGCTGGAGCCAGGAGCCTCCTATTCCTTCCTGGAGCGGGACACACCTTCATGACGTCCTGCTGGGGCAGAGCTGGTTCCCAAGTGCCACCCTGCAGTGAGCCAGCCTCAGAAACCCCCGGAGACCTCCCAGGCCGGGGTCAGACTGGCTGGGCCACAGCCCAGCCCTTACCTCAGCACAGTGCTCGAGCTACAGCTAAGAGGACAGCATGTCGGCTCCTGGCTCTGATGACAGGGCTGGGATTGTCACAGTCACACATGGACCTTGCTGCGGGGAAGGGACCCAGGCACAGCCATGACCACCAGTCTTCCCTGCACAGAAGGACAAAGAAGAAAACCCGACTTCTCATTTCTTGGCTCTTCCCTTAAACCCCTGCTGGCCTCCCCACCAAGTCTTGGGCTGGCCTTGTCCCTACCCTTCCCCAGCTTCTATGGCTTTGCTATGGGCCTAGTGCCAAGATACCTTTGCTCTTGGGCAAGTTTCTGAAAAGAGCTGTCCTGGGCATGCACACACTCCTGACCTCTGCCAGTACTCCCTAGCTAGACAACCATGCATTCTTAGCCATGGTAGCTGCCAAGATGCTTTCCTGGCAGGAACAGGCAGGCACCCTAGTTGCAGATGGTTACTGTATGGGGCTCATGCAAGGGCCCCGAGCAGAAGCAGCAGTAAGGTACAATGACCACCCATCTGAGCGCCGGCAGCGGGGAGCAGAGAGGCAGCACGGCCCTTGGCCCGGGTACGGGAGTGTTCCCGGGACTCGAGCAGGGACTCTGTTTACCGTAGGGCAGGTACCTACAGCTCTGAGTACTACATGTAGGACAAGGAGCCGGCAGGACCAGCTGGCAGTCTGGATTTGCAAACAGGACTCAACTCCATAGGCTGTGGAAGTTCACTCTGGGTGTCTGCCCTTCTCAGACGGCCAGAGAAGCAGCAAGTCTTGGCCTGGCTCTGCCCCTGGCTGTCCACGTGCCACGAGGGGAGCTAATCCAGAAACACAAGGCCTTGAGGCCCTGGGTGCAAAGGAGGGGACACTGCAGGAATGTGACTGAAGTGCTGGATGAGGGTGCTGGGAAAGTCCTGCCAGGAAGGAGGTGTGGGGGGCTGGGGAGGGCTCGGGCCACCTTCTTGACGCAGGAGTCTTGGGGCAGTCTTTCGGGGGACGTGCTCAAGGGAGAGCCGTGCGAGGGTCAGCGCAAAGGGGGAGGGCAGGAGCAAGGTGACCCGCACCGTCGGCAGGAGCTGTCTACACCAGCCCTCACCTCGCCGTTTCTCTCGTGTCTCATCCTCAGCACAGCCATGAGGGGATCGTTGTCCTCGTTTCACAGATGAGAAAACCGAGCCTTAGAGCAGCGACGCCACCCGCGGAGGCCCCGACTGCTTGTGCACCTGCGGAGCCAGGCTGCGAGCTCACACGCTGGCTCCAGACCCGTCAGCCTGTGGAGTCCACCCCGCACGCTCTGGCCTTCCTCTGCGACCCTCCTCTCCTGCCCACCTTGTCTGCCGTGGCGGGGGAAAGAGGACTTGGGGGGCCGGGGTCTTACCACTAGCTACAGGATTCCAGGGATTTGTCAGCCCTTGGGACAAACCACGCCAGCGCCTGGGGCTTTTGCGGGCTGAGGAGAATCCAGGTCACATCTGAGGCGGGGCCGGGGAAACGGGGGCCGCGCCGCGAAGCCTTCAGCACCTCGGAGAGCGGCGCGGGGGCGGCGCGGGGCGGGGCGGCGAGCGCTCGGGCCGAGGGGCGGGGCCGAGGGGCGGGGCCGAGGGGCGGGGCGCGCGCGCGGGGCTCGGGCTGGGAGCGGCGCGCGGTCTGGAGCGACGCCCCGCCCTGCGCAGGTGCCCAGCCGAGCCCGCAGCGGCGGCGGCCTCCTCGCCGCGCCCCCGCCTCCCTCGCCGCCGCCGCCTCCGCGCACCGCTCCGCCCGGATGGCCAGGGCTGCGCCCGGGAATGGCGGAGCGAGAAAGCGGCGGCCTGGGTCGGGGGGCCGCGTCCCCGCCCGCCGCCTCCCCGTTCCTGGGGCTGCACATCGCGTCGCCGCCCAATTTCAGGTGAGCGTCCCCGGCCGCGCCCCGCCCTTGGCCCGGGCTGCCCTCCGCCCCCCCCAGAACGTCGGGGCAGCGGCGCGGCGACCGTCCCTTGCTAGCACAGGGCGAGTCCGGCACCCCCAGCCTCGGGGCCAGACTGAGCCGCCGCGTGTTCCCTCTGCAGCTGCTCCGCCATTGCACGTCCTGGGGGCTCTGAGCGGGGTTGGGGGTTCGCGGGCCCCACCCTCCCCGGCGCTGCGGCAGGGGCTGGGGCTGGGTCTGGACTGCCACCTGCAGTGGTCCTGACTAGAGGTGGCCCCAGGTTCACGGGGTAACAGCTGGAAGGGGAGAGCCGTGGGCCCCTCTGCAGGTGGGACGAGCAGCGGGGGTTGGCACCAGCAGTATCCTCTGTGGTCTCGGGCACTGCCCGCCTGGCCAGGTGTGCAGGGCAGGTGCAGAAGGCTCGGCCCTACCAGGGGATGCCAGTCTGACTGGGAGGGAAAGCCTGCTGGGAGTAGCCCGGGATGTGGGGGTGAGTACTCGGGCCCCCTTCCCCCCCCCACCTGGTAAGAGGAAGGCGGATTTGAGAAATGTGAGGGGCGATGTTGGGGGAAGGGAGATGGGTGCCCCCTCCCCTACACCTGCTCTTCCCCCGTTGGTGGGGAGGGTGCCTGAGGGTGACATGTCTCACAGTCCAGGGGAAGGACATGGTGACAGGCCCCATTGTCTCCCCAGCGCAGGAGCTGGCGCCTTCACCTCTCCTGGGGCCCCTGCCCAGGCAGGCCCCAGCTGGGCTCTGGCGACAGCCTCTCCGCTGACCGAGGGGTCACTAGCTCCCAGGCGCTCAGGCGGACAGGGACCCCAGGGGATCTCTAATGGCATCATCAGGCCCGGAGTCCTCCCCGGAGTCCTCAGCCCAGCGGGGAGAACCAGAGTGAGAGGCCAGGCGCGGCCTTGTGATGTGATATCCCTGGGCTCCCCCTGGCAGGGTGCACGCAGCCAGACTGCCCGCGGCCTCCGTAGTGGAGCAACCTGGTGCTGACTGGAAAGAGCCTGGACTCAGATCCTGGCTTGGCCACTTCCTCACTGCATAACTTAGGCAGGTTTTTGTCCTCGATGGGTCCCATCTGTTAAGTGGGCTAATTGATACTGAATCCTGGCTGGAAAGGGGACAGTCACTGTTGAACAAGTGCCAGCTCCCACGAGGACCAGGACCACAGTCCCCAGGGCTGGCTCATCAGCCCCACCCCACAGCCACCCTGGTGTAAACCTGCCCTCCAGAGATGAGGCCGGAGTGGAAGCAAAGGGAGTGGGGGCTGGGTGTGCTCAGTCCCCTCCGACCCTAATCCTGCCTCTGGCCCTGAGGGCGTCTATGCCTGTCCTGCTTCCCCCTGCCCTGTGCCAGGAGCTGGCACGCAAGTCTGAGTAGCTGCAGAGGTGGAATGAGTGGGGCTGGGGTGCCATGGCCTGGTTGTGTGACCAGGCCAGCATGGGAATAATGAGGCTCAGTGTCTCAGGCCCAAGTGCCCGGTCCACCCACGCCAGCCGCCTCTCACAGACCCCAGCCAGCTCCGCTGCAGGCTGAGTGGCTGTGCTGCCTGTCTGTGGTGGGCCCCACCCATGGTATCAGTTTCAGTTCTGTCACCCTTCTTAGCTGTGTGCCCTGAGACTGGGCACTTAACCTCTCTGAGCCTTCGTTTCTTCTTCAAGAAGCTGGCTTCCCTCCACCCCGGGAGCCCTGACACTCACATGAGCCACGTGTTGAGTGTACCAGGCTTGGGCAGACAAGTCTCCGGCACCAGGCCCAGCTCCCAGGAGGTGACCAGTGGGCCCTCTGCTCAGCACAGAGTGGTGCTTAATAATGCCACACTGGCTCGCTGGTGATCGGGGTACTTTACTCTCAGAGGGTACAGGGTGACATGATGATTCTAAATTCTAAAGGTCTGTCAAGCCGATGTGGAGGCACACACCTGTGACCCCAGTGTTGGGAAGCTGAGACGGGAGGATTGCAAGTTCAACCCAAACCCAGGCAACTTAATCACATGGCCAACTCTCTCTCAAAACTTTCGATATATATATATATATTTTTATTAGACTGGGGATGTAGCTCGATGTAAAGACCCTGGGTTTGATCCCTAGTACCACAAATAAAGTCAAAGAAAATTATTAAAAATTTGTAAAGTTTTCTGTATCACTTGTACCCATATAAACAGAACATGATGATTATCCACACTTTCCAGATAAAGAAACTGAGGTGTAGAGAGGCTAGGCAACAGGCAGAGCTGGGATGTGAACCCAGACCATCTGATTTCAGGGCCCCCTCGAGGGAGAGAGCCCTGGAGAGTGGGAGGAGCTGCCGGGAAGGGGCGAGCACTGCGTGGACCCTGAGGGTGGGGATGTCTGTTTTTAAAGAACTGTGTACCTGTACTTTTTCTTATGTAAATGTGCTGTATCCGGTTACTTGCGGATACCCCTGGGTATGTGCCGAGCCGGGGGATCTGTATTTATTTCACGTACTCTGTATTATTTGACTTCTTGTTTTTATAATGAGCATGTGTATGTAACTTTAAAAAAAAATAAAAGGAAATTCAAACTTAAAAGGATACATGTTCATTATAAAGAAAACTAAAGAAAAGAGAAATTGGAAATGTACTCTAAGATAGTTGGGCACCGTAACCCGTGGCTGTAATCCCAGCACTTGAGAGGCTGAAGCAAGAGAATCTCTGTGAGTCTGAGGCAGCCTGGGCTGCACAGTGAGTTCAGGGCCAGCCTGATTCCATAGGCAGACCTGGTCTCAAAACTAAGTAAATAAAATGAAAAACAGATAAAGGAATGTAAGCAATGTCTACATGGGCACCAGGTGGGTGGGGTGGAGGAGGGGCAGGCACACTGGCGCCGTGTGGGTGGGCCAGCGGGACAAAGGCACTTTATGGAGAGTGAAGTGAGGCAGGGCCTGGTCCGGGTGGGGGTCCTGGAGCAGGGAGACTTGGCATTTCCTCCCAAGGCTGCAAAACAGAAACAAAATAATAAAGAAAAGATAAAAACAAAATAGTCAGGCTGGGTGTGGTGGCTCACGCCTGTAATCCCAGCACTTGGGAGGCAGAGGCAGGAGGATTGCTGAGTTCGCGGCGGCTTGCCTGGGCACCATAGTGAGCTCAGGGCCAGCCTGAACTACAAAGCGAGACCCTGTCTCAAAAAAAAAAAAAAAACAACAAAGTAGTCAGTTCCTCCTCTCAATGGAGAAAGAGAGGGGAACACAGTGGCTGGAGCCCAGGCCGACCCCGGGTGGTTTTCTGTGCACTGCCAGGGCTCCTGGGTTGCTCCGCTGGGCCGCACCCACCTGTGGTTCCTCCCTCCTCTCCACCGATGCTCACACTTTGCCACGCTGCCCAGGGAAGAACATAGTGGCCAGGTCGTGGGTCGGTGGCCATGCAGTGACAGTGTGGAGAGGAGGCAGATGGACAGGCTGAGCGTGACAGTTGTGCAGATCCAAGGACAACAGACGAAGGGACATCTCAGCTAGGGCCTGGCATGTGAGCAGGAGGTGGAGGAGGGCACAGCAGGAGCCAGCCCAAGCTGGGGACCAGGAACCCAGGCCAGATGACGCCCTGTGTGGCGGAGTGTGGAGAGGAAGGCACGCAGGAACTTGCAGGCCACGCCAGGACACGGTGGCTTCTTCACCGACAAGTGTTCACAGCCAGCTGGCCGGGCTGCAGGTGGGAAACACAACGGATGGACTGACAGACCGGAAGTGATGGTGATCTAGGGGCAGAGTGGCCCTGGAGAGGGATCTGGTCAGAGGGGCAAAGGAGAGCCCTCCAGGACAGCCGGGCCCGGGCTTGGGTGCCCAGTGACACAGACAGGAGGTTGGCAGGCAGAGTGGTCACCTGCTGAGTGTCAGGTTGGTGGCTGCTGGGGACCGCGCTGGAGCTCCGGGGGAGAACAAGGCTGGGACAGAGTCTGTGTGGAGGGGGGTGGCCTGTCACCTCAGAGGCACCTCACCGTCCTGGGGCCCTGACGGACGGAGAGGAGATGGCCTGGCTGCGGAGCACTAGCTCCTGCTGTGCGCCAGCCACGCCTGGGCAGTGGTGAGAGGCAGAGTGGTCCCTGTGGCCTGGCCCGGCCCTCCTGAGCCGGTGGGCAGTGGGGCCCGTTGCCTCCCAGAGCCGGAAGTAGCCAGGCAGCAGTTCAGCTTGACGTCAGGGGCCTCAAGTTGGTCTCTGGATCCCTGGGGGCCAAAAGCTCCCACAGGTTGGGTCAGCACTGCCACCCTTCCGCAGGGTCCTCACCTGTTCTGGAACACCCTCTTTGTACCCCGGTCCTGCACCATTAAAAACTGTGTGGAGCTGGGTGTGGTGGCTCACGCCTGTCATCCCATACTTGGGAGGCAGAGGCAGGAGGATTGCTGAGTTCGAGGCTTGCTCAGGGCCAGCCTGAACTGCAAAGCGAGACCATGTCTCAAAAAAAATAAATAAATAAAGTACAAAAAACTGTCTAGGAGCACAGGAATGTAGCTCAGTGCCCATGCCCTCCTGGCAAGCACAAGGTCCTGAGTTTGATCCCCAGCACAAAATAAAAAATCTGTAGGGACTCGGCTGTGGTGGGCACCTGTAATCCCTGCACCCTGGGAGGCTGAGGCAGGAGGATCAAAGTTTGAGCCCATCCTAGGGAACTCAGGAACTTAACGAGACAGTCTTAAAACATCAAGGTTGGGGACGTAGCTCAGTGGGAGGACCCTGGGTTCATTCCACAGCACCACCTCCAAAATTAATTAATTGATTGTTTTTTAAAAATCTGTGGGTGCCGTTACCAGTAGCTGTCTTCAGGAAACCTACAGAGGGGACAAGGAAGCAGCGATTCCCCGCTTCAGTTCAGTTTTCCTGGAGATGATGCCGGTGGGACCTGGGTCAGGGAGGGAGTCCACACCGAGGACGGGCCCAGCCACAGGGTGGGGATGAGGAGCCCGGTCCGGTTCCCCGCACGCCTTCCCGGGGGCCCAGGCTTGGAACAGAGCGCAGGTGGGGACTGACTTGGAGATTTCCAAGGCGAAGGCGCACTGATGCCCAGCGCCCACAACTGACAACCTGTGGACGCCTCTTCTGTGGCTAGGAAGGGATGGCCCTGCCTGACGGGCTCACTGCACCTCTGAGTAATTAGTCACCCCGCAACTGCCGAGAGAGCCCGAGAGCCCAGCCGAGACAGACCCACCGGTCCCAGAGGCCGGAGGAGACACCGTGGTCAGGAGGCAGCAGCGGGCGAGTAAAGGGGTCGGTACAGGACAGGGGCCCCTGGCTCCTAGGGCCACAGGGAGGGTTCTAGCCCTTCCACCCCCCCCCCCGCGATCCGGGGCAGGCCTTGCAGGCTGAGCTGGGGAGGAGGGCCGGGCCAGGTCCACAAGTCCGGAGTTGGCTGGGGTCAGGTCACCTGGTGAAGGGCACCTGGGGGGAGCAGAGGGCCAGCCACAGGGTTCACGGGGACCGCGGTCACAGAGAGGTGCCTGGAGCGCTACGACAGGGACCAAGGCGCAGGCGGACGGGCTGGAAAGGTCTCGAGGGCTCCAGACACCCCAGCCGGGCGCGGAGCCACCGATGTTAATAGGGACGGTCGTGAGGCCCGGACGGACAGCAGCCGACTGGTCGATCAGCAGCGGCTGCTCCGAAGGGCTGCAGCCCAGCCTCCAGGCCCCAGGAGAGCGGCCGGGCTGCGCGGGGCTCAGATTGCAAGAAGAAGGCGGCTAGGCAAGGTCAGGGGGGACCCGCCTGCTCCCCTTCCCTCTCCGCTCCATCTTCTCCCTCTTTCCTTCCCCACCCTGGGCCTCCCTCCGCCTCCCCGCAGGGCCTGAGAGCAGAGCCAGCAAGGATGGGGGCTCCTTGACCGGGTCCCCAAAGTGGCACTGGCTCTCCTAGCCCTCCCGGCCTCCTGCGGGGTGGGCAGAAACCGGCTGCCTCATTTATAATGAGAAACTGAGGCCTAAGGCGGCCCATGGCCCCGCCGCCTGCTGCCCTCTCCGGTGTCTGGTGAGGATAAAGGGTGGCGTGTGGCGAGGAGGTTGGTGGCCAGGGCAGGGCAGTGGCTTGCAAGCGGCTCTGGATTTGCTCTCGGTCTCCTCATCCACGCCTGATAATGAGGGTCATTCTGCAATTGGCCTCCGCTTTGGAGAAACGGTTGAAGCAGACACGCGGTGTGGCCCAGTGGAGGCAGGGACCCAGGGTCAGGCAGACTGACCCTACCCGGCGTCCTTCCCATCCTGCTCCGTCAGCCCCAGGCCCTTGTCCCTCCCCGAAGGAGACTCAGCCACACACCCGCCCGGCAGCAGTGGGCACAGAGGCCGTGCTGAGGTCTGGACAATGGAGACACCCCTGTCCGCATCCAGGACGAGCCCAGGGCCCGGCTCCAGCCCTCATATTGAGAGGCAGCCGGATGCTGAGAAAGTCCTTTCACCCAGAGCACCTGGCCTCCGCGGGGTCCCCTCGCAGGTCTGGCCCAGACGCGTCCTGTCTAGAAGGGAGCCAGGCCGGATGGAGGAGGCCTGGTTCCCGGGCTCCGCCATGTCAGCAGGCGCATGGGAGGGCCGGGAGGGCTTGCTGGAGGAGCGGAAGCATGCCCTGTGCTGCCTCCACACCCTGGGCTAGGTCCTGGGAGGCAGAGCGCCCACGCTTGAGGATACAGCAGTAAATGAATGAATATATATGGAGCTGGGGCCTCAAGTGCCAAGCACAGGCACCTGCCTGCCCTTAGCAGAGAGACTTGGAGGGCTGTGAGCAGAGCAGGCGGGATGAGGCTGTTTGTGACTGCTTGCCTCACCGCGGGGGCTGGGGGGACCGCGTGGGAGACTGAGGCAGGCAGGTCACCGGGGAGGCGGGAGCCGGAATGGGGGGCTCGGTGGCGAGGACATGGGCTGTGTGCTGGGGCACAGCCAGAGGAGAGGCGTCTGAGGACATCTCTCTGCCAGGTGCCCGGGTCCTGTGGGCCTTGGTGCTGGCTGTGTCCCGTGGGCTCTTACTGTGCCGCTGACCTCCCGGTGACCTTCTAGGCCACGCTTACTTAGTGCCGGGCCCTGAGTTCTCACCCCAGAACTGAGATGACACCTGTCCCGACCACCTCAAGGAGGGTTGTCCCTCCCAGCCTTGGTGACCACACCCTCCTGCCACCTTTGGGGGACCCTGACCCCAGCCTGGATGACTCGGGGAGGAGGCCCAAGACCCCTCCCTTACTGGAAATCTCCGGGAAAATCCTCCAAAGACAGGCCCTGTTCTGTGGAGTCCAAGCACTGGCTTGGCCTTGGCCTGGCGCCTCCTGCACCCATTGGCCCTTCCTTCCCGAGTCCTGCAGGACAGATGGACGGAGCCCTGCCTGGGCAAGGAGGCTGCCCGGACCCAACCCAGTCCGTTCCACCATGCCCGTTTGCCCTGGGCCCAGTAAAGTCTCCCCGACGCCGTGGGGGCTGAGCCTGTGCATGTACGGCTGGCTTGTCCATTCTAGGGGATTGTGCAAGCCCACCCTGCACCCACCCGCCACCCTGAGTGTGCCGCTGGCCCTTTAAAGCTGATCAGGGGCTGGCTCAGGGGGAAACAGCCCAGATTTCTGCCATCTGCTTGCAAGCGGGCCAGGCAGGGGGGTCACCGTGGCCGACAGGGGCATTGGAAGGGCAGGTGGAGCCAGTGGCATTGATTGCAGTAACCTGATCCCGAGGGGGAGGTGGCGACATCAGCGGCGGCAGCGCGGCAGCAGTCTTGGGAGGAAGGCCTGCCGCTGAGGGCTGGGCGGCAGCGCTGGGGCCGGACGGTGGGCAGCTGCTGCCTCCTCTCCTGGCCCATCCATTTTTAATGAGCTCCCCAGGCATCTGCAGCGAGCGGGACGCAGACAGGCAGGCCCAGGCAGTGGAGGCCGAAGGCCACAGCCCGGCCTTGCGTGAGCCCTGGCCCCCCACCCCCGTGGGCATGAGAGGCCAGCCCTGGGGCCCTGCAGCCCCCAGGCCGGGCCGGGCTCTCCATGCAGCTAGCACTGAAGATGGATTCGAGCCCAGACAATGACAGCTGGTTGGAGGACCGGTGGGAGCACTGGTAGGGGCTGGGGCCTGGCTGGGGGCTGCGGGAGGAGTCGGGGCCTCTTCGGTGTGACCGAGGTGAAAGGGGTGTGCCCCTCCAGGGCCTTGGGCTCTGCCTCTCCCGGGTGACCTTGGAGGATGGGTTTCCTGTGCTCTGTCTCAGTCCCTCTGGGAAAAGCCTCCACCAGCTGCCTCAGTGTCCCACTCGCACCAAGCCAGGCAGAGGGGCAGGTTAGGGGGAGTGGGGCGGTGCAGGCACGGCGGCAGCCAGCCCAGCCGGCACTGGGAAGCAGGTGCACAGAGCTGGCCTGGGGTCCTCCGGCTCCGGCCTGGGGCCTTCCTGACCATGTCTGTGCAGCCTTCTGCTCCTGGTCCCAGTCCCCGGGTGAGAAGGCTTTGTGGTTGAAGGGCAGAAACTGAGATCGCGGCGGGGGACATGCCGTCCTGGAATGGGCCGGGACAGCGGTTCCCACATTGACAGTGGACGCCCCTGCAGCGGGAGGGGTCACGCAGCGCTGCAGGCTGCTAGTGCTTGAGTCTTATTACTGTGAACTGCACCAAGTGTCCCAGGCCCAGGAGCCCCTGGAGTCTCACCTCTGCCTCCTCCATGGGCAAACCGGCCTCGGCGCCTGCCTGGGGCCCGGGCAGCATTTCTTTGGCAAAATCGAGGATCTGGCCAGTGGGCCTCCCAGGCACTGCCTCCAGGTTGGCAGCAGGGTGGATAACTCCAAACTGGGAGGGGCTTCACCCTGGGGACTGCCTCTGGGCACAGGCCGGATGCAGTGCTTCTGCTGTCGGCACAGACGGACAGAACCCTGTCCTCCGCATGCTGGTGTCCCTCACGAGAAGTGACAGGGAGACGCCAGGGCTAAGGCTCTGCTTTCTGCCCCCACCAGGCTAACCCACGACATCAGTTTGGAAGAGTTCGAGGATGAGGACCTCTCGGAGATCACCGAGGAGTGCGGCATCACCCTGCAGTGCAAAGACACCCTGTCCCTGCGGGTGAGCATGGGCCCCTGGAGGCCCCCGTGGGGTTGCGGGCGGGCAGGGCAGAGGTGAGAGCACTCCCTTGTCACGAAGGCAGCTTTCAGGAGGGCATGGCGCTCCAGGAGGGGATGTGACAGGGGGAAGCAGTGCTTGGCATCTCCCGAGTACTCAACCAGAATTTGTTTTAATTGTGTTGATTTCTTTGCCAAGGCTAAGGCAGAAAGAAGCAGAGAAGCAGGAGGTCTGCGATCTTAGACCAGAGGCGAGGGCAGAGCAGCCCTGGCTGAGGGCCACAGGCAGCCAGGGTGGGTCTGGAGGGATCTGCAGTGCTTTGGGGTGGGAGGAAAGAGCCTTGTAACCCCACACCGCCAGCACCGCCGCGCCAGGGCACCAGGCCCACGCAGCCTCCCAGCCCTCTGACCCTGGCGAGGGCTTGGCCAGGTCTGCTGCTCCTTTGGGCCCTGAGCTTTGCTCCCTCCCGTCCCCAAAGATCCGAATGGTGCCAGGAGGTCAGCAGCTGGGGAGTCTAGCCAGATGGGGATCCCCATTGCTTCTTTCAGCATAGAACAGGGAAGCCAGGAGAGGGAAGGTGAATTGAGGGGCAGGACTTAGTGGGAGGGTGGGTAACACGTATGGTGTTGGGGAGCTTCGGTGGAAGTTAGGGAGGGGGTGTTGGCTCTGTGTTGACCTTCCTGTACCACCCCCCAGCTTCCCGAAGCTCCACCCAGGAAAAGAAAACCAAGGGTTGACAATACGTCTGTACTCCAGTCAGACCAGGGGGTGTGGAGGTGGAGGCCGCTTAGTCTAGTCTTGGGCTTTGGCGTGGCTTCTCTGAGGTCACACACCTGTTCGAGGCTCTGGAACCCAATGCCCCCACTGTGCACGGCCCAGGAAGGGGTGAAGCAGTGCTAGCTAGGGATGCGCCTTCATGGCCCTGGGGCGGGCTCGGGCAGGCTGTCCCGCCGCCGGGCTGCGGGCAGTGTCCTCACTCCTGGAGAGGTGGGAGCAGAGGTGTTGCACCCAGTCCACCCGCGGCGGCGAGGGACGGAAGGGTCGGAGGATCTGTCCAAGGTGCCGGCGATTTTGTGGCAGAGCTCGAGCCGGCCCGGGGCTTGGGACTCAAGACAAGGTTAGCTGAGGGAAGGTCTCCGCGGGCTGAGGAGAGGAGCCGGGAGGACGAGGGTGCCATGGCCGGGCTCCAGGTGCCACTCGTTTGCCCCCCGCGCACACCGCGTTCCTCTTCCGGTCACCGTCAACCCTCGTGTCCTCGCTGCGTCCCTCCCACGGTCTTCCTCCCCTGGCCGAGACTTAGTTTTCCTTATTGTCCTCACGCTCTCCTTCGGATACTAATCTACCCCCACCCCCATCCCTTGTGGGGCCCAAACGCCTTGGCGGCCCCTTCGTCCCCATGGTAACAGCGGTGCTTTCACTCTGGGCTCTGCTTACAACCCGGGTGAGGTCACTGGCTGTTGTCAAGGGAACGGAAGAGTGCAAAGAGTCAAGAGGGGGGCCCGTGGGTGGGGCCCGTAGGCTGTGGGCCGGCCAAGTCGCCGATTTAGAAGGGGGCGGTCTCGGCCTTCTCGCTGTGCGCGGCGGAGAGGAGGGTTTTCCTCTTCCCGAGGCCCCTGCGCGGTTCCCTCTCATCGTCCCCTCGCGCTGGGCGGAAATGGACCGGTCCGGAGGTGGGCGGTGCTTGGCGGCTTCGGCCCGCCCCCTCCGTCGCGGCCCCGCCCCCTGACGCCGCTCGGTCCGCTCCGCGCAGCCCCCGCGGTCCGGGCTGCTGTCTGCGGGTGGCGGCGGCGCGGGCAGCCGGCTGCAGGCCGAGATGCTGCAGATGGACCTGATCGACGCGGCGGGGGACACTCCCGGCGCCGAGGACGACGAGGAGGAGGATGAGGAGGAGCGCGCAGCACGGCGGCCGGGTGCAGGACCGCCCGAGGCTGAGTGTGGCCAGGAGCCCGCCCCCCGCATCCAGAGCCAGGGCCCTGGCAGCGGCGACACGTACCGGCCCAAGCGGCCCACCACGCTCAACCTCTTCCCGCAGGTGCCGCGGTCTCAGGTGCGATGGGGGCGGGGCCCGGGCCGGGCGTGGGGCGGGGGCTGCAGCGAGGTTCCCCTTCCGGCCTGGAGAAGAGCCTTGGGGGCTAAGTCGGCCTGGCTGGGTCTGGAGCCTTGGGAAGGGGTGCAGGGAGTGAAGGGGCCGTCAAGCACTGGGAGGAATGAGTGGCGAGAGCGGTTGGGAGGCCAGAGAACGGGACTTTGAGGATTCTGAAGGAGTTCGGGCGTCTGGCTAGAGAACACGGTTTCCCTCCAGTGTGGGGGCTCCCGGAAAAGGCTGGAGCAAGGAGCAGCCTAGAGTGGTCCTGGAGCTCGCGGGAGTGGGGCTGGGACACTCAGGGGTTACAGGCCAGCTAGAAAGCTGGGCGGGCAGCTGGGAATTCCAGAAGGCAGAGGCCGGGAGGGAGATGGAGCTGCTTGGTTGAGTTGGGGATCTAGGGCCCCTGGCTGGTGGCTGGACGCCAGGCAGCGCTGAATAATAGAATGGTGAGGGCCGGCTGTGGCCCTTTGTCTTCCAGGCTCGGTTTGGAGAGGCACAGAGGCCTCTGGGGAGGTGGGGCAGCTGGTGGTGCTGGGGGGCTGCAGGAAAGGGTCAGCCCCTCTCCTAGGTTCCAGGCAAGCTTTTGGCAGCTTAGCCGAAGCCCAGTGAGGGCTTCCAAGGGTGTCCCAGCAGAGGGAGCCAAGTCATGTGCGGGGAGTCCCGTGTGTGGGCACTTGGAGGGGTCCCAGGGGCCCGAGAATGTGGGACAGGAAGGAGGGCTGCTGACAACATGTCATTCCCCCATCATGTGTGCCTGGGGCTGGGCCATGCTGTGGAGTCATCACTTGGCTTCATCCTAGGCCTCTCCCAAGCCGGCTGCTTTAGGCTTTGCTCAGCCTCTGCCAGGGTGTCACTGGCCCCGTGTGGGCCACAGCTTCCTGGGAGCCAGGGCAGGGAGCTGTCCTCCCGGGCTGGATTGGAGCACCTTCCATGTAAACCCCTGATGTCTGGGACTGTGGGCCCAGGTGTCCCCAGAGGGCTCCCGCTACCCAGAGAGCTGGCCAGCTGCCCTCCCACCTGCTCCTGGAGAGCGGGGCGTGAGCTGCTGACAAGTGCAAGCAGGGTGGGTCGAGCCCAGGCCAGGGATGGCCTGGTGGGGGTAGGGCCAGGGCCTCCCTGTGCCGGGCACTGCTGGCCACATCTTCACAAGGGCCTTTTGTCCCTACACAGGACACGCTGAATAATAATTCTCTTGGCAAAAAGCACAGCTGGCAGGATCGGGTGTCTCGGTCATCCTCACCCCTCAAGACAGGTGAGCCAAGACCTTTCTCCTGCCCAAGCCGGACCTTGGCCTGCCCTGCAAAGTCCCTGGTGCTGAGCAGATGCTGAGGCCTTCGCTTGCCCGCCCGAGGTCAGGTACCCACCAGGACCTGGCACCCAGCGCCAGCTCCGTGAGGGCTGGAAGGCAGTTGTGCTGTGTCCGAGTTGCCTGGTCCCCTCTCAGGGCCTGTTGTCACAGAGGCCTTGCTTGGCCTCCGGGTGGACACGCTGGGCACCCAGGGAGGGCACAGGGAGGCTTGCAGGACACCTCATTCACGCTGCCTGACTGCCCCCCAGGGGAGCCGACGCCGCCCCACGAACACATCTGCCTGAGCGATGAGCTGCCACCCCAGGGCAGCCCCGCCCCCACCAAGGATTGTGGCACTTCCACCGACAGCCCTTGCCGCCGCAGCGCTGCCACACAGATGGCACCTGTGGGTGGGCCCCCTGCTGCCAGCCCTGGTGGCCTGGGCCACTCCCATCGGGACCGAATCCACTACCAGGCGGACGTGCGGCTGGAGGCCACAGAGGAGATCTACCTGACGCCAGTACAGAGGCCCCCCGACCTCGCCGAGCCCACCTCGGCCTTCCTGCCGCCCGCAGAGAGCCGGATGTCAGTGAGCTCCGACCCCGACCCTGCCGCCTACCCCTCCGTGGTGGGCCGGCCTCACCCCTCCATCAGTGAGGAGGACGAGGGCTTCGACTGCCTGTCATCCCCGGAGCGGGCCGAGCCACCGGGCGGAGGGTGGCGAGGGAGCCTGGGGGAGCCGCCGCCACCCCCACGGGCCTCGCTGAGCTCAGACACCAGCGCGCTGTCCTACGACTCGGTCAAGTACACGCTGGTGGTGGACGAGCACGCGCAGCTGGAGCTCGTGAGCCTGCGGCCGTGCTTCGGAGACTACAGCGACGAGAGCGACTCGGCCACTGTCTACGACAACTGCGCCTCCGCCTCGTCGCCCTATGAGTCGGCCATCGGGGAGGAGTATGAGGAGGCGCCCCGGCCGCGGCCCCCCGCCTGCCTCTCCGAGGACTCCACGCCTGACGAGCCCGATGTCCACTTCTCCAAGAAATTCCTGAACGTCTTCATGAGTGGCCGCTCGCGCTCGTCCAGTGAGTCGTCCGGGGCGCGGCGGTGGAGCCGGCAGGGCGGGGCCTCCCGAGCCCCCCTGCTCCCCGTGTGACCGCCCCAGCTGTGCAGCCCGTGCCCTCACTGCAGGTGCTGAGTCCTTCGGCCTGTTCTCCTGCGTCATCAACGGGGAGGAGCAGGAGCAGACCCACCGGGCCATATTCAGGTAGGCCCCTCCCTGCTGCTGCCGCTGCCGTCGCCACCCCTGCCACGGGCACCCACTCTGTCTCCAGGATGGCGTTCACCCTGAGCTCAGAGCAGGGCCCGGGCGCTGGAGTGTCGTGAGGAACCAGGACTGCTAGGACAAGGTGCCCTGCACACGAAGGACATCTGTCCCCGCCCCACACCCACACCCTCCTCCAATCCGGGTTTAGCACTTGCTTCCCGGGGGTCTTGGTTTACTTCCTCCCCTGGCGAGTGGCTAGCTGGGTGGCGGATGTCAGACTACGGCCTCCCAAGAACCAGCATGCTGCCAGGCACACTTGGTGCTTTGCACACCTGGTGACACCTGTCTAGTCCCAGCACTCAGGAGCTACATAGTGAGACTTTTTCAAAACAAAAACGCCCAATGTGTATTGAATTACTAGGGCCACTGTGGGTCCCCAGTTCCAGAGGGGCCTAGCTGGGGAGGTCCTGGTCAAGAATTCCTCATGTGCCCTTGGTGGGGACAGGTTTGTGCCTCGACATGAAGACGAACTCGAGCTAGAGGTGGACGACCCCCTCCTGGTGGAGCTGCAGGCCGAAGACTATTGGTACGAGGCCTACAACATGCGCACCGGTGCCCGTGGAGTCTTTCCTGCCTACTACGCCATTGAGGTCACCAAGGAGCCTGAACACATGGCAGGTAGTGTCCTTCCCCTCCCGGCAGCACCAGCCTCCATACTGGCTGCCCACCAGATGACTCTGCACCCCAGATCTGGGCCTCTGGGGTTTGCAGCGGTGACCTACATAGGCAGTGTCACCCGCACTTCCCACCTGCTGTCCTTTGCAGGGAGAGGCCCCCGTCAGTCCCTTACTTCACGCTTTTGTGTGTTCTTTGAGACAGGGTCTTGCTTTGTAGTTCAGGCTGCCCTGAGCTCACTATGTAGCCCAGACCAGCCTCGAACTCAGCAGTCCTCCTCCCTCTGCCTCCCCAGTGCTGGGATTACAGGCGTGAGCCACCACACCAGGCATTGTGCCATGTATCAGGAATCAAACTCAGGACCTTGCACTTGCGTGGCAGATGCCGGAACCACTGAGCTAAGTCCCTGGCCCTTCATGCTTATTTTTTAGCCCTGGCCAAAAACAGTGACTGGGTGGATCAGTTCCTGGTGAAGTTCTTGGGCTCGGTCCAGGTTCCCTATCACAAGGGCAACGACATCCTCTGTGCTGCTATGCAAAAGGTACCAGGTCCTGCGCCCTGCCCGTCCTGTGGCCACACTGTCCCTTGGGGAGAAGGATGCAGGGTTGAGAGGTGGTGAAAGCCTTAGGACCCAGGCCTGGGGCCCGAGGAGAGGCAGTGCCTGACACGTCCCCATCACTCGCCCCCAGATTGCCACCACGCGCCGGCTCACCGTGCACTTTAACCCGCCCTCCAGCTGTGTGCTGGAGATCAGCGTGAGGGGTGTGAAGATCGGCGTCAAGGCCGAAGACTCCCAGGAGGCCAAGGTGGTGGCCCGCCCCTCCTCCTCCGGCCCCAGCCCGGCCGCTAAGCCTGCCCAGGCAGGGTGCGCATCCCGTCCCCCTGCGGCCTCCTGACACCAGCCTCTTGCTTCTCCCTCCTTCCTTAGGGGAATAAATGTAGCCACTTTTTCCAGCTAAAAAACATCTCTTTCTGTGGATACCATCCAAAGAACAACAAGTAAGCCGAGGCGGGGGCCGAGGTCTGCAGCCTGGGGGGTGTGGCCCTGCACGGCTCCCCGACACCTGTCCTCCCGTAGGTACTTCGGGTTCATCACCAAGCACCCCGCCGACCACCGGTTTGCCTGCCACGTCTTTGTGTCTGAAGACTCCACCAAAGCCCTGGCAGAATCCGTGGGGTACGTGTGTGTCCCGCCTGTGTCCCCAAGGAGCCAGCCCGAGGTCTGAGCCGACCCCCCAGCCTCCCTGCAGAAACCCACTGTGGGTTTTTGGAAACCCACTGTGCTCTGGATGCAGTGTGGTGGCTGGAGATGGGGCGGCCTGGAGAGTGATTCCTAGCCCGATGGCCGCTGTCGGCCTGTCCTTCACTGGCACTTCCCCCGGGAACGCAGTCCTCCGACGGGCCAGATCCCCGGCCCTGCTCACCCGCGCCCTGCCTTGCAGGCGCGCATTCCAGCAGTTCTACAAGCAGTTTGTGGAGTACACCTGCCCCACAGAGGACATCTACCTGGAGTAGCGGCCACCCCTGCAGCTGGCCCCCAGGCCACGAAGGACAGCAGGCTGCAGACAGGACACAGCGCTGCTCCCGAGGGACACCGCCACAGCTGGAGGATGGGATGGGGCGCTGGCGAGGGTGGGACGGGGTGGCGGGAGAGACAGGTGTGGTACATTGTAACAAAATTGTAACATATGGATCAGATCCTCAGAGGACAAGCGGCTGCCTGGGACAGGAAGGGCAGGACTGGGGTCGTCACCCTGTGGCCGCAAAGGGTGTCCATTCTGGGGACAGAGGCTCTGCCCCGTCCTAGGCCTTACTTCCCCTGCCGGGGCCCTGGCTCCTGCCTTGACAAAGCCCATGCCACCTGCAAGTGCCCATGTCCCCCGTCCCCACCCCCTACCAAGAGCCCTGAGCTCAGGCCGGCCCGGCCACCCCCACGGACTTTCCAGGAAGGAAATGGCAGCAGACAGAGGTGAAGTCACCACTCCCGGCCCGGGGCTGCGGACGGCGTACACTGCCAATCCTGGCACACTGGCCCGGGAGGGAGGTGGCCTCTGACTGTCCCAGGTCGGCCCCACCATGGTCTTGTCACGCTGGCCACGGCTATTAAAGTGCCATCTCCTGTCTAGACCACTGCGCCTGTCTGTGCGGCCCCTCCACACCGCCCAGTCCCCCAGGAAGCCTGAGCCTCAGCTCACAACAGCTTTATGCACGTGCGTAAGTCACCAATGGGCATCGTAGTAATACGCAGCCATGTCTGGCCCATCCCGCTTGCCATCCTGGGCCTGGGAGAGGAGGGGCTGAAGGCCTCTCTGCCGAGGGTGCCCGGGTCTCCGGTGCCTGAGTCTCGGGTGCCTGGGTCGGATCCCGTAATCTAAATCGAAGAGAGAGGATGCTTTTGGACAGGACTCGAATGGACATGCCTAGGACATGCAGGGCTGGCCATGGGCCCTCGGGGAGACCTTTCCACGGGGTTCAGGGTGAGGACAGGAGGAACCCTACCATCCACCAGGCCAGACGGTGACTGCGGCAGCTCCAGAGAGGTCGGAAATTCCTCAAGAACAGGCCTGCAGGAGAGATTGGGGTGCTCAGCCTGGCCTGCTGCCACCTTCCTGAGTGGGGGTGGCCCCGGGTGGGGGGCTCAGCACGCCCCAAATCCTGGGACTATAAGGCCAGACTCCTCTCCCAGGGACAGGAGCAGCACCTCAGGGGCTGGGAGCACAGCATCCTCACTGCCAGGATGAGGCACAAGAGGAGGCTAAGCCTGGCCCGGGGGTACAGGGCCCCCAGCATGGCGCGTGCCATCTCCTGCCCAGGTTCCACCTGGCCCTCTCCACAGCACTCCGGAATCTGTGGCCAGCCCTCGGCCACCTCACAAAGGGCACATGATTCCAGGGCTAATGGAGGCAGGAAGGGGGTGCTGTTCTACAGATGGCCCCAGAGGTCCCAGAGGTGTTCTCTCTGGTGTCGGGGACCAGCCGAGAACAGGCCTTGCGGCCCCATGTCCGTGCGAGTCCTGACCTTGCCCTCCCGGCTCCTGGTCCCTTTCCCGGGAGCGATGTGCAGGCGGCCCTCAGCAGAGGGGCAGCGCCCAGCTTCCCGCAGCTTCTCTCCCCTTACCCACGCACCGCAGACCAGTAAGCCCTGGCAGCAGAAAAGGCGGGGTGGCTCCACGGCGGGGGAGGTGCCAATGGGGCTTCTCATGTGGAGCGAAGGGCGTTCGGCGCCTTCCTCTGTGCGCGAACAGGCTGACCCGAGCCTCCACCGCCCCTGGCTGGGGAAGTTTCCAGGAGGGCAAAGCTTTGGGCCTGGTCCCTGGAGTGTGAACTTCAGGAGAACGGGTGGGTCCCGCTGAGTCACATCCCCACTGTAATGCACTGATCAGCCTGTTTTTGAAACAGGATCTGCTAGGGTGCCCAGTCTGCCTCGGCCTCAGGAGCCAGGATTATGGCACGTGCCACCACATTCTGGCCTCTTACAGACTCGATGCAAACCCAGCTCACTCCACAGCTCTGACAGAACCCATGGCTGCAGCTTCGGAAATGCCATTGCTGGCGAACCCTGGGCCCCGACGTTGGAGGGGCTCCCCCCAGCCCCAAGCCGGCCCCCGGTCCCCCATGTCCCTCAAGTGCACAGTGGGCTCCCCCCGCCCCCCCCGGCACCCTGTGCCACACACTGACACCCGCATCCTGGAGACCAAGGATTGCCCTCCAGCTGCCTCACCATCAGGTCACCAGCAGGGGGCACCCTGAATCCTGGGACCTCAATTCTGTACTGGCCTAACTCCAAATCGCCTCCACACCCCCTGGGGGCTGCTGTCTTCCACCATCCACGGCAGTCCCCAAGTCCACTCGGGCCCCCAGGACCTCCCCATCCTGACCCCGCCTTGTTTCGCCCACCCTCTCCTCTGTGACCCGACTCACCATGGCTGCTGTGGTTTCCAAACAGGCCCTGCCCACTGTGAGCCACAGAGCAGCGCCAGGCCCCTGCCCTCCACCTATGCCTTGTGTACAGCCTCCTCTACCCAGGCTACCCATCAGAAGTCCGATACCTATAGCCACATGTGGTGGCATAGGCCTGTACTCCTAAGGCTCTGGGAGGCTGAGGCAGGAGAATCACAAGCCTGAGCTCAGCCTGGGCAACTTAGGGATGTAGGCCCTGTCTCAATAAGTAAAGCACTCAGGCTGGGCGTGGTGGCTCACGCCTGTAATCCCAGCACTCGGGAGGCAGAGGCAGGAGGATTGCTGAGTTCCAGGCTTGCCTGGGCTACAAGGTGAGCTCAGGGCCAGCCTGAACTACAAAGTGAGACCGTGTCTCAAAAAAAAGGAAAAAAAAAAAAGGACTCAGGTTTTAGCTCAGCTTGAAGGGCCTGAGTTCAATCCTAGTACTGTAAAAACAAACATGGGCTAAGGTGTGACTTCGCAGCATGCGGCATTAGGCAAAGCCTGGGCTCCAGTCCCTGCGGAAACAGTAACAAACCATAAGCGTTGTACGTGTTTCTCGGCCCTCCCCAAGCCAGACACTGTCACCCGGGCCCCGTACAGGGCTCCTGTACTGTGGGTGGTGCTAGAAGGCAGGGCTTGTGGCCTCTGCCTTGCTGAGTGTGCAGCCTGGCACAGGGCCTGCTGTGGAGCCACCGCCAGGACCACGTGCTCAACTGAGCCAAAGGTCAGGGAGCTGATGGGGACAATGGGGACCCTTCCACATATTCAGCCACAGGGCAGGCTCAAGTGGCTTCCTGGAGACATGGAGGAGCCGTGCCCAGGGCATGCTAGCTACCTCAGAGGCGGCAGGTCCTGGAGAGGTGGGGAGCCTGGCACTGGCTGAAGCACTTGGTCTTCTCCAGGCTGCTGCTGAGGCGGGAGCCTGAGGCCATGGGGCTGGCCCCATCTCTCCACAGCAGCCGGCCTGGCTCCACTTGGCCACTCAAGCAGGGGAAGGCGGGAACCCCAGCCCAGACACCTTCACCCTGGCTTTCCCTTGTAGCTTTGGCCCCTCTCCGGCCCAGCACTGGTCACTGCCTGACAGTCCCTCCCGTGCAGTCAGGCTTCAGGCAGCCAGAGGCCCTGCCCGGAAGGCGTGTCTGTCTCCACCAGCAGTGCTGAGAAGCAGGTGCCTCAGCGGCCGTGGCCAGCGGCGGCCTGTGCCTGAGAGGCTGTCACAGCTTCCTGTGGCTCCCAGAACCCGAGCTGCTGATGCTTCCTGGCTGGTGACAGGACCCAGCTGCATGGAGGCCCGGGTGAGGGGAGACCCTGGGGCCAGGCACGGAGAGGCCACAGGCTTGGACACGCCAGTCAGTTTTATTAGGGAAGAGGGACCTGGGCACCCGAGGCTGGGGCGGGCCTGCCCAGAGCAACAGCCCACACCCTGCCCTCCCTGCGGCCCACTCCCAGATGTCTCTCAGCCCCAATTGTAGAAGTAAATTTTCTGCCAGGTGGGCAAGTAATCCATGAGCGGCTCTGAAACCAAAGGGAGGACAAGTCAGGGGAGGGGTGGACCCGCCAGCTGCCCACGGGCTTGTCACACACGCTGCTCACATCTGCGCCGCCTGCGCCAGCAGGACTTCCCCTGACCCCTGGGCGGTGGCACGGACGGGCCTCTGTCCCAGAGTGCTGGCCGCCCTTCCCGCCAGTCCCCCTCTCCCAGGTGACAGGGCTTCCTGCTCCTCCAGGGCCCGGGCAGGACGAAGGCCGACAGCCGATGTGATGTCAGCACCTTGCCCGAAGGCCCCTTGCTCCACAGCCCCACCCCCAGCCCCGGGAGCTGGCACGCCCAACCCGATGTCAAACTCCCTCTCTGCCACGGAGAGTCACACGACAAAGGGCCAGGGCGGGGAGGGGCCGGGCTGCGCACACGCTCAGCGACACCCCATAGCACAAGTGCACCCACTCACTTGCCACCAGGCTGCCTCCGGGGACGTGCGCTGCCAGCAGCTGAAGCAGGAAGAGGATCTTGGCCCTGGACAGAGGAGAGACCAGGTAGCAGAGGGGGCGGGAATCCCCACCTGAGGAGCGGAACGCCTTCACCCTGGGTGAAGTGGCACATGCCCATCATCTAGCACCTGGGAGGCTGTGGCAGGAAAATTACCTCAAGTTTGAGGCCAGCCTGAACTACACAGTGGGACCCTGTCTCAAAAAAACAAAATAAAAAACTGACAAAGAAGTAAGATATACCATGTATGGGCTGAATGTGTGGCTCTGTGGGATAGCATCTGACTAGCATGTATGAGGCCCAAGGCACTAATCTCCAGCACTGCTAAGGAAAAGCTTTTAATAATAAATATCAAGGGGCCAGAGATTTAGCTCAGTGGCTCCAGTATCTGCCTGGCAAGCACAAGGTCCTGAGTTTGATTCCTGGTAACCACACACCACAGTGCCGGGTGTGGTGACTCATGCCTGTGATCCCAGCACTCGGGAGGCAGAGGCAGGAGAACTGCTGTGAGTTCGAGGCTAGTCTGGGCTACATAGTGAGCTCAGGGCCGCCTGAACAACAAAGCAAGACCCTGTCTCAAAAAATTATCAAATGTTTACCACTAACATTTATCCAGGGAAGACGTATGTCGACAGTTGCTTATGCTCTGCAACAACTCTGTGGAGAGGCAAGATCAAAATCCCTGTTGTACTGAGGAGAAACTGAGGCACAGATAGTTAAGGAAGCTGTCTGAGGCCACCCAGGCAGAGGGCAGGCTGGCTCCAGAGGTCACAGCATGGCTCGTGAGGAGACGCCTCCTCCCAACGGCCTGCACCCGGCCTGTCCTCTGATGAAACAGGACTTACTCTGTCAGGGGCCAGGCCCTACTCAGTTCAGGCCCCTGCTCTGGGGCTCTCAGGATGCTCAGGCTGGGGAGATGTGCCAAACATGAAGCTTTGTGCCCTGGGGAGCCACCCTGCAACCACTGTCTGAGAGGCTGAGACACCAGGTAACCTTTCCACCAAGTAAAGTGCAGACAAAAATGCGCATGTGTGCTGGGGAGGAACCTCGGCGAAAGTCTCACTGAGACGAGATCTTGCTGTAAGGTCCAGACTGGCCTTGAACTCATGGCGATCTGCCTGCTCAGCCTGCAGGGTACTAGAATTACAGACATGCACTACCAAGCCTGGGTGAACTTTCAGTCTTATCTAAAAATGGCAGAACTGCCATGCGAAGTTCTTTTCAAGAAGGTAGTGTTAAATATGACATATGCTTGCTTTCTCCTTCTCAGAAAAAACAGAGGTTGGCTGGCCATGATATGCAGTGCAACTCCATTTAAATTTCCAATTCTTAAGTAGTGGATTTAGCCAGGCGTGGTGGTGACGCCTGTAATGCCAGCACTCTGTACGCCAAGGCAAGAGTCCTCCAGTCAAGGCCAGTCGGGACTGCATAGTGAGTTCGAGCCCAGCATGAACTACACAGTGAGAACTTGTCTCAAAATCCAGAAAAAAAAAAGAGGAGGAAGGAAGAAGGGAGAGAAGGGGTAATGGACCCAAGATCCAGCCTGAATTTAGCTGCCCTGACCCTCTGAACCTGAAGTGCCCCCTGTGAGACTTGAGACAAAACCAGACTACTTGGCAAGAAGTTGGAGAAAGGGCTGGAAGGTACGGAGAACCCTGGGCTGCCACAGACTGCAGGCCTCCTGACACGCCCTGGACGCTGCCCGTGTCTCCCCTGCCGACAAGGGTTCTTGTACACATGGGCTGATGGCCCAAGAGCTCTGGGGACAGCCAGGGCTGAGGGACAAAGGGAAGGTGCCAACAGGGCTGGAGGACCAGTGCCCGCAGGGGCTGGGCCAGGCTGCAGGGGCAGGGGACCCCTTACTCGGAGAAGCGGTTGTAGAACGGGGAGCGCAGCAGGTAGTACAGCAGCAAGATGGTTCGCCGCCGCAGCTCCAGCCGCTCCCTCCGCGTCAGGCCCTTCTTGTCATTCAGGAGGCTCAGGCTAGGGTGGGAGAAACTGAGTCAGAGCCAAGGCCCGACGGGTCACGGCTGGGGCCACAGAGGCAGCCACGGAGCAGCAGGGGCCATTGCCCAACCGGATGGGGCAGGGCCTGCGGTATGACGCCCCCGCTGGCCCCAGACTCACCTAGTCACGTCCAAGACACCAGACAGGAGCCAGGGTATCCACGACCGCTGACCCCAGAGGCCCAGACTGAGCACTGACGGCCAAGGTGTCAAGGATGTCTCCAGCACAAGCCCTCGGCTGTGGCCCCACCTGCCCAGCCCCGGTGCCAGCCCAGCCCCGGCCAAGGATACGGTGCAGTAGAGGCCGTGCTATGTACAAGGACTCTGCAATTGTCTCCTGTAGCCCCAGAGGCGTCGGGGGGATGCTCAGCTCTTCGTGCCGCTGTGGCCGAGCCCCACCCTGCTGGGGGGCTCCCCAGTGCCTGGAGTGCAGGGATGGGGCTAGGACACAGAGGTGCCGGATGAGTGAGGGGCCGGGTGGTAGATGGCACCGATGGACGCCACGCTGACCTAAGTGCCAAGCAGCCACTTACTGTTCTGCAGCATGCGCACCACTCGGTTTGACCGCTTTCCCACGTAGGACTGCTCCTGGTCACCCCGGCTGTGGTCAGCATCTAGCAGGGACAGACAGGAGGTTGCACTGTCAGAGGGAGACATTTCCAGCACAGCCTGCAAAGAATATATCCAGCCAGTGCTCAAGGGCCATGGCTGTGTGTGCGCTGGGTCTGCTGGAGGATGCCTCTGGAACCCTCGCTGTGCCGGAACCCAGGATTCCCAGGGACTTAGTCGGCAGGGCCTAGGCCAGCTATGTAAATGGGGAGGACAGCATCCCAGAGGCCACAGCCCCTCAACCCACTTCCTCTGTGCCCTCTGCAGGTGAACAGAGAGGTCCAAGGCTCATGGGCAGCGTGGCCACAGCCCTGAGGGGACAGAGCCACCAGTGCTCTGCATCTAGGGTCCATGGCTTGTGATGCAGAGCAAATCCGGAGACGCTGGACCCCAAGGTAATCTTTTTCGTCTCTACAGAATACAGGATAAAGAGTGATGGAACAAATGTGTACTGGAAACACACAATAAGGTATTCACGTTGGTCAGGCACAAAGCCAAGATTAGTCACGTGGCCTGTTCCGCTCCAGAGCAGGAAAGCAGCTTACCGGGTGGATGTGCCTGGGTCTCCCTGTCCAGGGGAACAATGGGGGGCGAGGTCTGAAGGCCAGCTTTGAACCAGAGCAGCAGGAACATCCGCAGGACAGCCCTGGCGAGGAGGACAGCACGGCTGGGGCAGAGGTGTTCTGCTGAGCACCGTCCTCACAGCTGGCCTGGCCAGCCCTGCCCAGTCGTGCCCTCTACCCCCCGACCTACTTGGCCAGCTGGATGAGGGCGATGACAAGCCAGCGGCCCACTTCGCCCCACACCTTGGCGGCCCCCATCTCCATGAACACCTCCACGCACTCCAGCACGCTCAGCCATGTCAGCAGCTTCTGCTGGGACAGCGACTGCAAGATCCCCAGGCCAGGAGGTCAGGAGGCGCCCAGGCTTGGAGATGTGGACTTCCCCTTCCAAGCCTAGGTGCGAAACCCAAGTTCCAATGGCAACTCCAACACCACCAGGCTGCATGGCCTGCGATGGCCTCCTGCACCTACTAGAAACTGTCTTCAACCAAAACAGGGACACTGACACTTGGTGTGGGGCATGTCTCATACTCTGAGGCCAGAAATGTCCTGCACATATGGCCTGCTTGTTACTACCTTGTCCCTGTGTCCCTGGGTTTCCCACCCTCTGCTCACCACGGGCAACTTTTTCCGAAGTTCCTTCCGCAGGATGCCATCATTGAGCAGCACAAGCAGGTTCGAGGCTGAGTACACTGAGGGCAGAGGCTGGTTCAGAGGTGGCCCCGAGCCTCCACCTCCCCACAGCTCCAGGGATCACCTGCTATGTACCAGATTCAACCACCCACAGGCTATGCAGAAGCCAATCTGCCTCTCCACCCACGCCCTTGGCTTTCCACTCCCCAGCATGACCTGGGCTCAGGACCAGATGGGTCATCAGTGACCAACTGGCTCTTCCCCTGCTGAACAGCACCTGCCACCCACTCTTCAGAAGCCCTATCATGCTCCCAAGAGCTCTACATGAGGCCCTGCCTCCTCACCTGTTCCTAAAAGCTTACACCATCTCCACCTTGTAAAACCCAAGTCCTTTGGGGACCATCATCTCCAGTACTCACTGGGCAAACACTCCTGCGGCAAGTCCACTTTGGGAATCCCAAACTCTGGGATATCCAGATTTGAATCCTGGTTCTGCCGCCATCAGTTGCTGCTCCCTAACCTCACTGAACTTCTGTTCCCTCAGCTGGGCTGTGGACACAAGAGTGCCTGCCTCATTCTTGTAGGAAGACAAAGCTGGCATGGGCAGGAAAGGCACTGAAGCCAGTGCATAACCAGCAGTAAACAAAGTCCTCAGACCTGGCTCCCAACTATGGGGGACGCAGAGGGCCCTGGATTGTGGACCACAGACCTTTGTCCGGTTCACTCGCAGCACACAGCAATCTTAACCGGCAGTCCAGCACCTCGAGGCAATGTGGTCACCTCTCTGGGAAACCCTCCCAAGCCCAGATCGCCCCGCGCCGCCCCAGAGCCCAGCTCACCCAGTTCTGACAGCTCGTGAGAATCGGAGAAGCGACCTGGGAGGAGGTAAAGAAAGCGTTGGTGAGCATTTTTCTCAACCTGCAGCTCCGGTTCCCGGACTTCCCTCCCTACTCTCGACGGAAACCTGGAACGAGACTTCTCAACCACGGTGATCACTACCCTAACTCCGCAGGGAAAGGGGGCCACGGGGTTCACAGATCAGGGCCCCTCAAGAATAGATCAAAGGTCAGGATGGCACCTGCCAGCAGGTAACTGAGGCCTCGCACCGCCGTTTCCAGCTGGGCCGTGGCGGCCGGATGACGAGTCACGTACTCCTGGTAGCGGAGGCCCAAGAGCCGCAGCTTCTCCATCCTGACCTGGGCACTGGCAAACCCGCCGACAGACAGAGGGACTAGCTCCGGCCGCCCCGCTTCCTGCGCCCTCCTTCCTGCTTCCGGCTGTAGGCCCGCCTCTCGGTTGCTTAACTTCCGCGGGCTCCTGTTGCTGAAGCAGGCCGCTACTGACGTAGCGCTTAGCAACTGCGGGCCTAAACCCGCCCTCCCAGCTCTTCCAAGTCATTGGCTGACACGGCCTCCGCCTGCCCTCGGCCCTCCCGAAGCCACCCGGCCCTGCTCTTAGCCGTACTTCGTTGGCTATTCTCGCGCTTGCGCAGTTAGAGCCGAAGGGGGCGGGGGGGGGAACTCCGGGACAGTCTCAGCAGTTCATCTCAGAGAACTGGGAACGAGTTCTGAGTCTTTTCAATAGAGCACAGAGACACTCGAACGGAAGAACCGATTTACAGGATTTGGGAGGTAGCGCGCGGATGAGAGCTTCGACCAGACTTGGAGGGGTGCAAAGAGTCAGACTATGTCTGTGCATGTTTGGCCAATTGGCCCCGACCTACCAGAGGTAGTGTTGGGGAAACGGAGGCAGCCAGGGGCCCAGCCTCTCAGCGCAGTCCCAAATCTTTAGTCAGCGGATTTGACATCCTAGCTTCGGTCCTAGCTCCCTCAGGGAGAGCGTCCCCAAGAGGGCGCACCTGACGCCCACGTCCACGGAGAAAACCCTGACAAGAGCTTCTGTCTGCCTGGGGTGACCTTGGGCTTCCCTCTGTAAAGTGGTTCAACGGTCCTTGAACCCGGGATTAACCTCCGAGCACTTTCTGGCCCTTGGATGCACCTCCAAAGAATAGGGTCAGCGCCAGGGCCATCCCTTCCCATACCCGAGGTGACGAGAAAAACGCTACGGGGAGACAGCTGATTGGCTGTGGGGAAGGGGGCGTGGCTGGGCTGCGCCACTGGGGACGCGGCCCGCGGATTATGGTACTTCGGGAATGGATACAGATTTGCTTTACCTAATCCCTTCCTCTGGGTTTTACCTCTAGACAGGTAAGGGGTCTGCGTGAGAACTCCCAACCATAATTTGAGTGCTGATCTAGTCTGAACGCAGAGTCCAGGCGTTTTAAGCACCCCCTCTTCCACTCCCCCCGCTTAGTTTTCTTCTATATCACGTGGAGAATTGGAGCTGCCTTCCCTGTCCACACCTAGGAAGACAGTTGAGCCGGCCAGGGAGAGGTAGAGGTCCTGGTTCAGAGGAGGCGACCGAGGGCATTGTGGACATTTCTCACCACATTCGTCTTGGTAAATTTGCTACGCTGGCGAAACTCGTGCTCAGATGGAGAATTAGAGGCCCAAGTAAGAGGCAGAGCAAGGCATTAGCGGGAGGGGCAGTGCCCTTTAGCTGACTGCCCAGGGCCCAGCAGGAGCGGTGACACGAGGCGGCCCCGCGGTCCTGAAGCAGATAGCAAGCGGATTAGGATGTGGGCTGGGGTACTGGGCAAGGGGTGCCTCCTCGCTTCCACTTCCTCCTCTCATGATCTTAACAGCAAAGGTGAGGGAGGACCCTGATTCCTCAGCACCCCCAGGCTGGCGGTTCTGAGCTCTGAGGACTGGAGGGACAAGGGAACAGAGTCCACCCCAGGGATAGAAGGTGCAGAGCACTGGCTTTGGAGCCTGCTTTCTCCCTTTCCCCCAGGCAGGGGGCACAGACCCTGCCAGGTCAGGGGCAGCAGGGCTGCCTCCCTTGCCTCTCCAGATCTTAGACCTGAGGGGCCCCAGAGAGCAGGAGCATCAGGCAGTGCCCAGGGAAGACAGGGCAGGGTGGCCCTTTCCTGCTGACCCCCTACCTGGACCTGGCCTTGGCCCAGCAAGCTGGGCTGAATCATCATCCCCTCAGACTGCCCCAAATCACAGGGAAGAGGCACTGATGGGCCCAGCAGCACAAATGAGGCCACTGGAGCCCCACAGAGGAGACCAGTCCTGCTCCATGGTCACACAGCAAAGTGAGCAGGGCTGGATCAAACTGGCCCAGAGGCCCAGTGCCCTTCCGTATGTATGCCTGGACTTGTGTTCCTCTCCCCCTGCACGCACCCAGGGCACCCTCTGGAGATAGGACTGTGAGCCCTTCCTTTTGCCTTCGGTGCAAGGCTCAGTGAGAGGAGGGTCCCTTAAAGGCAGATAGGGTCTTACCTCACTCCTAAGGTAGGCACTAGATTTGCTGATGCCTGTCACAGAAAATATTTTCAGAATGCATTCTTGAGAAGAATTAGGAGGGTTTATTGGGTAGAATGAAAGAAGGACTCAGAACAGACTGAGAGACAGAGGCAGTGTGATCTGGGCTGGGTATACCAGTGCATTCTGGGGGCTCGAAATCCGTGCAGTTGTGAATCTATATAAAGTATAGATTAACTGCCAAGCACGGTGGCACATGTAATCTTAGCACTTGGGAGGCTGAGGCAGGAGGGTCATCAAGAGTCAGGTCACCCTGGGCTACATAGTGAGCTCAAGGCCCCCTTGAAATACCATTGTGATGCTTCCTCAAAACAGAAGAAAAAAAAAGATGAAAGTATGACTCAGTTTACCACAAGAGGAAGGCGGGCGATGGCCCAATCTGCAGATTATGACAATGGCACATTCACAAGTGAAAGCTCGTCCCCAGTTGGAAGGGTCACTGTACGTGAGAAAGGCATGACCCACTCTGTTCCATTTCTTTTTAAGACTTAAAAATGTAAGGAAGAGGGCCAAGATCTAGCTCAGTGGCACTGTGCCCACCTGGAAAGTGCAAGGTCCTGAGTTCAAACCCTGGTAAGAATTTAAGGATGGGCAGGTTTGGTGATGGTACACACTTCTGATCCCAGCACAGGTGTGGGTGGCCGAGGCAGAAGGTTCATGGAAAGTTTGAGGTTTGCCTGTGCTACATGGTGAGTTCAAGGCCGGCCTGAATTACACAGCAAGACTCTGTCTCAAAATAAATAAATAAGTACATTTAAAAATAAATAGAATTTAAGGAAGGGATACCCTGGGAGGGAAAAAAATTAAGTGATAAATTTTGTGATATTGTTTTTGTTTGTAGTGCTGGGGATTGAACCCAGGGCCTCTTGCTGAGCTACATCCCCAAATGTACCCCCTTTTATTTTGAGACAGGTCTTGCTAAATCACTAAGTCGTCTGGTCTGTGCTTGAATTTGTGATCCTCCTGCTTCACCTCCCAAAGTGCTGGATGACAGCTCAAAATTGTACTTAAAAAACACCTGCAGTTTAGAGCTGGACGTAGTCGCAAAGGCCTGCAATCCTAGCATGCAGGGAGGCTGAAGGAAGAGGATCTCTAGTTTGAGCTCAGCCTGGGCAACTTAGTAACAGTGAGATCCTGTCTCAAAATTTTAAAACTATTTTTAAAAAGCCTCGAGCTTGTAGCTCGGTTCAGAGGGCCAAGGTTTCATCCCCAGTAGAAAGTATTATAAAAAATATGATTTCCTTTGTCTCCTCCCTACTGTTATTTGTTTGATCCTACCTCACGACCACACTGAGGTCTGCAGGTCCCAGGGTCCATCACCAACCCCCCACCCCTATGTTCGAGGCTTCTCTTGGGCTGGGTTTCCCCTCGCCCCTCACCCCAGCTACAGGGGCTGCAGGGTCTGGGAGCTGGAATTCCAAGCTCTGGATGCCTGGGCAGCTCTGCATCCCCGTCTTCCCTCCATTCCCAGATGTCCAAGGACTCACCATCAGTCTCCATGGCAACCATTACCCGTGGCCTCCGGAGGCCCACCGTGTGACCCCAGCCCCAGGACAGGCTCCCTGGCCTCAGAGAGGAGAAGCACATCTCACTGACCTGGTTTCTTCTTTGGGGTTGGCTTCAGTCTTTACAGCCCAACGCTGTGCTGAAGGTCCCAGGGGAGTCCTTTTGCAGGTCTTGGGGAGGCCCAGTGGAGTCCACAGAGGGCAGGTTCGCATTCCCACCCACTTTCCACGCATACCGAGCACTTGGTATGTGTAGCCCCAGGGTGACCCAGCGCAGGCTGAGACAGACAGGAGCCGGTCCTTTGAGCAACTAGGTGGGAGGCAGACACAAACCAGCAAACAACCTTAAACTTTCCACAGAAGCCGGGAGGAGGCAGAAGGAATGCCAAGGGCAAGCCCCAGATCAGGGGCCTATCCGGGAAGAGCAAGAAAGTTCCCCCGCCACCGGGGCCCGGGAGGGAGCAGGAGAGCGGCTGCCTGGGAATGGAAGAGGCAGAAGGGCTTTCCATTGAACAGAGCACCCTGCCTCTCTGGAGGACGCAAGCCTGTGTCCTCTAACGGGGGGTTAACTTAGAAGAGGCTCCTCAAAGCCCAGCACCGGGCTGCCACGCAGGACCGCTCAGTTACTCAGGGGGGCCAGGGCCCAGGCGCCGTGCGGGACCTGTTTTGGGGTGCGGACAGTCTAGACGCTCGAGTCAGGCGTGGGGATCCCGTCCGCCCCTCACCAGCTCCCGGACGGGAGGCGGCTTTCGAGAGGGCGCCTAGTTCCGGCTGCCCCAGGCCACGGGCTGGGCCTCCCGGCCACCTGGACGGAGCTTGAGGAGAGGCGGGCGCCCCGAGGTGCTCCGCGTCCGGGCAGGGCAGCTCGGAGCAATCCCCGCCTCGCCGTCGCCTGAGCGCCCCGACCCCCGCGGCTGGACCTTCCCGTCCCTGCCCCCGCACCCACCGCCCCCGCCGCCCAGGCCGCGCTCAGGCTGCACCTCTGATCCCAAGCCCAGGTCGCCTCCCGGGCGGAGGAGCTGGGGAGGAGGAAGGGCTGCGGGCAGGTGGTGGAGACCTGGCCCTCCGGGGTCTCCTTGCAGCCCACCGCAGCGGGGTTCCGCGTTCCCGTCGGGCGCGGGCGGGGCCGAGGGCGGAGGTGAAACCTGAGCCAGGTCGGGGGCGGGGCTCGCCCGCGCCTCCCGCCGCCCCGCACCCCGCGGGGGAGCGCGGGGCCGGACCTCTCGGAGCAGGTGAGGCGGCTCGGCGCGCAGGGCCACCGGCGACCACCTGCCCTCGTCCCAGTCAGCAGCCCGCGATGGAGCCCGCAGCCCGGGCCCGCGCCCCGCCCTGAGCGCCCGCGAGGGCCATGCTGCCCCGAGGGCGCTCCCGGGCGCTAGGCGCAGCCGCGCTGCTCCTCGGGCTGCTGCTCGCGGTCGGGGTCTTCCTGCTCGGCGGGGACCCACGAGGGGAGGACGCAGGAGGCTCCTGCTCCCGGCCCGCGCCGCCTGAACCCCCAGACGGGCGGCCTTCGGAGCCCGCCGCTCGCGATGCAGGCCCGAGTCCGCCCAGGTGCCAGGTAGGTACCATCTGGACACCTGTGGGGGCTCCTGCCTCTGCGCCTCACGCTCCTCGCTCGCCCGGACGTGCGGCGGGCTCACCCTGGTCCAACCAGGCAGCTCGGCCCGGGGTGTAGCGGAGGTGGAGGCTGCTGTAGCCCTGTGTCCCCTCCCCAGCGCCTGCACGTGGCCATCGTGTGCGCAGGACTCAACTCCAGCCGAGAGGTCGTCACCCTGGTGAAGTCCATGCTCTTCTACAGGTGCAGCCAGGTGTCAAGCGGAGCGGGGTCGGCGGGGTGGGGGTGGGGGGCAGAGTCTTGGCGGAGTTCTGCTTCCTCCTGTGATCTGGCCGCAGCCGGCGTCCTCTCCTTCCCGGAGGCTGCGCTGAGAATATCCTGAGAGGGGCGGCCCAGGCGGTGGGGCCATCTGGAGGATTCCAGCTGTGGGCCCCTTGGGGTGAGGCATCCCATTTCCCACGGGAGCGCCTCAGGCTTCCTCTGTCTGTCCGAAAGGAAAAATCCGCTACACCTGCACCTGGTGACCGATGCCGTGGCCAGGAGCATCCTGGAGACGCTGTTCCGCACGTGGATGGTGCCAGCCCTCAGCGTCAGCTTCTACGATGCTGACCAGCTTAAGGCAGGAGCCCCTCCCCTCCCTCTGCCTTGCTTGGCATACCTCCTGAAGCTCAGGGTCCCCCATTTCCTACCGTTCACCCCGAGCCCCTTCCCTGCCAGCTCATGCCCTGCCTGCCCACCCACAGCCCCAGGTCTCCTGGATCCCCAACAAGCACTACTCTGGCCTCTATGGGCTAATGAAGCTGGTGCTGCCCGCCGTGCTGCCCCCGGGCCTGGCCCAAGTCATTGTCCTGGACACAGATGTTACCTTCGCTGCTGACATCGCAGAGCTCTGGGCACTCTTTGCATACTTTTCCGGTGAGAGGCCTGGGCCCCTGCCATCCTGTCCCAGCCTCCTCCTGGACCTGCCCAGGTCCCTGTTGGCCACAGCAGCTCCCTCGCGCCCTCCTCCCCAGATAAGCAGGTGATCGGGCTCGTGGAGAACCAGAGCGACTGGTACCTGGGCAACCTCTGGAAGAACCACAGGCCCTGGCCTGCCTTAGGCCGGGGATTTAACACAGGTGCGGACAGTATTGGGGGAAGGCATAAGGAGTGGGCCATCAAGTCCCGGGGGCTGGGCAGGGCGCAGCATGCTGGGGAACCCTCCAGAGAGTTAGTGATACGGGAAGAACACTGGATAAGCAGCCAAACAGTTCAGCCTGTGTGCTGGCAACTGACCAACCCGCTGACCCTGTTCCCTCTAAGCCTCAGTTTTCTAATCAGTTAAATGGGAAGGGTTTCAAAAGCCGTAACATCATTAGGCAATCACAGTGTATAGTAACACAAGCTAAGTGGGATAGAGCTGGACATGGTAGCACACACCTGTGATCCCAGCAACTGGGAGGGTTACCTTGAGTTTAAAACCAGCATGAGGTACACAGCTGAGACCCTGTCTCAAAAACACGATGTACCATGAGCACATAGGACCATTCTTTACATGGTTTTTCATTGAAGTGTCCTTACACCACAGTGGACTGTTCCGGGAAATCAAAACAGACATGCAGGAGACACCTTCGCGGCCCCACCTCTAGGAGCTGGTTGTCCTTTGAGGGCTTGACGTGCTGTCCTTGTTAGCAGGCGTGATCTTGCTGCAGCTGGACCGCCTTCGGCAAGCGGGCTGGGAGCGGATGTGGCAGCTGACGGCCCGGCGGGAGCTCCTCACCCAGCCCGCCACCTCCTTGGCCGACCAGGTCTGGGGCAGCCTTGGTCGGGCAGGGGGCGGGCTGGCCTTGGGTGAGGTGTGACAGCCGTGTCTGCTTAAGGACATCTTCAATGCCGTCATCAAGGAGCACCCGGGGCTGGTACGGTCCCTGCCCTGTGTCTGGAACGTACAGCTGTCAGACCATACACTAGCCGAGCGCTGCTACTTGGAGGCGGCCGAGCCCAAGGCAAGTGGGCCGGGGGTCTGTGTGGTGGCAGAGCGGGCAAGGGAGGGGCGGATGGGCACTCTTGCTTCCTGCTCTCCGTGCCCTACCGGTGTCCTCCCAGGTGATCCACTGGAACTCACCGAAGAAGCTTCGAGTTCAAAACAAACATGCAGAATTCTTCCGCAACTTGTACCTGACCTTCCTGGGTTATGACGGGAACCTGCTGCGGAGAGAGCTCTTTGGGTGCCCCAGCCAGCCCCCAGCTGGGGCTGAGCAGGTGAGAGGAAGCCACGTTCCCTTGCCTAAGGGATGCCCTGGCCCCCTGCTCAGGTGGCACACAGCCTTGGTGGGGGGTGCCACCCTGTCCCAGCCCTGGCCCTTTGGCTCCGAACCCCGCAGCTGCAGCAGAGCCTGGCCCAGCTCGATGAGGAAGACGCCTGCTCTGAGTTCCGGCAGCAGCGGCTCACGGTGCACCGCGTGCACATCACCTTCCTGCCCCACAGGCCCCCACCGCCCCGGCCCCACGATGTCACCCTGGTGGCCCAGCTGTCCATGGACCGGTGAGGGCCTGGGGGCAGCCCCGGGAGCAGGGCGTGGACTGGGATCAGGACCCTGGCGCTGGGAGTGTCCTAACGCTCTGGACAGTGGAGGGGAAGGAATGTGGGTGGCCTTGGGGGTTGTTCCACTGCCTAGAAGCCACTCAGTAGCTGTGGGATTTGGATGAACCCCACCGTTTCCTGCCCTGAGTGTTCTCAGGGGGGTTGAGGGAAGAGGAGGGGAGGGTCCCGGGTCCCACCCTCCCTGGGCTCACCACCCCCCTCACCCCAGGCTACAGATGCTCGAAGCCCTGTGCAGGCACTGGCCGGGCCCCATGAGCCTGGCCTTGTACCTCACAGACGCAGAGGCCCAGCAGTTCCTGCGTTTCGTCGAGGCCTCACCGGTGCTGTCCAGCCGGCAGGACGTGGCCTACCACGTGGTATACCGCGAGGGTCCCCTGTACCCTGTCAACGAGCTCCGCAACGTGGCCCTGGCCCAGGCGCTCACGCCTCACGTCTTTCTCAGTGACATTGACTTCTTACCTGCCTACTCCCTCTACGACTACCTCAGGTGGGCCGGGCGGGGATGGGGCGGCACTGGTGGGTGCCGTGGGGCCGGGTGCGGCTGGGGCAGCTGGCATGGCTTCAAACATAAACAACGAAGCCCCCGGAGCTCCACACGCCCTGCTGCACTGGGGGCCATGACTGTCCTCCGAGGGAGTGCGGGACCGCTCCGAGGCGGAGTCCCTGCTGCACCTCCGGCCACTGTGCTCCTCCCCAGGGCCTCCATCGAGCAGCTGGGGCCGGGCAGCCTGCGCAAGGCAGCTCTGGTGGTGCCGGCCTTTGAGACCCTGCACTACCGCTTCAGCTTCCCCAGGTCCAAGGCGGAGCTGCTGGCCCTGCTGGACGCGGGTGCTGTCCACACCTTCAGGTAGGAGGGTCTTCACCATGCGGCGTCCCTGGCTGGCCTCGCTCCATGGTGCCTTGCCTCAACTAGCCCTGCCTGCACCTGCACACAGGTACCACGAGTGGCCCCAGGGTCACGCACCCACGGACTATGCCCACTGGCGGGAGGCTCAGGCGCCGTACCGTGTGCAGTGGGCAGCTGACTACGAGCCCTATGTGGTGGTTCCGCGCGACTGTCCCCGCTACGACCCTCGCTTTGTGGGCTTCGGCTGGAACAAGGTGGCTCACATCATGGAGCTGGACGCACAGGTGAGGAGGTGCTTGGCTGCTTCCCCCAGGGTCAGCTCTGCCTCGGCCTTGCTTCGCTCTCGGGAGCCGTGCAGTGAGCCTGCTCCCCGGGCCCTGCAGGGATACGAGCTCCTGGTGCTGCCCGAGGCCTTTGCCGTCCACCTGCCGCACACGCCCAGCCTGGACATCTCCCGCTTCCGCTCCAGCCCCGCCTATCGCAGCTGCCTGCAGGCCCTCAAAGAGGAGTTCCACCAGGACCTGTCCCGCCGCTATGGGGCGGCTGCCCTCAAATACCTCACGGCCCTGCAGCAGCCCCGGAGCCTGGCCTGAACCCCCGCCTGGGCCTGGGCCGCCTCCTGGCCTCAGCTCACATGCTGCCCGCAGCCACAGTGCCTCCGCCCGTCCCCCACGCCACAGCTATTTAAGTTATTTAAGGTCTCTGTGGGTGGGCCCGGGGCCTCCCCCTGCTGCCACAGCTGGGATCCAGCCTCCCTTTGCCCCCGCTGGTTTGGGGCTGGCTCCCCCATCCTCTGTTGCGCGTTCCTTTTTGTTAATTAAAGTTTTAAAGTTATTTCTGTGTCCCTTCTAGATTGGGGGATGGGACAGGAGGGGTGCTGCCCTTGCGGAAGCCCCGGGGGTTGGAGTTCCTTCAGGAGCAGCGGGACCTGTGGAGGGGAGAGGCTGGGACTAGCGTGTCTCCCCCGCCCTGTCCCAGACCCAACACCATCAGGCTGAGAGGCTTTATTTGGCTTTATTTAGTAAAATGTTAAAATAAATAAATACAAATTGATCAGCTGCTCTGTATCCCCCCCACCCCCTTAAAACAAAAACCAAACAAACAAAAACAAAAACTTTGAAGCACAAAACTCCAAATACAAGTTCTACCAAGACTGAAATCACAAAGGGCATGGACAAGAGACAGGGTCGGGGTCTGGCTGGCTCTCCTGCTCCTGGGTCGGAGCTTGCTGACCTCAGGCCTGCTCGTCCCGCCCAGCTGACTGTGACTCACCTGGGCTGGGAACCCGGACCCTGGAGAGAGGTGTGGGGGCCGAGCGGGGTGGGTGCAGCCCTGGAGGAAGAGCCTGGGAGTGTGTGCCCAGTGGGGCCCGCGAGCCTGGCCTCCCTGCCAGGAGTTCCTGTGCGAGCCCTGGCTCTTGAGGCCCCACTCCGGTGGGAAGGCCAGAGTTTGCCAGCGGCCACCAGCTCCCCTGGAGAGATGACATGGGACAGATCGAAGTTGGGGTGAGAGTGGGACTCCTGTTTCTTGCCAAGGTGCCCTGCTGAGGGGTGGGGCGAGGTCCAGTCATTTATACAGAGCAGAGTTGCCTCCATTCAACAAAAGCTAAGGGATCTGGAGCACCCAGGGCCTGGAAAATGTCCCTGGCCACCATCGGTCTTGCTACCCTAAGCACCTTCTGTCCCTCCAGTGAAAGTCTCCTAAATTCAGCCCTTTAGCTAAGTAAGGACCACGGCCAAGATGCGGGTCAAGGAAGAGACCAGGTTGAGGGTGTGAGCCGGGTGGCACTGAGAGTCTAAAGGGCTTCGACAGCCCCAAGAGAGTGCAGAAGTGGTGGAGAGGCAGCTGTACCTGCAGATGGGGCTAAGGGGTGGAGGAATGGGGGGCTGGTGCTATGCCCCAAGTGTACCCATCCATAGCACCCCTGGGGCCTGAGCCAAGCAGCAACAGGGACAGAGAGGCAGCCACTCAGGGGAGCTGCCCTAGTAGGCTCTGGAGACAGAGTCCTGGGTCCTTTTCAGGTACCCAGACAGGCTTGCCCCGAAGGGCCTGATAAGGAAGGAAGAAATCAGAATTGATGAGCTCAGTGGGGTAGAGGTGGAGGAGGGAGGCGAGACACTGCAGGCTCTTGGAAGAGCCTGCAGTTGAGCCTGCAGTTGGGCCAGGAATGCAAGGTAAAAGTAGGATAAAGCCACGACTAGGATGACAGCGGCCTGACATCACCACACCCCAGCCCCGGGCTGTGCCTCGACAGTGAGGACACAGGACTCCCCAGTTCGGGCAGAGGAAGTGGAAGGACCTGCAGGCAGGCAGCAAGAACGCAAACCGAGGATGACACGGATAAGCAGACTTCCAGCCTGCAGGGCAGGGCTGCCTTGACCCGCGCAAAACGGGATTCCCAGCCCAGGTCCTCTGAGGCGGTGGCGGCACAGCCGGACTGGCTGACATTTGTGGTATCGGAGCAAGAGAAGGAAAAGTAGAGAAAGCAGCTCAGCTGAGGCAGGGTGGGCGCGTGTCCCAGGGGGTCACAGGCACCCAATCGTCTGGAGGGGCAGCCGACGGCATGGCTGCGCCTTGTGTGACAGTGCGGGGCTGTCTTGGAACCTGAGCCCAGGATGGAGGTCTCGGGCAGGGCTGCCATCTGTACTCTGTCACAGCTTGTGTCTGAACTTAGGGAGAATCTGTTCCTTGACTTCAGCTCACAAGCTGGTGAGGTCACAAGGTAGTGGTCAATGCTCAGAGAGGCAGGCAGAATGGTCATTTCCTGGCCCGACCCCAGCCCGCACCCACCCTCGGAGCAGCACTGCTCTCCTGACAGGACAGCTGCTGTGTGCGAGCCGCAGCCCACAGGCCCCGACGCGCCGCGGAGCGCTCCGGCACAGACGCTCGGCCTGGGCGGCCTCTGATCTGCTGCCAGGACTGTCGCGACTAGTCCAGGCATCTCCAAGCTCCCTGACTAGACGTAGCACCTTGGTTTCTGAACGAGGAGAGGGGGCTCCTCTGCTCCCCTCACCAGCCTGGCAGCCAGGCCTGGCTCTGAGGCCTTTCGGCCCAACCCAAAGCCTCTTTCGACACCTGGCGGGATGAGCATGTTTACTCTAGGAAGCAACCCTTCGCTGTGGCTCGTCTTGGAATCCGTCTTTGTCTCTGGGCCTAACTGGACGAGGGAGAAGCCGAGGGGCCCTTTTCTGCCACACGAAGACTCTGGCCATTGCGGGGCTTGGGGCGGGCTTGAGAAGAGCTGCTGCAGCGGGGCCCCAGGGAGAGCTTCCGCTTCCGTCCCTCAGCCAGGGGTGCCGGGGACAAAGGGCTGCGGCGACAACACGTGTCTGACAGGATGTACTTTCCACAGGGCACAACAGAGAGACGGTCCAAGTCTTTCAGATCCAGGTTTTCCCAAGAAGGAAAGGAACAACAGGCCGAGCCAAGGCCAGCAGAGCGATTCCAGCCCAGGGTTGCCTGGGAAGCTGCAGGTGGGCAGTGCCTGGAGCCAGCAGGCAGAGAACATGGTGCGGCCCGACCTCTCTCTCCAAGCCAGGCAGACTCAAGGCCATCCTGCTCTGTCTCAGAGACAAACGTCTCCAGCGCCTCCCTCCTCCTCTGATCTCTCAGAGCACCAGGGGCTGATGCAGCCAGACTGCACCTCACCCTCCGAGGGCGAGGGCGGCGCCGATGGCGGCGGGGAGCCTGGCCAGCCTTCTTCCCTCAGGGGCACCCTGGCACTCGGAATGCTGGTGGCTGAAAGACTGAGAGCAGCACCAAAGGAAGGATCTTTTGAGGCACCAGCCTTTGCTCTAGCAGAAACTGAGGAGACCGTGGGGAGGGCCCTGATAGCACGCACACTCCATCTGGACTCAAAAACGGGAGACAGGACCCCTGCACCACAGTGCGGTCTGTGAGGTGGAGGGTGGGAGGCACGGCCCTCCTGGGCCTGGCCCACCAGTTCAGAGACACAGACACAGCAAAATGTCATCAGGACCAGCAGGTTCTGTGCTAAAAAATTATAACTACACGGCATTTTCTCCAGTTCTGACACCTTTTTAATAGAAATCACTGTTTTTAGGAAACAAATAGCACTTTTGTAATTTTTTTTTACAATATTTCTTACCTTGATCTTAATTTAAGTAACACTAGGAAGACCTCAGTATCTTTTATTTTCCTTTTTAATTTAAAAAAAAGTTTTTTTTTCCCCCAGATACAAAGATTTTTGCCCTTGCATAAAAAAACAGTGCCCAACGATGACACAGGACTCACAAGATTCACTGACCTCACTGACACTATGACTCCTACTCTACCATGCAAGGTCTCGACTACCCTTAACTGGACCGTCAGCCTGATAAACACCTTTTCTATTCCTTATTTTAGTCTGTGTTACCAAAAAAGTAAAATAAACAACAAAATAAAACTTTCTTTAAAGAAGAAGAAAAGAAAAACAAAAATTAAAAAAAAAAAAGAAAAGAGGAAAGAAACATCTCCATTCAATTCACACACACCTGGGTCGCGTGCTGCTTCGCTCAGGGTCTTCTCTTCTTATAAATATAGAAAAGGGATGGAGCTTGTTTTCAAGTAAAATCACCAATTCGCCTTTCTTCCTTCCTGGCCCACACACACCCTTCTTCCCTGTGTCGGGCAAGACCAGCAGGGCTGCTCGCCTGGGTCTCCAGGGACTGAGGGCTCGAGGTCCGGGGCTGCGCGGCTCACCAAGCAAGGGAGAAGGGGAGGCGGAGGCCTGGGGGGCGGCGGGCACCAGGCAGGAGTGGAGCTGGGCAGAGCTGGTGGCCCTCCCGGTGCCCACGCACTGGCCCTCCTGACGACGTGAACACTGCTTACTGATAGAGACCCGCCCTCGCACCCTCCCCGCCCCGCCCCTCCCCTCTTCTGGGCACTGGGGTTGGCTAAATCTTGATTTCCTTTTTTTTTCTTTTTTTGGTTTGATAGTAGTGAAAGTTTAGAAACAGGAAAGCCCACACACTCTTTGGACTTGTCTTTTCTACCTAGACAAACGGCTCGGCAAATAAGGATCTGAAACCTGCTCTCCTCCCTCCGCCCGTCCCTGCTCCCACCCAACAAAACAAAAGCAAACCCATCGTGGCTGTGGAGGCTGCTGCAGGCACACACTGGTGTATAACAGAGAGAGTAAATATATTATTTCACTTGGCATGGTGCTGGCAAAGAACCTCCAGCTGGCACTATTTCATGTAACATGGTCCAATCTTTGCATGTACACACAGAATAAGAAGGATCAATTGGCAAACTCGGGTGCCACCTGGCACAAGCATCTTCTCTCTCTCTGGAACCAAAGAACCAAAAGAATTCTGTACTTTCCAGAAGCGATCCGGCTTTGCTCTTCTAGTCTTCAGTGCTTCGCTCTCCCCGCCGCCGGGATCCCGTGGCTTCCCCGCGAGGGCTCTGTTATTTAGTCTCTTCCCCCGGGTTACAGTTCGCTGTGCAGCTCTGGGAGGACGGGGACGGGGCAGGCGTGGAGGCGCTGGCGCTGGCCGGGGGGGTGCAGTCCGGGCCGTTGGAGATGGCCCCCACAGTGGCCTCAGAGTCCACAGGTTTGGAGAGGTCGATCCCGTGGATGAGGCGGATCAGCTGCTTCACCTTCTCCAGGGAGCTGTGCATCTCCTTCTGCCGGGCCAGGATGGTGTTCTTCATCTCCATGCATTTCTGTGGCAACGAGACCAGGGGCCTGAGCAGCCTGCTGTGCTAAAGGCCTCGCGGCCCCACAGGGGAGCAGCTTCAGACCCCTAAAAGAGCTTTGTGCACCAGTGTGCAGCCCCCAGAGCTGGCTCCGTTCCCATGGAGTGCTAGCTACTTCCTGACCGAAGGGAGCCCCAAGGGGCAAGAGAGGGGAGAAGTGAATGACCTAGAAGCCGATTCTGCCTGTCACTGGCTCTAAAATCAAACTGGCATAACCCCCATAACACTGTGCCACGGAGTCACTTACACACTTCGCCGGCTGTGCGGGCGCTGCTGGAGGACACGCGGGCTCCGATACCTTAACAGCAGCCCCAAGGGCCACGCTGAGCTGTGGGTGGACAACCAGCTAGCTGACCTCTGGGTTCACGCTGAAGGCCTCGAGAGCGTCACTCAGCCCCTAAGCGCTTAACAACAGGGCCTGAGGGGTCTAGGAGACCCCCAAGTCCTCCTGCCTTTCGCCCTGTAGCTGGTGGTGCCTGTTCTAGGCAGAGAGAGGGGGTGTGTGAGGGGAAGGCGGTCAGTGGGACAGCTCAGTGGCCACTGAGTCCGGTGCCCCTGGTGCCTGGGAGAGCCGCTGCCCAATGCTCCTGCGGGGAGAGGGAGCCGGCCTGTCTGAAGGGCTGAGGCGGGACGGGCAGCACACACTTCTGATCCCTTTCACTGGAAACCCTCTTCTTCATGCTGCTCAGGAAAACTGGGAAGTGCTGTCAGTACAGTGTGGAAGAAAGGGGGTGAAGGAGGAGCCCACAGTGCACCCCGGTCAGGGGGCTAGGAGTCAGTCACACTGGGGCCAGCCGGGCTCCACACTCTTCACTGACATGGTCATGAGTGCACAGGGCTAGTGACTGCACCGCTGTGGCTGCTGTTTGGCCTGTCCAACTGGGGACAGAAAATCCTCTTAAATGAAAGCCAAGAGGGTGCGCCAGAGTGGGGGCCACAGCACAACAGGGCTGCACCTCAGCTGAACCTCACCGAAAGCAACTTTGTGCCGGCCACGCCGTGCCCCTGACCGGACGGACCTGCTGTGAGATCTGCCCCGAGGGCAGGAGGGTCACTTACACTTATAGAAGTGCTGAGCTGTTTCACCTTCTGCTCTAACTGTTCTCGCTCTTGTTTTAAATCTGAACTCCACTTAAGTAACTTCTGTTTCTCTTCTTCTTTAGCTGCGAAAAAGAGGGACAGCTGTTAACAAACCTGGCCAAGGCCACTGTGCTCGGAAGGCTTGCCAAGGAAGGCATTGCCCCGAAGGCCCCTTCCATCTCACAGCTGAACCACACGACTCGACCCCTGACTCTTTTATGTTCAGGTTTTGCATAGAAAACCGTCTGAAGCTTAGACTGGGCTTTACCCAGACAAGATCTCATGCTTCTCACTTTTTTTTTCTTTAGGAAGGTGATACACAAGCTTCCTGCTTCACTCAATAAAAAGTTTTCATTTTATTTTATTTTGGTTTTTTTTGAGACAGGGTCTTGTCATAGAGTCCAGGCTGGCTTCCTGCCTCAGCCGCCCAAGGGCTAGGATGACAGGTAGGTGCCACAGCACCTGCGTTGGAAACAAAGCAGACCCTGCCTTCCAACCTTCCCCTCCAGCACTCCGGACTGAACCGGGGTTTTATGCATGCTGATCAAGCACACTATCACTGAGCTATGTCTCCAGCCCGTCTTACTTATTTTTGAGACAGGGTTTCAGTGAGCTGTCCAGATTGGCCGCTAACCTGCAATCCTTCTGCCTCAGCTTTCCAAATACCTAGGATTACAGGCACACACCACTATGTCTGGCTAACAATTTCTTTCCTCCTTTTTTGCCTTCCCGAGACAAGGTCTTGCTATGTAGCCCAGGCTGACCTGGAACTCAGAGTGGTCCTTCTGCCTGTCTCCTGAGCGCTGGAATTACAGACATATGGCACCATGCTGGGGAATAATTTCCTTTTTAAGAAGCTGAGGCTTACCGACAAAGGGTGGTAAGTAGCCCTTTACCTGCTTTGTAGGCAATATAGGAATGAACAATTGCTAAGGTTCCAGGCCATGGAATTGCTTCTTCTTTCTTCAGCATCTGAAAAGAATTTGAGAATTGAACCTTGAGAAGGAAGTGATTCCACACTCCCAGGTTAAGAGTAAAACGCCCTGTGACTCTTGGCAAACAAGATCCAGAAAGGGCTTGTAGTTTCTGGACTACGAAGTTCTAAATGTCAAGGCTGTAAGAATCAAGACGCCGTGTCTGGGCTCAGCAGGAGGCCAGGACCTGGCCCAACGTTCCCACCGCCGCACTACCTCAGCCGCTCTGCACGGCTAGAGCCACCGGCACAAAAGCGGCCTGTCAGGATGATGCAGACACCACAGGAACTTCCGTCCTTGAATTCACGTGGGCTGCTCTTCTCAATTTACCATGGCCCTTGGAGACTTTGGTTTGTTTGTTTTTTTCTGGTACTAGGAACTGAACTCAGGATCTTGAGCTTGCCAGGCAGGTGCAGTACCACTGAATTGAACTGCTAGCCCAAAGACTTTTTAAAATATGGTTCTGGGAATTGAATAAAATATGGTTCAGTGCCTTGTGCACACTGGGCAAGTGCTCTAGTGCTGTACTCATTTTAATTTTGCTCCTTTTAATTTTTTTCAAGAGAGGGTCTTGCTATGTAGTACAGGCTGGCCTTGAACTCTGGGTAATCACCCTGTCTCAGGCCCCCTCCCTGGAATTCCACGGGCCTGTACCACATGTGGCTAATTTTGTTTATTTGCTAAACTGGCTGGGCTGGCCTCAAACTTGCAACCCTCCTTCCTACCTCAGCCTCCCGAGAAGCTGGGATTATAGCTAAAGCATCAAAGACATCTTGACCAAGGAAATGAGATACCAGTTCCAAGTACTAAAGCAATAATCTAGACCCACTGTAGCTTATCAAGAGGTCACAGAGCAGCATAAGAAGAGAGCAGGGCAGACTATTCTACATCAGAGACAGTGGGACGAAGACCAAGATTAAAAGGGGAAAAGCAGAATTCTATCAAATCAAGCCCTTAAAAGACCTGAGCAGGATTCCAGTGCCTGCAGGGCTGCTTATTATTTATACAGTACTTTGCTTATTTCTCAAAGACTCGGGAGGGCTTATAATGCCTTAATAGTAGGGACTGAACCCAGGCCTCTTCACTGAGCTAGATCCTCAGCCCTTTTGTTTTTTAAATTCTGAGACAGAATTTTTTTAAAATTCTGAGACAGAATTTTTGTTAAATTGTCCAGGATGGGTTTGAACTTGTAATTTTCCCAGCTCAACCTCCCAGAGTGCTGGATTAGAAGTGTGTGCTGCTCTAATAAAATCTTTTATAAAGACATAAAAATATATGAATACCTGAAAAAATGAGACCAGGAACCAAACAGAGAAGGAGGGAGGTAGCTAGAACAGTTACTACTGTGTATGCCTCCTACGTATGAAATATCAAAAGCGCTTCACAGTTTTCTGGGCACTTTCCTTTAAGGATTCTGTTATCAAAGAAGGGTTCAAAAGCCATATATATGTACTGGGTTTGGTCCCTTCTTTTTTTTTTTTTTTTGAGACAGGGTCTCACTCTGTAGTTCAGGCTGACCCTGAGCTCACTATGCAGCCCAGGCAAGCCTGGAACTCAGCAATCCTCCTGTCTCTGCCTCCTGAGTGCTGGGATGATAGGCATGAGCTACCATGCCCGGCACTGTGGTATGTGGTATTGATTGCTAGTGGGCGTGAGTCTCCACACCCAGCATTGTATGTGGTTACCGGGATCGAACTCAGGACCTTGCGCTTGCAAAGCAGGCGCCAGAACCACTGAGCTAAATCTCCAGCCCTGGACCCTTCTTTAAGAGGATGATGCAGATGAACAAAGAGAAGAGAGTATTTCAAGTACAGAGGGGCGAGTCATGCCTCCCCCCGCAGCCATGGAGGCAGACTGAGGGCACAAGGCTGCACCTGAGCGCTGCCAGGATGTATCTGGAAGAACGCCTGAGGAAAGAAGAGAGTCCTCTGCCCAGTGGAGGGAAGGCTCCTCCCTCCTGCCTCTCCTGGTACCTGGTCCTGACATCTGGGACAGATCCACATGCCCTTGGGGATGGTTTTCAGAGGCGGGTCGAGGCAGTCCAGGTGATACACACGGGAACACGTGTCGCACATCAACAACTGGCCACTTTTTCTGCAAACACTGCAAAAATCCTCATGGATATCACCCTATGAAATTGAGAGGAAAGGTAAGAGAAGGACAAAAAAAGGTAAAGTTATAATGTTAACACATACATTTCAGACACACATAAATATCTCAGGGTGGTTGGCTGCCATGCGAAGGTGACTGGCCCTCCAGTGCATCATGGAAGGGGGACACCCACAGGCCAAGTCCCCACTGGCTCTGTACCACTGGGGTTCCCAGGCAGGGGCAGAAGTTTAAATCTTAAAGTTTATACAGGAAAGCTCTGCAATTGCCTAGGTCAAAATTAACTTTACAAGTGATAGCTCATCATTTACGATGTCTGCTAAGAGTCCAACTCACAAATCACAAGTTCTACAGGCAGTGAAATCTATTCATCAAAGCGGCTCACACTGTGATAGAAACAATCCTCATTACCCATCATTTTATGGGAAGAATTTATAAGAACTGGGACAGACAGACAAGAAGTAAAGTTTTACTGAACTCCTTGCTTACCCTGGGAGGAAGATACAGTGAAAGCTCAAATGGGAAAATACTGAGTCAGCAACACATGAAGCTCATACAGGCTTTCTTATACCGAGACTTTAAGAAGCCAAAGCAAGAGCGGACAGTGTTCTGTTAAAGTCAGTATGCAGATCTGCTGTTGATGGGCTACTCTGCCCTGGGAGGCCTGGCTCCTCCAGACCAAATACTGCTCCAGGCAGAGACCGAGAGGCAGGGCCATGCCACTTGCCAGCTCTGGGGGTGAGAGCTTCAGTACTCAGGTGAGTCTGCCGGACCCCTCAGAACAGAAGACACCATCACAAAAGGAGATCTATGTAAAACGTGGGGAACACAGGGAGGGAAGAAAACATTCTTAAAGAAGTATTTTTCAGCAAGTCAGTCCCAGCACCTTGAGACAGGATTCACGGTGATAAGGATGCCGAGGACCAGAAGTGAAAGGGACAAGCCAGGGGAGGTACCAAGGGTCGCTGTAGGTCCCTAACCCTTCCTGCGAGATGACTAATCCAGGACCTTTTTCTTATGGGAAGCAACAACACAGAGCGATGCCTCGCCCCTCCTTTGTGGGGCGTGACCCCTCCCCGAACATCACGCTCAGAACACAGCTCTGGGAACCCACTTCTCTAAAGGAAGGGGCAGTTTCTCTGTAATCCACTGGGCTCTGTGGCAGCCCAGGAAGAAGTTGTCCATACATCACAGTTTGGGCAGATTTTAATCTTTCTTAATAAGAAAATGTTACCTCTGGACAGTAAAACAGATATGCGGTGTATGTGCAAAAGTACTGTATGAGATCGTGGCCTAACAGTTGAACTTCCAGGATTTCATAGCAATTTTGTTCCTGGATAAACTGTGGCTTTCTTTCTTCACTTTAGTTTTTGTTTTGTTTTGTTTCTTGGTTTTGGGGACAGGGTCTCACTATAGAGTTCTGGCTGGCCTCACACCCGTGGTGATCCTCCTGCATCAGGCTCCTGAGTGCCCAACCACACTGCTTCCTTCACTCTTAAAATCAGGCTGTGGGGTGCTTTTCCTCTCTGGAGAGCTGCAGACTATTCAGTCTGCATCTTTATGAAGTTTCTAAGAAATGTATAGCTTGGAGACTGTTTTACATGAACCGCAGATAAAGTTAGGAGTGGTGGAGTCACACTGGACATTTTAGTGAGAGGGACTTGTCAGGGTAAATAGAGGTCTCCTTGTTTTCGTTTGCTCCTAAATGGAGAATATCAAGAAGCAGATGGCAGAGAGTATTGAAAATATGTTAATTAATTTCTTTCAAGTTTCTAAAGGAAAGAAATTTTCTATCACATTTACATGCCCTAAAGCAGTGGTTCCTAATAATTTTTGGTCAGAAATCCTTTATACTCTTGAAATCACTGAGGATCCCAGAGAGCTCTTGGTTATGTGGATTATACCTGTTCTACTTGCTGCATTAGAAAGGAGCTTTCACTGGGGGGCGTTACCAGGGACCGAGGCCAGGGCCGCGCATGTGCTAGGCAAGCATCTACCATTGGGCTACACCCCTGTCCCTTAATTAAAATTCTCTCTTGGGACAGGGTCTTGCTAAGTTGGCCAGGCTGGTCTGGAAGTTGCAAGAGTCCTACCTTGGCTCGGGAGTAGCTCAAACCACAGTATTATGCTGCCACAGCTGGCTAAAACCTTTAACTTTGAAATAGTAACTTAGGGTCACAGAAGTATACAGACTGAATTCACAGCCTTTGCACTGACTCTCTTTTTCATGTTTTCTTCTGGGACAAGGTCCCACTAAGTCACTAGTTTAAACTTGCTACCCTCCTGCCTCAGCCTTCTAAAGTACTGTGATTACAGGTGTCTGCCACCATGCCTGGTGAAAAACTTAACAACTCAAGAATATACAAGTATATACTTCACTAGGCACTATATCAGACATCTTCTAGTTCTATCTGGAAAATTCCACAGTTCTACTTGTAAGAGAATGAGAACATTAAGTGCAAATTGCATTTATTATCATGATGAAGGTTTTTTCTTCAGAACAACCCATTGAAAAATTATTATATACCTGAGATATGTAATTCATCATGGGGGGGTTGGTACATATACACACTGGACCTTGGTCCTTTTCACTTCCCCTCCCCCATATCCAGATGCTCCTCCCATCTCCACAAAGCCTTCCTCCTTGTTTGTAATTATCCATGTTTTATTTTGTTCTTCAAATTACTTATACTCAGCTGCATGTCATGCCATGTGCCTGTAATTCCAGCACTTGGGAGGTTTAGGTAAGAGGATCACTGCAAATTCAAGGCCAGCCTACACTGCTTAGTGAGATCCTGACTCAAAAAAACAACCAACAACTTATTTATACTTTCCGAAACTTATTTATACTTCAGTTTCTCATACAATAGAAACCATATAATATTTAACTTTCTGTGTCTGGTTTATGTCACTGCACGATGGTCTCAAGGCACATCAATCTTCCTACAAACAACGCAAATTATTCTGTGTTACGGCTGAACAGTACTTCACTGTTTAAATATATCATTTTTTCTTTACACATTCATCAGCTGATGGATATATAAGCCTCTTCTAAGAATAGGGTTTTTTTTTTTCTTTTTTCCCAGAGTTTTGGTATCTAGTTCAGGTTGGCCTTGAATTTATCATGTAGCCCAGGCTGGCCTTAAACTCTTGGTGATACTCCAGCCTCGGCCTCTCAAGTGCTTGATTACAGCTGTGTGCCACCATACCTGGTTTAAAGGTTTTGGTTTTCTTTCTTTCTTTTTTTTTTTGAGGTACCGGGGATTGAACTGGGGTCCTTGTGCTTCCAGGGTAGTCGCAGTACCACTTGAGCTAAATCCCCAGCCCAGGTTTTGGTTATATAATCTCCTGGATGAGTGTCTAGGACCCCAGATTATACCTTGAGAAGTGCTAGCCAATAGAAATCAATGTAAAAGGCCAAGGTACTTCATCCGTCCAGAGTAGGTCTTTTTCTTAAAGGAAGTTCTGCAAAGGCACTGTACCCAGTCAAAAAATGGCTGAGTTTGGTGACTGCTCAAATTATGACCATAACCAAACAGTCAGTAGAAAGATGACTGACCCACCATTTTGTGGGGGGAGGGGCGGTTCAAGACAGCATCTCACTATGTAGCTAAGGCTGGCCTTGAACTCAGGCTGATTATCCTGCCTCAGCCTTCCAAGTGCTGAGATCATAGGCACGCGCCACTACGAATCTTTGCTGATGGAAGGCACGTCTCTGGAGACAGGCTGGCTCTATCAACTCCAACTTCATTGTGTGCTAAAAAAGTTTATAATTATGTCAACATATCTTTCTTATAAAAATGATGATAGCAGCAACAAGGTATATCCTGAGGATTAGTGTCTTGTTGGGTCTTTCTAGATGGTTACTGATCCCCAGGAAACATTCTCCTCTCAACTGCTACTGTTTAATTAATGTTGTTGAGGCTGATGCTGCCCAGTAGCAAACCCACAGAACCCTGCATGTTGATTTTAATCACTGCTGCTGTTGGGATACTGCAAAAGCAGAAGTCAATTATCTTTTCAGAGAAAATCTATTCCACTGGGTTTAACTTAGGATGTTCTGAACGTATTTAGTGGTTTAGAAAAGCTTTCATTTACCTTCACATTTTGGAAAAGAATAATGAGATTTCTGAAAAGAATAATGTTTGCATTTTAAAACGAAACCTGGGAGAAATTTTAAAAGTTTGCAACATGAGTTAAGTGGATCTTTTGGGTCTAGACTTGAAAAAACCAAAACAAAACATAAATCCTCTCAACAACAACAACTAAAGCAACATTACTTAGGAGAGAGACTGACAGGTACAATCCTAAAATCTTCACCTCCCAGCACCAGCGCACGGAGGCAGTACCACAACGCCGAGCTGCCGTCTCTAGCTGTAATGTGAACGACAGTCTTTGATCTTTGGGGCCAGGAAGCAAGGTTCCTGACAGGGACTCCTGGTGCTCATTCGCAGGACAGTCAGAGAACCTGAATCCACTGCTAACGCCAAAGTAGGAATCTGGATGAAACACCGAATCTTTAGAGCCATGATAAGTCAATAGCTACCGGGTCTGTCCAAGGAAGAGAAACTGTCAGGGGACAGAACCCTCCCACGGTTTGCCGTCCCCGCAGATTACATGCCCTTCATTGCCTCTGGAACTGCAAGTGTGAGTGTTCACTGCTCTTTCGGGAAAGCTGTGGCACTAGTGAGTTCTGAGAACACTCAAGTTCAAAGAACATTTTACTTGAAGCTGACCAACAACACACTCTAATTCACAAAAGAAATGGGACACGGTCAAAATGAAATTCCTGGTTTCTCTCCTCAAAACTGCTCTTATAAACACTAGTAAGTAGCAGCTTCAACCTTTTAGTAGTTGTTTACGACGTAATTTCATACAGGTGCTGTGGGAATGAACGCTAGGACACGGTTTTGGATTTAACCTTGACTGCGTTCATTTTCTCTACATGCAACCCTGCTGGCTCTTCAGAACACACACAGCCGCGACCCCTTTCTCCACCTCCATTCCTGCTGCCCTATCTTGCCAAGTGTCACCGTCACCCCTCGCCTGGATGACTGCAGCTTCTCCACTTCCATAGCTCTTGCTCCACATTTTGGACACAGTACTTCTTTTAAAATCCAAGTTGATTTTACAAACACCTTAAAAATAGTAAATGCAGGCAAGAGTCATCAAAGAACGCTACGGATCGTTGGGTAACAATCTGTTGGGAAATTGGATGTTTAGGCTATACACAGACGCAAAGCTGTCCTTTCCCACTACAGGGAAAAGACTTTTATGAGTGAAAAAATCTGATGGAAACGATCTCAAGAGATGACAGCTACATCACCAACAGCGGGACAGGCTGGTGTCATGTGTCTCCTGCTGTGACGCACTGAGAAAGACCCATCATCGCTTCCTGTGTGTTCTACAGAGATGCACATCTTCAACCTGTTCTCGAAGGGACAGACAGACAATCCAAATGGAGAAGCACTCTCTATGGCAAGAGGCTGAGCTCTTAAAAGATGCCAATGTTATGAAAGACAAAGAAAGGCAAGAAACTGTTTCAGAATAAAGGAGGCTAAAGATGTAACGCCATGACAATAAACGTCAAGAGTAACTCTGGGGGCCGGGGATTTAGCTCAGGGGCACAATGCGAGAACCCAAGCATGAGGTCCTGGGTTCCATCTCTGGTATCTCTCTCTCTCTCTCTCTCTCTCTCTCTCTCTCTCTCTCTCTCTCTCTCTCTCTCTCTCTCTCACACACACACACACACACACACACACACACACACACACACACAGAGTAACTTTGGATAGGATGGATCCTGGAGCAGAAAAAACAGTCACAAAAGCAGCTGGGAGAAAGCTGAATGTCAAGAGTATACTTTACTAATATTTTTCAGGATTATATTCTCTCCATTTAATAAAGACACTGTGGCCATATAACAGAGTACCTTTGTTTTTAGGAGATATACACAGAACTATTTTTGTTTGGTGTTTGAGAGAGGGTCTTGCTATATTGCCCAGGCTGGCTTTGAACTTGCAATTATCCCACCTCAGCCTCCTGTATGCTGGGGTTAAAGGCATGAATCACCATGCCTGGTAACACACTTGAAATATTTTGATGTGAAGAATCAGAAAGTTTTCAACTTTTTATTGGCTCAGTTTTAAACAGTGTGTAGGGCAGAGAAACAAACAGAGCAAAACGTTAACTACTGGTGAACTGTTAAACTGTATGTTTGCTCACTGAATCATCACTGCAATTTCCTACGGGTCTGAAAATTTTCAAAACAATATCCTTTTATGCAATTAAAATAAAGTCACGCAGCCCTGCTGAATGGCTGCCCCTCTGGATCTTCTCTCCCCTCCTGGCCTTCGAGCTTGGATTTCAGCTCCCCCTATGCCCTGGGCTCTGTCGCTGCCTGTGCACGGAGTACCCTTCCCCCAGCCCCTGTGGTCACAGCTCACTTCCGGTCAGAGGCTTTCTCTCGCCACTCCTAGCAGGAGCCACCTGCCGCTCCTGCGCCTTACGCCTTTGTATTCCGTTTTCTGCCACAGCACCTACCACTACCTGACCTCCACTGTCAGCTGTCTCCTCCCATGAGCCCCCTGAAGATGGGAGCTGGCACTGCTCCTGGCAGAGTCCCTGGCCTTGATGATACCACTGCCTGCGCAGCAGGAGAGAACTCATTAAGACCCTGTTGACAAAGTCACAGCTTTGTAAGAACAGAGCGCTCACTCACACTCCTGGAGTTTCTGGGCGGAGGACTGCTAACTAAGCATCCACACTTTCTTTACTAACGTATTTCTGAGCCAGTCAGTGCCATGAAGTTGCTCTACAGATAACTTCCCACTTCTGGACTGTGCTAGAAGCAGGACACAAGTGTACCGGGGAACGGACGAGTCCTGCCTGTTCCCACGCACACGCCGATGCAGGAAGCTAAGTTCCCTGCCGTCAGACCAGCCGCCCTCCCACCCCATCCTTTTCTGAGACTGGTTCACAGAGGACCCTGGGCCCCTGAGGACGTGGAAGGCCCGGGACCCTCGAGGAAAGCTGCCTAATGCGGCAGCGTGACGCTCCACGGGTTCCTGCTTTCCCGGGATACTCAGGTGAGCACAGGCTGGCAAGGAGATGATACCGGACACGGTTTTCCCGACAGGTGCTCTCCAAAAGACAGCGCACTCCCCCGAGTTACTTACGTCTGTGGAGGTGGGGCTGGGCAGGGACACAGGCTGCACGGGTGCAGGGAAAGTGAATGTGGTCTCTGTCTTTTCACTTTCAGGGGAGTCGGGATGACTGGATGGGGGGGATGTTGGGGTAAGGGCTCCAAACCCCAGCACTGCATTGTATTTTGGAGGACGACCTATATACCAAGAGAAGGGAACAAAAGGGGAGGAGGGGGAGGGAAAGAGAGGGGAAAACGGTCTTACATACCTTTGGCCAGTGTTCCTCATTGGCTAGCATGGAAAAGGAAGTGAGGTAGCAGACGGAAGGTTAATACCACAGTTCCAGAGGGAGAGAGAGAAGCAAAGATTTAAATGTCATTAGAAACAGCTACGCGAATCTCCAAAGGGGGGAAGGAGAGCTGGGAGAGAGAGGAGGTGCTGGCTGTGTGCAGAGAGCTCTCCGCGGGCGGCTAGGTGCCGCTCCTGGGCACTACGACGCACCAGGACCTCGCAGCCGGGCAGCCGGGGTCAGGGCACAGGTGTCCCCCGCCTGTGCTCGTCACTGCCCGGGGGCCTCGGACAGCTTCTCACTCCCACTGGGACCCGTGCTTCTCGGCCCCGCGAAGGGAGTCCTGTGCACCTGTGCCCGCCACGCCTCTGCTGTGTGCACTCAGTCGTCCTGCAGCCGGCGCTGCTCGAGGAGCCACGCGAGGAGGCAGAGTTCGGGCGAGCCGGCCTCAGCCCTTGCTGCTCGGGCATCTCGGGAGGCGTCTGGGAGCCGCTGGAACCCAGGAGTAACCAGGCGTGGGGCCGACAAGGGTCGAGCATCTCTGGCCCCGGACATTCTCCCGGCGGCCGGAAGGCTGTCTTCTCCCTTCACACCGTACTCCAGGGTCCGCGTGCCAGGGCAGGCGCTGTCCGGGAGCCCAGGGAAGAGCCTGCATCGGCACTGCCAGGAGGCACGGTCTGCGGCACAGTGTGTCAAAGACGCCTGCGCCCTGTGGCTTCGCTGCTGCAAGCTCTCGGGTTCAGCCACCCGCGGCCTAGCACACACCTGAGCGAGGTCCTTGTTTGCCACAGCCTCTAAGAAGCGAGTGACTACAAACATACCCTCTCACACCAAACGTAGGGAATGAGCACGGCAGTCCGGAGCCGCCTGTAACACGGCGGCTGTGAGAGCGGTGTCTGCAACGGTCACAACTGACCTCGGGGTTCCGCACAGTCAGGAGCCCATCGACATCACACACACTACCTGTGCTGAAACTGGCAGTGTCCACGTAAAAAGGCAGATCAGACTGGTTTGTCTTTTCTGGGAAAGTCAGTGCCGCAGGAGGGAGTGAAGATGAGCGTTCTTTGTTTGTCCACGGAAGCACGTCCCAGGCATCGTAAATGCGGGCTTTTATCCTCTCACCTTGGCAGGAGACTCCAAGGTCTTTCTGGCTCATTTAACCCTATCCTCTCAGCAGATACTGCCCACCAGAAGGCCGATTCATTGTGGGCTCTAGCAGGGGGGCTTGTTTCTGAGAATTGTGTCCGAGGTCACTAAAGTAGCTGAACACAGACCAGGAGCAAATAACTTAGGGCACTGGTTATTTTGGGCTAGGAATCCATATGAAACAGTCACTGGGGCTTTCCCTCCAAATACTTTGGGTTACTTCAAGAGCAGGACTGCTGAAGGATTAAATGGCCCACTGCGGGCCAGTGTGACATCTTCCCTTGGGAGGGTGGAGCTGTAGTTCTGTCTAAGGCGGTGGAGGGTCGGGCTGACTCGCCAGCTCCAGACAGCGCCGAGACTGTGTGTGTACATGCAAAATTAGTATGCGGGTCCACTCACTCCGTGACCTCGCTAGCCTGGACTGTAACTCAGGGACGCATTACCACGTGGCAAAGGGACCTTGGCATGCGTCACGGACATCAAAGGACAGTCTCAGTGCCTTGTTTATGAGCATGAACCCTGAGCTATTAAGACCTATTCAGACCTGCTAGCGGAGGTGCCACTGCTGTTTTTCTGTGCTAAGAAGAAGGCAAACACTTACAGAGGCCTGAAGGGTAAGAGCAGCTCCTCAGGAGTCTGTTAGGGGGAACTTGTTTTGTCAGTGACCTTTTCTCCCTGTGCTGGAGATGCCCTGTCCTCAAAGACTGTAAGTTTTCTCCTTCCTGGAAAGTCTGCAGCACACAGAAACTTAAGAGTCGCATCCCCATCTCCCTGGCAGCAGGACGACTGTGAAACTATTAAGGACACCTCGGCAACAGCAGTGCTCAGGCTGTGCTGAAAACGGTGCAGAGATGCTTCCGCTCACACGGCGTTCTGTTCCCTGTGCTGTTCACGGCCGGCCTGGTCGGCTCAGGCCAGAAAGGCTGCGTCGGAGCCGCTCCCTTGAGTCAGCTCTGCCAGAACTCAGGCAAGGAGCTTCTGGTTCTAATCAGAAATCTCACTCTTTTCCCCCACACTCAGAGGACAGCAGACATGTTTCCAAGGGATAGAGGAGTCACGTTTGAGGAGGACGGTGGGAGGAGGGAGAAGAAACACAACAAGGAAAGCAAAGCAACAGCAGCAAGGCAGAGATTCAAAATGACACTCACCTCTCTTCCGGGTCCCCGGATGCATTGTGCTGTTTAGGTAGGTGACTGCACTCTTCTTACGCTTGGGGATGAAGAAGGAAAGGTGACCGGAACTGCCACGAGCCAAGACTGCCCACAACACGCTAACTAGGGTTCATCATCTAAGCTCTCCGGGCTAACAGGTTTTATCACATATTCTTGGTTCTCAGAGAATATTCTAGAGAGGTCAGCCTCTGCTTCAGATGAGAACTCTGAAGTAAGGACACGTTTTAATACAGGTTTATATCTGATCAAACTTAGAAAGGAGGGCTGGGGATTTAGCTCAGTGTTGCTACACCTGGCTTATTAGTGCAAGGTCCTGAGCTCGATCCCCTGTACCACCAAAAAAGAAAAAGTATTAGAGATTTAGCTCAGTGGTTCTGGTGCCTGCCTTGCAAGCACGAGGTCCTGAGTTCAATCCCCGTATTGGGGTGTGGGAAGAAGTAGCCATCAATCTTAGAAAAGAAAACCTCTAGGGTAAGCATTGAATAAAAATGAAATCGTGGTAGGAACCAAGGGAAAGCCCATCATTTCCCCAGGCTGGTCAAGTACAAGCCAGTGCAGCCTGTGGGCAGGTTTTCAGACAGAAGGTACTGAGCACCCTGTGGACCAAGGACCTGGGAGGGGAGGGTCGGGGGCTGGGAGAAGTACCTCCGGCTCAAAGACTGCTCCGCTATACACTGGATTTGCTGTCGTTCTTCTTTTTCTCTCTTGTCTCTTGCTTTGGATTTCTTAGAAAAGAAAAGGCTTCAATTAGAAGTCAGTATGGAAAGCCCAAGTAACAGAACTTCACAGTTTACCTCTTGGTTTTGCTGTAACAAATCAGGGACAGGGACAAACCTGTTTTCCTGCAGCCTGCTCAAAGGTGAGCACACTCAGGAAGCAACTGCGTGGGACCATCTACTCTCACCTCCCAGGAAGTCAGGCCACAGCCGGCTCTCTGTGATCGAGAGCTTCACAGTGTGCCATACTTGTAAACAAGATGTCCTGGTTTATTTTTAGACTACTGTGTATGTAGGTCTGGATGGACTTTCTCCACAGACTTCGATGGAATACCGAAAGTCCACCATTCTTCAACTCTATGACCAGGTCAGGCATGGCTTTGTAACTGTTCTTAAGATTCTGAGTGACTGGAAAATACAGACAAGGACTTGTTAAGATGAGCACTTGTCAACTGTGCTGTCAGAATGAAAAGTCCCTCTGTGATGGACAGAAGTCACCTTCATTCAGGGAGCTGGGGACATTCCCCCAGGGAGGAGTACGGATGATGCTAGGCAGGGGAGGGCCTGACATGTGATGGAGGGAAGGCAATTTTTCCTCTAAAGGAAATAAAGTCCACACTGGCTGAATCACACTCTATTTGTGTTCCAATTTTCTATTCTAGGAATTCAATCAAACACCACTCTCAGGAACAAAGCTGTGGGCCAGAAAGAAGGCAGTGCCAAGAATATCTTCTCTTACCTTCTAGATGGTCATGTGTTACCAACCCTAGAGACACCATGAAGGCAAGTTTCTGTGCCAGAGAAACAAAACAAGAACAGATTTCAGTCTGGGTTCTCACAAAGACACCTGTAGTTCCTAGTTAAGACACTGGGGAAAGCCGACCCAGTGGGCTGGCGCTTGCAGAAGGCTGCATTCAGGGGGACCAAGAGTGGCTAGCTTCCCCACAGGGGAGCTCCCAAGCTGTTCGAGTGCATTCTGGTCTGGCAGGGCCAGCAGACAAAGGGTGGGCCTGCATCTCCCGCTTTCTAAGTCAGAAATCAGCATCGTTTTTTTTTTTTTTATAAGACAGGGTCTTGCCAGGTAGTTCAGCCTGGCCTGGAACTCATTACATAGTCTAGGCTGGCCTTGAACTCATGGCAATTCTCTTGTTTCAAGAAATCAGCATCTGGAGGGACCCAAGATTCTTTTTTTTTTTTCTTTCAAAAGAAGAGGATTTCATAGTTGGAAACATAAAGAGTCTCCCATGGACAAGTTCCAAACCCCCCACTGTGGTCTCACTGGGCATGACCAGGCTGCAGGTGCTTCCATCTTTACAGCTGTCGTGGACACAGCACTAACTCAAATCTCGTGATTTTTAGGAAGAACGGCAGGGGCTCCTCTCAATATCATGACTTTTAATTAAACATGGACCTAAAAAGTGTGGAGCAATTTCTCTCTGAAGACTACTGTTAGGGCTCCATCAGAAGAAACGATTATTAGTACACCACACACCAAAGATGGAAATTAAGATACTTCCAGTTGGACAGAGCAACAGATTGGTCTCTGTTCTCTGTGGTTTTCTGTTTTCATTTTCTGTGTACCATTACATGTGGTTTCTAAATACACCAAATGATACATCATCAGTTTCTCTCTCTGATGAATAAAGATTATCTTCCTTTATCAGGAGACATACTCCTGTAGGGTTATTAAATACTAAAGCTTGGTCTTCTCAATACCCTCAGCATTAAACACTGTATACTCGGGCCTGCAGTGACAGATTCAGCATACTCAAAATACATTCTTTAAGTGGGCTATTTGAGAATGTACGAATGTCCTTTATTGTTATCTTCAGGGTCCTGAAGAAGTATTTTTTAATTTCTTATTTCAAAAATGTAGCCTCTTGGGGGCTGGAGATTTAGCTCAGTGGTTCCGGCGCGTGCCTCGCAAGCGCAAGGTCCTCAGTTTGATCCCCAGTAACCACATACAATGCTGGGCGTGGTGACTCATGCCCACCAGCCATCAGTACCACATACCACAGTGCCAGGTGTGGTGGCTCACGCCTGTCATCCCAGCACTCGGGAGGCAGAGGCAGGAGGACTGCTGAGCTCAAGGCTTGCCTGGGCTATATAGTGAGCTGAAAGCCGGCCTGAACTACAAAGTGAGACCCTGTCTCAAAAAAAAAAAGAAAAAAGTAGCCTCTTGACAGCTACCATATTTTGGTAAGGAAAGCTAAGTGCTGGACACACTGTCCACTTTCTAGACTGCATATTAAATGGTACGCATTCTGTTGCTGCCAATTAACCATGCTCCTAACCTTCATAGTACTTGCAAATATAAGCACGACTGGGAGGCTGTGCATTAACGTCTCCTGTAGTGCAGCAGTGTGGGACCTGATACTTTTAATGGGGAGCAGCGCCCCTCTCGGCGTTCACATCCACCTCGTCTTTGCCAGTCGAGATCGCGCTCATAAAATAACTAGCAAGTGAACAAAAATCTCACTTGTGGATCATGTGTTCGATGACAGAATAAAAACTTATCGAGGACTTTCGCCTCCCTCCCACGTACACCAAGAACTCATTTATCTGTGTAGGGCAGGAAGCTGTCCAAAGCGAAGGGGCGGATCTGCGGCTCCACGCGCCGACGCCTGCCCGCCCACCGCCGCTGAGACGAGACTCCCTCACTTGCTCACCACTTGGCGTTCTGCCTTCCTGCTTCCTTCTCTTTATCTTCCTGCTAGGGCTCAGTTTCTTTTCGTTTTTGTTTTCTTGGTACCAGGGACTGAACTCTGGACTTTGTGCTTGGAAGGCAGGCACCAGAGCTACTGAGATAAAATCCCCAGCCCATAGGGTTCGGTTTCTTTTGAAAATGAATTTTGCTAATGATTGCGAATTTTGCCCTATTTTTCTTCCATACTGTATATCTGTCATTAATTTTGTAGATGATTTTATAAGTTTCTCAGCAATTTATAGTGTGTACTTTTTGGTTCAAGTTTTGGTCCTTTCTTTGAAGTTAAAATAAAAACTTCATTTCATATCAGAATTAAATTTGGTACTTGTATTAGGAAAAATATGAATTAGCTCAATAAATCATTGCTTTTTATAAAAAAAATAATATGAGGCTTTGACGGCTTCATCCCACTGGCTGACGTGGTTTCATTACAAAGAATGTGGCAAGGACTGAGGGAAATGGATTACTGGTCTAATAAAATCCAACTATCAGATATTCATCATCGTATTACCCATCTTATTTTTCTTTTATAGTTTGTGCAAAAGCATCAAATTGAAATATTCTCTTGTCTAAGGGCATACAGCCTCACATTGATGCCTGTACCAGGGTCCTGTGTGCTCTTTATCATTCAATCCTAGGTGGTAGGACAGATGTTACCATTTGTCATCCCTTCTTTTGTGTTTAAATGAACTACTTCTGAGCTACTGATTACTTTAGGATTTGGAGTTCTAATGCAATAAAATGGTAATAAAAAAATGCACATTTAATTCTTACAATCAACAATATAAACAGACATTAGCTGAGTGAACTAGACAGCTTACAAATGTCTGAGAAAAAACAACATAATAATCATTTGGAATAAAACAGGGTAGCTTGGGAAATTATCATTAATAGTACATTTCAAAATTGTGGTATGTATACAAACAACATCAGCTCAAAACTATTCCTTTGAAACACAAAAATACACAGTAGTGCCAGGCTTCTTAGGACCACACTCTAAGAAATCTGCTCTAGGCCACCCTGACTTGGCAATAACATTGTGGAATGAAAGAAAGTACGAGAACAGGAACATGGAGTGGCCCGCGAAGCAGGTGCGCCTCCTGTCGTGTGAGAATACTCCACACGGCATGGACTGAGTCGTCACAGACTGGGGAGACCGGCCTACCTGTGGGTTTTCTTCCCGTTTTGGTTTGGGCGCAGCAGGAGGGGTGATGGTACGGCTTTCTGTTTGCTTCTCATCTGTTTCTGTGTGGGATTTAACTGTCTAAGAGAGAAAAATTAAATGAAAATTCAAAATTCATTTTTATTAAAAGAACAAAACCAAGAAGTAGTTTAACTGTGACCAAAAAGAAAGAAAAGGACGTGCTCAGAAGTAGAACATATTAATAGAGGAGTTCATATTATGGATTTCATTGGGGGAAGTAAAATATTAAAATCCAGCAGAAGATTTAGATAACAAAACAATCAATTTAGATTTAGATAACAAAGCAATCAATAGGACTCTATGAATACAACAGTCTAAATTACACAGAGAAAAATTCATGGCACAATTCTTGTGTATAAAAATGAAATACAATGCCGGAGATTTAGCTCAGTGGTTCTGGCGCCTGCCTCGCAAGCGTAAGGTCCTGAGTTCGATCCCCGGTAACCACATACAATGCTGGGCGTGGTGACTCATGCCCACCAGCCATTAATACCACACACCACAGTGCTGGGCGTGGTGGCTCACGCCTGTAATCCCAGCACTCAGGAGGCAGAGACAGGAGGATTGCTGAGTTCGAGGCTTGCCTGGGCTACATAGTGAGCTCAGGGCCAGCCTGAACTACAGAGTGAAACCCTGTCTCCAAAAAAAAAAAAAAGTACAGGCAGCTCTCTTTGGTTTCAATATTTTGCAGGAAGTAGGTGTACCCTTCCAGAAGCAAGGCACCATCCTCACATGGCTGTCAAGCACACTGCTGAGCTGAACGATGTTACCACCTCACATATATACACTCCTCTTCTTCAGAATGATCCCTATCCAAAGAGAGTGAAGAACTACCTCTACTTGGGTGTTTAGAGTTTGCCTATATTCCATCCACTACAAGACAGATGCAATTGCCAAGGAAGGGCTACCTTGTGAGGAAGGGCCATTTTAGCAGTAATTTTCTGAGTTATCCTGATCACTCCTAACCCCTCCTAGCAGCATCTATGGGAACACAAGGAGTACCAGTTGTATTACTATATCCAAACAGAAATGGCAGCAAGCACACAGGTCACTTTTGTTATTAATCTTGCCATGACCTAGTGGGCTAATTAGTTTTATGTTCTATAAATATGCTGAAGATTTTACAACAGTATGGATATAAAACTATACACACAAACCTAATTTACTTTCTCAAAATTGTGAAAAATTATGGGTGTGATGGTCTTTTTATATGGAAACCATAAGTAATTAAAAATTAGAATGAAAGTATCTCATTACCCACAGGCAGGAGTCAGAGTATAAGACTGGTTCTCTCAATACATCAAAAGTTTCTGAAAATCATAATCCACCAAACAATTACTAAGGCTAAAAAATAAAATGAACAAAGTTGTAGGGTACAAGATGGAAGAAAAAAAACCAGCTATGGGGCTGAGGATTTTACAGTGGTTCTGGAATCTGCCTGGCAAACGCAAGGTCCTGAGTTTGATCCCTGGTACCACACATCACAATGCCAGGCATGGTGGCTCACACCTGTAATCCCAGCACTCGGAGGGACGAGGCAGGAGGATTGCTGAGTTCAAGGCTTGCCTGGACTACATAGTGAGCTCAGGGCCTGCCTGAACTACAAAGTGAGACCCTGTCTCAAAAAAAAAAAGGTAGAGGAGAGTGACCATATGAGACAGAAACTGCACTCTGAGGCATATACCATGAAGAACTTACAACCTATACTCCTGGAATACTTATGCACAAATGTCCACAGAGGGACACTTCCTACCCACAAAGTCAAAAGGAATGGAGAGGGGCTGGAGGATTAGCTCAGTGGTTCCGGCGCCTGCCTCACAAGCGCAAGGTCCTGAGTTCGATCCCTGGTGACCACATATAATGCTGGGCGTGGAGACACGCCCAACAATCAACACTGCATACCATGATGCCGGACGTGGTGGCTCACGCCTGTAATCCCAGCACTCGGGAGGCAGAGACAGGAGGATTGCTGAGTTC